>BSBM01000316.1:29165000-29605000 GCA_027924585.1 Larix kaempferi
TTCAATCGTAACCTGTACCATTTGACAACGAACATAACTACCTTGAAGGATTTAAAATCATACTGAAGAATATCTTCCAAACACCCATAGTATCGATTTTCTGAGAGTTCTGGATGTATCTCACTTCTAAAAAAAACACTGGTCACCTCAAAGACTACAGATATCCCACAATATGATGTTTTCTTCGTTTCATCCAGCTTTTTGATGCGATATCTACAACCATTGCACCACATAGCCTTATGGTGTTTTACCTACAACAATCCATACACAAAAATATTACATAATGATCCAATATTTATGATTAAGTGCATGTTTATGCCATAAAGGGAAAAAAATCAACGTGTACATCAATATGTTTGCAAAAAAAAAAACAATGTGGTTGATTAATATTCTTTCCTGCTTATCTTTTAAACCATATGCTAAATCGATTTCCCTTTGTGTAAGATTGGTATCTCTATTGCGATGTGTTGCTTTAACCAATGAAGCCACACATTCCCATGATATTCCATGACCAGATTGTTTACATCGTTCAATTCATTCCTTCATCCAGTCAAGATTGTATGTGATATATAAATGAAGTGCATCCCACTCTTGACCAACTGTTTGATGACAATAAAATTAAAATTCAATACAAATGTATATTCACTTAACAAATGTATATTCACTTAACAAATGTGTATTCACTTAACAAAGTATACACTCTTAATTGATGAAATATATTGAATATAAAAATAGAATATGTATGATATGTATACATAAAAATCAATAGTCAAATGTATTATATTGCCTTCCACCTTCCTCGATCTACCTTTCCCCTTCAAATTTGTTATTGGAGTCCAGATCATAAATGCAATGTAAATTGAGATTTGACGCTAATTTAGGAAGATATTCACTAATATACAACATGTTTTGGTATACCATATATCCCTCCATCATAGAACCCTCAGCACGTGCTCGTTGTCTAACCAAACCCTTCATAAATTTCAAGTGCCTCTCAACCATCCACATGGACCTTGAGTGCACAAGTCCACACAATTCAATCTCTTCAACTTGGTGTATGAGGTAGTGTTCCTGTGCATTGAAAAATGCCGAAGGTAGATGCTTCTGCATTTGACACATGAGACGAGGAATTTCTCTCCTCCAATACTTTATATCTTATTTATGGATTTATTTAGATGAAAACCATCTACAAGTGACGCAACCCAATCATGAGATTTAACAAAAAAAACATTATATTACATAACATGAATTACTGCACAAAAATCAAATATAAGTTCTATGATGAATTAAAAAAACACTAAGCACATGCAAAAAATTGCTACTTACCTCATGTATCTCCCAAGATTATATATAACTTGTTTGACATTGTTGTCGAAGTTGTCCAGGAGAGAGAGAGGTAGAACATACTGTAACAATATACAAATCGTTTCATTTTTTAAACAAAGAGTAGACAAACAAAATACCAACAATATTCACTGGAATAAAAAAAATTCAAGAATTATATGCATACCATAATAATTACCTTCATGAAGACATGCCAATCATGGGTTTTCACCCCCACAAAATACCTTTCTTTGTTATGATATTCTTCATGTTCGCACAAAATCCGATGGGAAATTTAAATTTAAGCATGACTTCTTTTACAAAATTATTTTGTTGCTCCGTTAACATCCATGGAAGTGAGTTTATATTAATTTGGTCTTCGTTGCTATGAAATTGAATGGCGTCTTTCATTGCATGGTTGCCTTCTTGAATGTATTTATAAATTATATTTTACTAGTCATCTAGAAGTTTTGAGTAGCTAAATAGGGCCAGTTTTGTCCTTTAGTGGACCACTTTCCATCCTAAGTCACAAAAATGAATTTGGACAAATTCCAGATAAGATTTCCTTGGATTATGTCTGATTTTATTCCATTCTTGAATTAGAAAGACACTTTCCTGATTTAGACAGCTTTATCTTGTTTTTTCTACTTTCTAGTGGATAAGGAAAATCTAGTTCACTTGGAAACTCTTACCACTTGACCAATTCGACCTCCACATCATATATTATCTTCTAAAGCCACCATTACATTCCATTTACCTCACTCATGAGTTGCCATACCATACTTTCCAAATTCGTGAGCCTCTAGCACAGTTTTGGAAACTACTTCTGCCACCTAGGGCCTTTTTATGTTTTTAGTAAGCCTTACTTGTTGTGTTTTACAACTTGCCTTTAAGGCGTTCTATTTTCTCTCTTGAGATGTATTATATATTGTATTCACATTGAGGAATAATTTATGAGATAATATTTTCATCAATTGAGTTCCTTCTCTTATGTTCTATTTCAACATTTCTTCTTATTCTTGCATATCTTTGAATAAATTCTTGTGAGGACTTCTTTGCTTCAAGATTCTTGGCTATTAGAATTCTTTCATGGTATTCAACCTATATAGAATTCTCACATATGTCAGGGTGGAGCGTTGTCCCGTTGAAGCTAGTTCCCATGATTAAGATGAGTATTTTATTATATGATTGTTTATTGTATTTTGAAAAATATATGTGCTTATAGATCTGCTTTGCTTATGATTTGCATGGCTGTAGGTGACAACCATGAGATATGATGTTATATGGATGTAGATTACATCTCTCATTTATGAATTTTTTTATGTTGATATGGCTATGCGTGGTAGTCGGTGATGAGTATTTTATTATATGTTTATTTACTGTATTTCTGAAGTATATGTGCTCTTGGACCTGATTTGCTTATGGTTTGAATGGTTGTAGGTGACAACCATGATATCTGATGTTATTATTGATTATATGGATGTAGATGAAAGCCCTCATATCCAGATTTGTTTATGTTATTATGGTTGTAGGTGATAGTCAGTAGATTTGGTTTTTAACACTGCTAATATGGTTGATTGTGGAAGACTATAGATCTATTGATTTACATTGTTTATGGTGGCTTGTAGACTTGATTATTTTAAATTTAAATGGCTGTAATAGATTTGATATATCATGCTTGAAATCATGTAAATAGTTTTCTCATATATGGTTGCATTTCATGCATGCATTTACCTTGTATAACATGCAAATTAGGGAATGATCTACATTGTATTCTTGCATTTCATTTTAAAGAGGTTGAATGTTTTATGTTATGGGATTTTTGGCATGCTGGCATAGACTTAGTTACCTTTATTCCATTGTGCATTACCTTGGTTAATCCTTCCCATTGGGTTCCCAGGTGTCCTTGGTCTTGGTTTAGGGGCTAGGGACATCAAAAGAAATCAATATGTTGATACAATTGACATGACCACTATTTTTTGGATGTAACCTCTCAAATACTATAAGTCATATCTAAATTTTAGTTGGGAAATTAGAAGTATTATTATCCTTTCCCTATGTGATATGGAACTAAGAGATAGTATTCTTCCTAGTGTAGGACATTTGGACCCTCTCCTCATATAACACTTTGGTGAATCCCATTTATACTTTATATTAATGTGTAGACTTATATAAATCATTGTTTGATCCCCCCATGAACTACTTTTTAGCTCGAGCCCTTAAAAAAATCTTAAATCTTCCTTAGTTACTCTTTATCTAAAATAATGTATTTCTCTAGTATGCTAATGATTCCATTATATTTTGTATCAATGGATTTATTAACAAATGAATCAACCACAACATGGGTTGTTCTTCTCCCATGGCACAACTGAACTTCCTTAAAAGGCCATCTAGCTTCTATACACCAACTATATATGATTTCTAGTTCCTAGCGTTTACATTTTTCCTTCCCTTTAGAATTTTTATCTAAACCTTTAAATATGTTTATACTATTAGCTCCTATATTCCCTCCAATTTGGATAGATCTAATCCCATCATCGTAGACCAACCTTCAAACTTATTGTTTCTTCCTTCATGAAAGAATCCACAAAAATGATATAAAGGAACTTGAGTGGTCTTTTAGAACCCCACCTTGCCATGTGAAGAATATATTCCCCTTATAATCCCCATCAATGTTTAGCTTCATCCAACAGTTTCCCCAAGGGAACTATAGTTTATTTTACCTCACCTTCTTGGGATTCATAGGAATACCATCCATTTTAATATCTAAGCTACACAAAATTTCAATCTCAATTGCCAATGTGGGGGACTCTTGTCTCCCAATTTTGGTTTAATTATGGTTTCAATAATTTCTCTCTTGGATCTAATCCAAATTTGTTTAGTTGAGAATAGTGTCTTCTTGAAAATACTTAAATAAGTTAAATTTATTGATTTCCTTAACCACCGTATGGAAAATTCAAGGATAATTTCTTATATAGATTTCAACAATTGAAGTTCACAGGGATATATCCCATTCGGTGATTAAATATAGAATTGAGGATGCTAATGGATTCTTATGAAAATTTGTTATTCACATAAAATACAAACTTATTTAAAGAAATCATAATTTGATTCAATATTATGTGGGGATGATATTCATTTTCTTTGATTCTACTTCATATTGTGAGACCTCGACCTATGAACTATATACCTTTTTCAAAGAATTTTCCTATGAATAACTAAACTTATAAAGTCTTCAACTTTATGTTGGACGTGGTATTTCAAAAAAAATTAAATGCTCCTCCACCTAAAACCCTTCCTATCTTCCTATTGCATATAAATAACTATCCTTTACATTGTATTGGGTTGTTTTTATCCCGATCCATCTAAAACCCTTCCTATCTTCCTATTGCATATAAATAGCCATCATTTACATTGTATTGGGTTGATTTTATCCTGATCCATCTATTGGCACAAATTCCCTCCCCCGTGATAAATTTTAAATTGTATAATTGATAATATTGTATTCAACTTTATAGTTAATGCTTTAATAATATTTTTTTCCATAACGAGAGATCCTTTACCAACCCTTTATATATCAATTATTTCATAGTATTCCAAGGATGGAGATCATCCTTATTTCATAGTATGCTAGGTATGGAGATCATCCTTGAGGGGGTGTTTCCCATTCCAAGATGCATACTATTAAAAAAGCGTATACATTTTTTTCAATAAGAAAAATTGCTATACTTTATTGACAAGTATATGAAAGGTAGAACCGAAATACAAATATCCGCATGGGGAATATCACACAAACTGTCCCCTCGGACAAGTGAAGAGAGGCCCCCATCTGGGCCAAAGACAAGCAAGACCACAAAGCAAAGCTGCCACCAGCTACATAGTGAAAAAACCTGCCCATCCATATGGGCCCAGACCAATAAACAAGAAAATATTCAGAAAGTCTATGTTTCCCCAACCAAAGTACACAAAAGAAAGAGCACTAAAACATTAGCACTAAATAGAAGAAAAATAAAAGGATCAAAATATGAAGAAGCTGCCAGCTTCCTGAATAATATCGCCATCCCAAAACTAAAAAAAAAGAGTACCCTCCAACGAATGAAGAGCACGCTTCGAGAGGGCGTCCGCAGGGCCATTCACAGAACGAGAGATATGCGAGAACTGGATGCCCTGAAAAAGATGATGCAGAGACCTGATCTTGAGCAGCCATGGAGAAAGAGCGATGGAATTGATACTCCCCAAATGGTTAATCCAGTTGATTACCACTTGTGAATCACCAACAATCTGTCGTAGTTCCAAATCACGCAAACTTCCAAAATAAAGGATCATCTAGATTGTACAAATTTCACTTTTGGTATTTGTCCCCGAATCAAAATTCATCCAGATATTATAGAAATTGCCATGATTTATTGCAATGACCCTGCCCGCCCCACAGAGTAGTTCTGACTCCTGCGAGGCCCCATCAAAATAACCAACAAATGCTGACAAAAGAGTGGTGGCGGTTCTGTATACACTTTTTGAAAAAATTCTATGCCTTACATAACGTGATATCCAAAATAAGTTATCAATATTATTCCAAATCAAGTACCCTTTGGGAAAGGAATTTCACAATGTCTTTTGGATCCATGCTTTTTAAATATTTGGATCATAGGATAACATTATAAAGGGATGATGGGGCTTATATGAGTCTGCAAAACAACTTTGTTGTGTTTAATTTATTCATTTATTATCTCTTGAGCTAGAATCCTCCTTGTTTCAGGGGGAGGAAAGACACTTCTCTTCTTTCTTGAGGAAGATCCACATGAAGTGATTTAATAATCTTTCAATTTTTACAATGTTTATTGAATTTTAGATTTTGGATTTAAGAAAAACATTTTGGACTTTTTCATAATTATATTTTGATTTTCTGTTACTTTGAAATTTCTTAGAATTCATTTGAATTGTCTTTGTTCTCTCAATCTTACTTGTTCAAATAAAAGAGTATCATTCACAAATTGTGAGCAAACAATGTCTCATATATTGTATGAAACTTTTAATCTTTTAATTATTCACCACTCATTTTCCTTAGATAATGTTCAACCTAAACCTTCCATTCACTAAGGTAGTTAAGAAAGTTATTGACATGTAGTTGCTATGGTAGTAGAATTTAAGGCTTTTAATGTATTTTTTTTAATTGGTTCCTTATATGTTTCAAGTAAATATTTTTTTATCATATCTTGGTTATGTTGATTGTAACGCCTGCCATAATATAGTTGATTGACTAGACTATTGAGGGCACTGATATTGAAGTGACCCAATTAAATAAACATGAACAATATGTTATGCTTTAATTATTATTGAATGAAAATTGTTGATTGACAAATGAATTATGAATATGCTAGACTGAGAAATTATGATGATGTTATACATGAATGTAATGAATGATTCTTTTGATTCCATAGATGTGAATGAATGGTATTGACTTAGATAGAATTGAATGAATATAAAGATGCATGATGATATGATTTTTATGGTGCAATGCTACTAATGTGTGCTTTGAGTGTGTGTAGTAGAAGGTAAAACTAATTACCGACTGACTCTCAATGGAATGAAAGGGGTCGTAAGAACAAAAAATATACATAGGGGTACGGCGACAAACTGTCGACCTTGAATTAGCATTCCATGGACGGGTCGGAGGCCATCTCATCTCACCCAGGGAAGCGTGTGTCGTATGGGCGAGGCCACAACGATTTGGTCGCGTATGATGTGTTGAGGGGCACGCAATAAGGAAGATCTTATTCCTCAATCGTCATTAGTCTCCATGGAAGTGTAGTCAAAAGATCACAATAATGATTCCTGATCACTACATTGTACTCCCCACACAAGGAAAATGAAGTTGTCGGAAGGATCCATAGAAGTGGTACCTAGACAACGACATGAAACAAAATTTTTACATTCTTGCATTTAAATATTTAGACATATATGTTAAATGTTGCATATGTAAATTTAGAACAATTGAATGAAAGAGCATTTTCAAATTCAGAGATATTAGAAAAAGCGATATTTGGGGTAGATGTACACCCATTAATTCAGGATAGATATGCATGGGATTAAAATATAAATAGTTTCAAAATAATAAATTATGGAGCAAATCTAGATTAGAACATATCTAGAGACCAACTCCACATGCACCCACTGATCTAGGAATTGGAATTCTAGACTAGGGAGACAACAAAGAGAGAATAAATGAATTTAGATGCACCAATGTGTGAGAGTAACACTTGTTGCATGAGAATGAATAATAATGAATTAAGAAGTTAAAGGTTAATTTTGCATGGGAGGAAACATGTCACGCAAAATGTTTTCTATCTAAGAAAGGGAGAAGGAAGAGAGAGGGATATCTCTTGCTCCCTAATCCTGGATGGACTTCGTAATGGAGTTTTGTGGTCCATAGGGGTTTGGTTGATAACTACTATGGGGATTGGGAGGTCCCATCAGAGAGTCAAGGCTTGTATGTTCTTACGACCCCTATTTGCTCAACGGATCGGGAGGAAGGAGAGTACTCCTGATAAGGTAGGGAGGTCAACCAAGGGGTCAGATGATAATAGCTTCGAGAGTTGATTGGATCCTACAACAACTACTTCGAGGAATTCAACAAACCAAAGATCGACCATCACGAAACAGGTTCTTTTCTAATTTTTGTTATAAGTTTTGTATAAATTTTTAAGGAAGATTTATTTTAGTGATTGATACGATGATGCAATTTACATTTTAGTTAGGTTAAACTATATACTTGTTTAAATATATAGCTAGGGTCCTAGAGAGGGCCTTACATTGATAAAAACACATGGGAAATCAATATGACCTCAAATATTTAGACTATTCATAGAGAGAATTACTTTGTGTAACTCTTCTTTTGAAATATGGGCCATTAACTCCTTGTTGATTGATTCATTTATGATTATGGGAATGCATTCTAGAAAGGGACCATATCTTACTTGGGTGACCTCCTTTGTCCCTAAAAGGATATTTTAAAAAATCTAGTCTAGCTCTTTGTATATAGATTATTGATCCTAAACTATATGTTCGTCCTCTAGAACAACTTTTGTAATGATGTTATATGAACTCTTTCTTTTGTATGAACTATGGAAAAATTTGAGTTTTAGTCTCCTTTAAGGGAGCCATTGTATTTTGGATTACTACTTGTAGCATACTTATACTTTCTATTTATAAGGTCTAGCTTATGGATTAGAAAATTTTCCTCCACCAAAAGAGCATCCCTATAACTTGATTCCTCCATCTTATTTTGTAATTCTATCATCTTATTTTGTAATTCTATCATTCCAGAGAATTTTCCTCCACCAAAAGAGCATCCCTATAACTTGATTTCTCCATCTTATTTTGGAATTCTATCATTTCAATTGATCTAGATCTTATTTTTCCTTCACATAACAGAGATGGAATACCACTATGCTTTATCCACTTCTGTAGGTAAATCTCAGTGTTTTGTAGTTGTTTATAGAACATATACATTTAATCCCAAATAATTATGATTATTCTTATCACAATCCACAAATATTTTAAAATAGGTTTTTATGTTGACATTAAATATATATTTTTAATTTAAAAGGAATATTTTTGGTTTTTCTCCTCTAGATATATTTAGCACAATAGTCCACTGATCTGAGAGATCCCCTTAAAAATATATATAATTATAGGTTCCTTTCCCATTAGGATTAATTAATAAACAATTGGATTAGTATTTTTAAAATAAAATCTTTCCCATTTCTCATGTTATTCCAAGTAAATTTTTGGTTGAAAGAATCGGTGTACACCAATAAATTCATATTAATGAATTATGCAAAGATATTTCTACATCTTCCACTCTAAAGGGGCTCCTAGAAATACGTTAACATCTCCTACTATTCATGGATAGTAAGAGTGGGCTTACCTTTCTTTATATATACTAAGTTCCAACAAGAGGGATTAATGAATGCTAATTTATGGTCCTTCCACACTGGTAAAAGAAATATAGGTTCAAATATTTAAAAAATACTTTAGCAACATGACAAAAGGTTCCAACTGAAATATATCTTACCTCGATGAAAAGAAATATAAGTTCAAATATTTAAAAAATACTTTAGCAACATGACAAAAGGTTCCAACTGAAATATATCTTACCTTGATGGATCATTGATTTTGCCACAAACAATGCAACCATGTTTTCCATGGCATATTGTGTAAAACCATGATACTACCGTATACTATGGATTTGACTGGATATATTTTACTTGTGTCTACTTTTTTTTCCTAAATAAAGACTATTTTTTCCTAAATAAAGACTAGATCACAACTCCTGCTCCAAGGCTATTTGTAACATGATTTTCCCAAATCCATTTTGTTTTATTTTACAAGCCGAAGCATAGCTACCACAATTTCTTCTAAAACTAATCGTTGCATCCCATACAAAGTTTAGTTACGAATTTTTTTTTCTAAAACTAATTGTTACAATGACCACACCACACAAATTGCCTGAGCCACATCACACAAATTGTGATACTTTTTCATTCGATTGTTGAAGGTGATGTATTTATTGTGGTATTTGGCTTTCTCATTCATATTATATTTCTTTGATATATGATTATGATGAGGGTTAACGTCCAATGAGACCAATTTTGGTCTATCGGACCTTAAGAAGAAATAAGGGAATTATTTGGTTTGCTTTAAAATTTTATTCCTATGTTCAAAAAGCTTGGAGAGAATCTTTCCTAGCTCACTATAGTTTTGGCAAGTTAGGAGGTTAGAAAGGTTTGTATTGTAACAAATACTAGAAATTCGGATCTAATGTGGGTGTAAGAAACACACTCTAAGAGAAAGTGATTTTCATCCTCAATGCTCATAGATTCACAAAGATGGCAAATCATTTCCACCCACGGCGTTTTAGGAACTAACCAATGCCCCGTTTCACTATGTAGCTCATGAGAGTTCACTCTTATCTTGGCTATAGTAATTTTCTTCTTTGAAAGTTACTTGAAACCAATAGATAATTATGATATTCCATATTAGGGTTAATGACCACTTTATAGTATCTCAATTTTATTTTAATATCTAAATCTTTCTCGCACCACATTTTCTCTTTGGACTTAGATGTGATAATATTTTTGAGATTATTGACATTCTGCAGTGTCATTTTTGTGAATGTCTCAATGGTAAGCCTATTAATTATTGATATATTGATAATGATAAGTCTATAAATTTTGAAATATAGAGTGAACGGACTATTATATAGAGAAGATGTGTTACAGATTAGTATAAAACTATATCATGTTAAGTATTTTTAAATATTTTGATAATAGTTCACCGAAATCTATTTGAATCATAGATTTTTTAAGTTTAAAATGGATAAATTTTGAAGATAGAAATTATTATGTAAGTTTTACATTAGGATGAATCCATGAAGATGAGTAACACTTTTTGGCCAAAAGTGGTGGTGAAAATTTGATATTTTACTCATTTATTAAATCAAAGCCCTTGAAATGCATCTATGCCTTGTGAATTTAGACATGCATTAAAAAAAACAAATTGTAGGAAATTATGTTGTCTTTCCAATGATATTTTTAAAAATAATAATATCATTTAATGTGTCAAAATTGCATTTAATGAAATGTTTGTCCTTGCAAATTTCAAGAAAGTTAACAAGTGGCTTGTGTGCACGTAAATTATTTTATTATTAAATGTATAATTTTTGAAAAATATATATATGAACATAATCTATACATAATGCACTAGGGCGTACTTTTTATTATTTATTTAAAAAAATAATATTTTTTATTAATTTTCAATCAAAATTGAGCATTTAATATTTGAATCTCATTTTGTACACATTTGTGTGCACATAAATTTTTCTTTACTGTTTACAAAAATCGAAAAACCAAAAATACCCCTTTGAAGAGGACGTGTTGATTTGGGGCACTTATGTTTTTTTTTAATTTTTTGGTTGTGTACTTTTTATGTTGTTGATTTTTCTTTGAGTTGCTTTGAAGTTGTGGACATGGTTTTTAAGTGTACGTTTAAAAAAAAAATGTCATACGAACTAAAAAACATGATATATGCTAGTGGATAGACGATTTGTTGATGAATCCACTGGCATCGAGTACACCACCTAAGGTGTATTTAATGATAGGGTCTATGTCTTTCAAATAGGCTAGTAAAATTAAATCTGCAAAAAAGGGGCTAGAGACCTGTTTTTAAAGCTCTCAATCAAGCTATTTCCTTGATCGAGGGTTTGAGCGGTTTTTCAAATACCTCGATTGAGGGTTTAGCTGCAATTAAGAATATAGTTTGATCAACCTTTTTAAAAGCTCGATCAAGCTACTTTCTACATATTCATTTTTGCATATTTTCGTGGGCAATAGCTAGCTACTTTCTACATATTTTTCTTTTGCATATTACTTCGATTGAGAGTTCAAATAACAATTGATCGAGCTATGAAGCTTGATCGAGGGTTATCTAAACCCTCAATCGAGCTTTAAAAGAAAACTTGATTGAGCACTTGGTTAAGCCCTTCATCGAGCTTTCAAAAGCTTAATTGAGGGATTAACCAAACTTCAATCAAGCACATGTTTTGTTCAATCTACACCCCAGGTCTTGCCAAAAAGACCCATCTTGATGGAAACACCCATTATTCATAAAAAATTTAACTTAATCCCTTTCAATATATATATATATATATATATATATATATATATTAATAACACTAAAAATGGTGTATTAGTCAATATTTATGTTCGATTTATGAGGATTTTGATTTCAAAAGAGAAACTGAATATTGAATATTAACATCACATTAACATTATGATCATTATATTATTTTCATTCTTGATTTGTCATTGTCATGATTGGGCGAGGACACATAAGTGGGTAGATAATTGTTTGGGTCCCATACCCATATATTAGGGTTGCAATATTTTTTATCAAAGTAAGCTAATCGTGTAGTAAAAAGATTGTCTTTCCATGCACAAATCTAATAAGAATCTAATAGAAATTCTAGGCAAAAGCAAAGTTCTACCATGATCCAAGGACCATGCATGGTGAAACAATATGCTTAGGGGTTTTTCCAAATTCAAAATTGACCCATATCATTGAAAATTTGATTAAAAGTACATATCGATGGGAACCCTAGCTTTGTATATCGTCATATTCGACCAACAAGAGGGAAGTTTGATATAATATTATACAATTTATTTCTTACCTCATCAAACCTAGAAGGATTATTGATTAATAAAAGAGAATATTTTATTTTATTTATTTTATACAAAATTATTATAAAATCTTGGGATCATTTACTGTAGTAAATAATATATATAAGCTTTGTTGTTAAAAAAATATTACCATATGTATATTGTCAATAGGGAGAGATAATATCTATAGGTCAAGAAAAAATATGTGGAGGACAACACCAAACATATGGGCAATGATGGTAAGCATAATACAAATTGTACTAACATGTGGAATAGCATCATTGACATATACGACCCTACAAATATCATACCGGTGTTATAATATGTGGCACCTATAGAGTCGTGGAACATATGAATCGTTGTCATATTGCCAATTGCTAATGCTCATCGTGTTTCATTTGGCAATGTACCACATCAATACGTATAGTATCAACAAGATGAAGTTGTTTAGTAAGAGGTTTGTGTGAGATACTCATTGTGCATTTTCCCCATGTTTCTTGGATATTTATTTCTAATTGACCAATGTATATTTTCTAAGATAAATGTTTTTAACTATAGATATCTTGTTTCTTTTGAATTAGTTGGAGGCATTAATTCTCATTATGAGTCTAAATTGTCCCATCCATAATTCCTCTTAATTCCATCTAAGTAGATTTTAAGCAAAATTACTTTTAAAGAAGAGATTCACTAAGTTCATTTCCACATCAAAGCCCTCAAAAGGAGGGTTTTGAATCTTATCATATGTTGTTATCAAATTAACCAAAGATGATAGATAGGAGTCCCTAAGAATAATTTCTTGTTGATATATATAATATACAAAGCTTGTCTTCTCATAATCCAAGATTTTGGACCAAAAGGAACAAAGCGACTTTTTTTTTAAAGTGATAATTAGATTTAGATTTTCAAAATTTTACAGCCATACATGTATAGCTTATAGTACAACAAATAACGTATGTGGCATAATTCAAAACTAAATTAGGACATAACATGTCCAAAATACAACTTTATTCAAAGAGTGTTAGATCCTTGCGACACAATTTGCAATGATAATGTTTTCAAAATTGCCTTAAAATATTTAAAGAAACACTTAAACAACATAAAACATGATAAGGTCGAAACCCTAGATGCAAGATTTCTACTAACTCCACTTGAGTGTACAAGATGAGATCCTCCTAAAGAATTGGGAGTTCTTGAGGAGTGCAAGAAAAATCTATAAAATCTTCAACTCACATCTTGACAAATTTAGTTACCGTAAAAGCATGTCACTAAGGGACGAACTCGAGGAAATAAGTTCCAATTGTTTCATGTGAAAGATGAAAATTTATGACTTGGAATATTCATTTTAGTCTTGAATCGCTAAGATATGTTTTCCATAAGATACAATGAAAGTGTCCTTGGCCCTATTCTATTACTTAGACTAAGCCATGAACAAGCCATGAACATTGGTTTCCATTTTTCTATGGTCAAGGACCCACTAATCAAGTTCCCGTGAAGGGTAAACAACACTTTGATGATTTCCTCAAATTCATTTGGAATATCTTTCATATCAAAAAATAAGGTGTATCACCCACGATGGCAACTATAGAGGACCATGGCATTAGAGAGAGGGGTAGGGTGTTCACCATACTAGACTCAAGACTCAAAATTAGAGTAAGACAAAAGGGAGAGGAGGTAGATAATGAAAATGGGATTGTGATCACCCTCAATTTGTAAGTCTTTGTACAACCACCACAAGCCTAGGAAATATAAATTAGTCATCTCATTTTTCACAAATGTTGAGTCTTCTTAGGTGTGATCCAAGGAAGAAATAATATTGAGATTATGTTGCATGAACTCAACCTCTACTATTGTGATTTGAAAGTAAGGTGGGATAAGTTAACACGGATGAGAGTCTATCACTTAAGAATTTGCATGAATCATAAAGGTGGGTGGTGTTGGAATATGATCCCCCCTTACAAATAAAATTTTCCACTGTGATTTTTTTTCATGGCATAGGATGGATCAAAGTTCTCTCTTCAGATCCTTGTCTAAGCCATAGTTCATTATTCTTCTTATAGTACCTAATTTCACCATGGTATCAACATGGGGATTTGAGAATTGATTCACCTGATAATACATAAAAAATTTCAAATTTCTAAGAAGAGGTCCCATATACTCAATAGGGTTTGCTACTCTTAGGGAATAAGGAGACTCACCATGTTTTAAAGAATGAATAATGAAAATGGAATCAATAATTATGATCACCTTATTACTAGGTTTGTAAGTCAAAATATTTACTCCTTCATACATACGTAGAGCCTATCATTCTTTGATTGAGGCTTTCCCAAATCCCATGCATATGATACTTCAATTTGTTTTTCAAAAGTTATGATAATCACCCCCGCACCCCTCGATCAACACCTACTACAATTAAAGAGACTTATTCGTAATCATCCTTCAACACATATTTTGGTGAAAATGATGATTCCCTTCAACAATATTGGTTGAAATTGATTTTAAGAAATTTATTAAAACAACTTCCAATTACATAAGAAGGTTTGATAGTCTCACCCAAACTAAAATTACAACGATTAAAAGAAATCATATAAATATTTATAGGCGTTCACTTTAACACAATTCTTGCATTGGTTGGATTAATGTGATGATTGTCTCATAATCTTAGGCATTAATATAATACACTATGTTTTCTTTCATTCATGCCATCATTCAAGAGGCAAGAAGAGAAAGGTGGATATAAGATTAAAGAGATTTTAAAAAATTATCATATTTTTTAGGTCTTCACTTTAACACAATTTTACTTTTGATTGGATTTGTCAGATACTTGGATGTCTTACTTGGTTATTGAGAAAAGTGGATATTTAATCTACAATTTTACTTTTAATTGGATTTGTCGGATACTTGGATGTCTTACTTGGTTATTGAGAAAGGTGGATATAAGATTAAATAGATTTAAAAAAATATCATATCTTTTTTAGGTCTTCACTTTAACACAATTTTAATTTTGATTAAATTTGTTAAATATTTGGATGTCTTACTTGGTTATTGAGGCACTCCATATGAAATTTTTTCTTTAATTAACCATGTATTAGGCTAAATTCAAATTCTATTACTAATAGCATCTCAAATTCACATGCACAAACAAATAGCAGTGAAACTAGCCATGCATGTTTTGAATTTATTCATTACACATTCAATTCCATGAATTCACACAACAAACTACAATAAAAATACATTCCACATAAAGTTGATTATGAATACTTATATGAAATTAGTGCAAGTCCATCAAACTAGTTGTTGATAAGCAAATCATTGCCCAACCATATGAATCAACTATAGATTTCACCCCAAAGATAGACCACAATACCATCAAGGCTAAGGAAGTTCCTACATGGCTCTATCCCACTCATCCCAACCCATCCCTCTCATGACATAGGCAATATGCTCACTACTTAGCACTCTAGGATTTCATCTAGCAATCATTCAACCATGGCACTCTATTCTCTTTCATAGCACAAGAAAGATCTTCCCTCTCTCTACTCCATAGTGCCTCAAGGATCATCTTTCCTTCCATTGCGGGCAAAAGGAGTCCAAGAATATTGGCTTCCTACTTTGAATGACATGGAGGAAAACACTCCACTCAAAGTGTACATGAGAAACATTAATAGGGTTGTGGGGTTTTAATGATGTTTTCTTAAGTTGTTGTGGACATTCCAATCACAAATTGTCATTTCCTCTTCGAATTCTCACAACAATTCCCAAGCGTTCACAGTGTCTTACTAGCCATAATTCCATTAGGTTCTCTCACCAGTTGCAAGCATAACAACCATGGTTTTACACAAGTACCTTCATGAACAAGGAGAGGAAGAGCATTTGAATGAGAGAATGGAGATTGTTCAAACATTGATCGTTAGAGATGAATGCTCCTATTTTAAATGGAGGATAGTAAGAATGATCCATGAATGAGAGTGATCGTGGTTTCCCCAAAGAATGGCATAAGACAAGTGCACCCTACGAAGAAATATGGGGAAACATACATGGGACCAACCAAGTCAAAGAATGTCGGGAAAAATTTGTAAGGAAGCATGGGCAATGAACATCGGGGAAAATTTTAAGGATCCATAATTTTCTTTAAGTGTAGAAACCTTGGCAAATTTGACTAATTATCAAATTTCCAACCATAAAATGTTTGGCGATTTTTTTTAATATCCAAAATTTTAAGGATTTTATATACTTTTTGGACAATTTTAGCAATGCTTAGAGTAATTTTTTTTAATCTTATGGAATTTGGGTGAATCATATTAGAAAAAAATGGAAATTGACAAATATTATTTTGGGAAAAAACCCTTTAAAATTTGTCTGTGGGCTAAATTTCAACCCTAAAATTTTCTGTGATGAACATTTTACTTTCAAAGAACAAGTGTTCAATCAAATCACGCATGCACCCCCTTTCATCTTCCCTTCATGTGGTATAATCGTCCCCTTTTTGCTTCTCAAGTAACCTTTATGGTGGATTTATATTATTATGTAGATTACTCTTATTTATGATTTCACAACATGAGCACACCATGGAAAACATTAAAATCACATCATAATTCTAGCCCACCATGGGGACTCATACATATTTGCTAGTAAGACTTTAACCTTGAGCTATGCACTAGGAATATTTACGACACAATTACACTACTCATGCATAGGGTAATTTGAGTGGGTTGCATAACCTCATCATTTGAATAATACATAATTAATGTATTATAGTACAAGGAGCCAAACCAATATTTGCTAATCTTAAATATTAATATGATTAAGAATATTTTGTCTCAATTATGTATGTATTTGATATTATATCACATTTAAGAGGTAAGAAAATGAGTATAAGTGAGCAGAAAATGTGAGTATGTATAAGTGATATTTTACTCAATTTTATAACGGAGTAGCTTTGATTTCTAGCCATATGAAAGAGTCAATACTTCTTTTTGTTTAAAGCATGAAAACATGATAAACCTAGCAGCAAATGTACGACTCTTCCTGAAATCCAAGAATATCGGCATTCCTTTCCAAGAAGGGGACAATGGGATAACCATGTAAAATAACTAGAATGAATGAGAATCATGGAAGGGTATGAACTGAGGTTAATGGGAAACAGGGTAACAGGCAAATTACCCCTCGAATTTCATCCTTTCTTACCAGTCATCCACAATTGAAACATGCATATTGTTGAGCTTGAGGAAACCTGAAGTCGAAGTCGGCTTAAATCCATAACGTGTAATTTAATTTCGGAGTTTGATACCTTAAAAGAGAGTATTAATGTGGATTTAAATCTTAAATACAAGTAGCATTTATTAATGTGATTAATTAGACAGCACGGAATCACAGAGATCTAGAAAATAGAACGAAACTTATGTACTAGACAGACTTCCCCACGAGGAGCGAGCCTGTGAGACTGGATTGGATTGGAGCCGTTGGATAGGAAATAAAGCCTTAACTTAGATTTATAACTCTAAAGAGGAACAAAACTACTTACAACTTAGAAGGGAAATCAGCACACTGAATTTCCAAATAAATGGGTGCCAAGATATCTAAAGATGTGTTGTTACATAAGGCAGTTCAGAGTGGCAACCGTGATGCTGTCAATGCTTTTCATCAACATGGGGCAAGCTTGGAGTGGATGGATAAAACAGGAAGAACACCTCTCATTCTTGCATGTACAAGGCCCCAGTTATTGGATATGGCCATCACATTGATCAACTTGGGTGCCAATGTAAATTCATACAAACCTGGGCCTAATGGAGGAACTCCATTACACCATGCTGCTGTTAGAGGCCTTGCCAAAACTGTAACATTTCTGCTTTCACGTGGAGCAAACCCTTTTGCAATCAACGATGACTGTCAAACACCTCTTGGGCTGGCAAGGGCCAGGAATCATGCCTCTGTGGTTAGGATAATTGAGGGGTGGATTTCTTTCTTTTCTGGTATCATTTGGGAAAATTCTGTACTTGAATTCTCTCTTCTACAGGAAAAGGTTTGGGTTGTGGTGTTACCTTCACACAATCCCAGAGGGCCTCCAACACTTGAGCTTGTTATTTATTCAACATTAGAGGCTTGTCAACCAAGGACAATTATTTCACTACCTAATGCTGAAATTGAAGAACCCAATTTCAGTTTGCCAGATCCTGTGCTAGTGTTGTTTGATAAGAGCACAAACAATAGATACATGTTTGTTTCTGAATTTGAGGGTGGCAAACAGCAATTGCAGAGATTATATGAAGCCTGCAGAGGGATACCTCAGAATAAAGTGACTGATCATTATTTGCAGAACACAAACCAACATGCCACAGTACCTCTTCTAGAAGATAATACAGAACTTGCTAAGGAAACTGCTGCTTCAGTGCAATCTGCATCACAAGGAGGAATTCCTCTCCCTCCTTCTTACCATCCACTAGAAATTCCCACAAATGATCCCACTCCTGAGCTCTCAGTCGCTGCCATTACTGTATCGTTACCTATTTCTATTGCTTCAATTCTTTGTTTATTAGAAGAGCATGGCCTTAGTTGTGATGATGGTTCAACTGTTTATCCATCCATTAATGATTCGTCAAGAACATATCAAAATGGTACAGAATTCTCAGCGAGTTCAAGCAGAGCAAAGGGCAATACTGAAGACACATGTGTAATTTGCGGGAAGAGTATTTGTAACTTGTGGTTATCCTGCTGGTTGCCTGGCCAGGCCTGAATATGATGAAGGGAGAGAATGGGGGTAGTTCAGATTGTTGGAAGACCATTGAACACGTCATCAAATTTTGTTGGAAGACCATTGAACACGTACGATGTGTTGAGAGGCGCGCAATAAGGAAGATCTTATTCCTCAATCGTCATTAGTCTCCATGGAAGTGTAGTCGAAAGATCACAATAATGATTCCTGATCACTACACTGTACTTCCCACACAAGGAAAATGAAGTTGTCAGAAGGACCCATAGAAGTGGTACCTAGACAACGACAGGAAACAAAATTTTTACATTCTTGCATTTAAATATTTAGGCATATATGTTAAATGTTGCATATGTAAATTTAGAACAATTGAATGAAAGAGCATTTTCAAATTTAGAGATATTAGAAAAAGCGATATTTGGGGTAGATGTACACCCATTAATTCAGGATAGATATGCATGGGATTAAAATATAAATAGTATTCAAAATAATAAATTATGGAGCAAATCTAGATTAGAACATATCTAGAGACCAACTCCACATGCACCCACTGATCTAGGAATTGGAATTCTAGACTAGGGAGACAACAAAGAGAGAATAAATGAATTTAGATGCACCAATGTGTGAGAGTAACACTTGTTGCATGAGAATGAATAATAATGAATTAAGAAATTAAAGGTTAATTTTGCATGAGAGGAAACATGTCATGGAAAACTTTTTCTATCTAAGAAAGCGAGAAGGAAGAGAGAGAGATATATCTCTTGCTCCCTAATGCTGGACGGACTTTGTAATGGAGTTTTGTGGTCCATAGGGGTTTGGTTGATAACTGCTATGGGGATTGGGAGGTCCCATCAGAGAGTCAAGGCTTGTATGTTCTTATGACCCCTGTTTGCTCGATGGATTGGGAGGAAGGAGAGTACTCCTGATAAGGTAGGGAGGTCAACCAAGGGGTCAGTCGGTAATAGCTTCGAGAGTTGATTGGATCATGCAACAACTACTTCGAGGACTTCAACAAACCCAAGATCGACCATCACGAAACAGGTTCTTTTCTAATTTTTGTTATAAGTTTTGTATAAATTTTTAAGGAAGATTTATTTTAGTGATTGATACGATAATGCAATTTACATTTTAGTTAGGTTAAACTATATACTTGTTTAAATATATAGCTAGGGTCCTAGAGAGGGCCTTACATTGATAAAAACACATGGGAAATCAATATGACCTCAAATATTTAGACTATTCATAGAGAGAATTACTTTGTGTAACTCTTCTTTTGAAATATGGGCCATTAACTCCTTGTTGATTGATACATTTATGATTATGGGAATGCATTCTAGAAAGGGACCATATCTTAGTTGGGTGACCTCCTTTGTCTCTAAAAGGATATTTTAAAAAATCCAATCTAGCTCTTTGTATATAGATTATTGATCCTAAACTATATGTTCGTCCTCTAGAACAACTTTTGTAATGATGTTATATAAACTCTTTCTTTTGTATGAACTATGGAAAAATTTGAGTTTTAGTCTCCTTTAAGGGAGCCATTGTATTTTGGATTTCTACCTGTAGCATATTTATACTTTCTATTTATAAGGTCTAGCTTATGGATTAGAAAAATTTCCTCCACCAAAAGAGCATCCCTATAACTTGATTCCTCCATCTTATTTTGTAATTCTATCATTCCAGAGAATTTTCCTCCACCAAAAGAGCATCCCTATAACTTGATTTCCCCATCTTATTTTGGAATTCTATCATTTCAATTGATCTAGATCTTATTTTTCCTTCACATAACAGGGATGTAATACCACTATGCTTTATCCACTTCTGTAGGTAAATCTCAGTGTTTTGTAGTTGTTTATAGAACATATACATTTTAATCCCAAATAATTATGATTATTCTTATCACAATCCACAAATATTTTAAAATAGGTTTTGATGTTGACATTAAATATATATTTTTAATTTAAAAGGAATATTTTTGTTTTTTCTCCTCTAGATATATTTAGCACAATAGTCCACTGGTCTGAGAGATCCCCTTAAAAATATATATAATTATAGGTTCCTTTCCCATTAGGATTAATTAATAAAAAATTGGATTAGTATTTTTAAAATAAAATCTTTCCCATTCCTCATGTTATTCCAAGTAAATTTTTGGTTGAAAGAATCGGTGTACACCAATAAATTCATATTAATGAATTATGCAAAGATATTTCTACATCTTCCACTCTAAAGGGGCTCCTAGAAATACGTTAACATCTCCTACTATTCATGGATAGTAAGAGTGGGCTTACCTTTCTTTATATATACTAAGTTCCAACAAGAGGGATTAATGAATGCTAATTTATGGTCCTTCCACATTGGTAAAAGAAATATAAGTTCAAATATTTAAAAAATACTTTAGCAACATGACAAAAGGTTCCAACTGAAATATATATTACCTTGATGAAAAGAAATATAAGTTCAAATATTTAAAAAAATACTTTAGCAACATGACAAAAGGTTCCGACTGAAATATATCTTACCTTGATGGATCATTGATTTTGCGACAAACAATGCAACCATGTTTTCCATGGCATATTGTGTAAAACCATGATACTACCGTATACTATGGATTTGACTGGATATATTTTACTTGTGTCTACTTTTTTTTCCTAAATAAAGACTAGATCACAACTCCTGCTCCAAGGCTATTTGTAACATGATTTTCCCAAATCCATTTTGTTTTATTTTACAAGCCCCAAGCATAGCTACCACAATTTCTTCTAAAACTAATCGTTGCATCCCATACAAAGTTTAGTTACCACAATTTTTTTCTAAAACTAATTGTTACAATGACCACACCACACAAATTGCTTGAGCCACACTACACAAATTGTGATACTTTTTGCATTCGATTGTTGAAGGTGATGTATTTATTGTGTTATTTGGCTTTCTCATTCATATTATATTTTTTTGATATATGATTATGATGAGGGTTAACGTCCAATGAGACCAATTTTGGTCTATCGGACCTTAAGAAGAAATAAGGGAATTATTTGGTTAGATTTAAAATTTTATTCCTATGTTCAAAAAGCTTGGAAAGAATCTTTCCTAGCTCACTATAGTTTTGGCAAGTTAGGAGGTTAGAAAGGTTTGTATTGTAGCAAATACTAGAAATTCGGATCTAATGTGGGTGTGAGAAACACACTCTAAGAGAAAGTGATTTTCATCCTCAATGCTCATAGATTCACAAAGATGGCAAATCATTTCCACCCACGGCATTTTAGGAACTAACCAATGCCCTGTTTCACTATGTAGCTCATGAGAGTTCACTCTTATCTTGGCTATAGTAATTTTCTTCTTTGAAAGTTACTTGAAACCAATAGATAATTATGATATTCCATATTAGGGTTAATGACCTCTTTATAGTATCTCAATTTTATTTTAATATCTAACTCTTTCTCGCACCACATTTTCTCTTTGAACTTAGATGTGATAATATTTTTGAGATTATTGACATTCTGCAGTGTCATTTTTGTGAATGTCTCAATGGTAAGTCTATTGATTATTGATATAATGATAATGATAAGTCTATATATTTTGAAATATAGAGTGAACGGACTATTATATAGAGAAGACGTGTTACAGATTAGTATAAAACTATATCATGTTAAGTATTTTTAAATATTTTGATAATAGTTCACTGAAATCTATTTGAATCATAGATTTTTTAAGTTTAAAATGGATAAATTTTGAAGATAGAAATTATTATGTAAGTTTTACATTAGGATGAATCCATGAAGATGAGTAACACTTTTTGGCCAAAAGTGGTGATGAAAATTTGATATTTTACTCATTATTAAATCAAAGCTCTTGAAATTCATCTATGCCTTGTGAATTTAGACATGCATTAAAAAAAACAAATTGTAGGAAATTATGTTGTCTTTCCAATGATATTTTTAAAAATAATAATATCATTTAATGTGTCAAAATTGCATTTAATGAAATGTTTGTCCTTGCAAATTTCAAGAAAGTTAACAAGTGGCTTGTGTGCACATAAATTATTTTATTATTAAATGTATAATTTTTGAAAAATATATATATGAACATAATCTATACATAATGCACTAGGGCGTACTTTTTATTATTTATTTTAAAAAATTATATTTTTTTATTAATTTTCAATCAAAATTGAGCATTTAATATTTGAATCTCATTTTGTACACATTTGTGTGCACATAAATTTTTCTTTACTGTTTTCAAAAATCGAAAAACCAGAAATACCCCTTTGAAGAGGACGTGTTGATTTGGGGCACTTATGTTTTCTTTTAATTTTTTGGTTGTGTACTTTTTATGTTGTTGATTTTTCTTTGAGTTGCTTTGAAGTTGTGGACATGGTTTTTAAGTGTACGTTTTATAAAAAAATGTCATACGAACTAAAAAACATGATATATACTAGTGGATAGATGATTTGTTGATGAATCCACCGGCATCGAGTACACCGCCTAAGGTTTATTTAATGATAGGGTTTATGTCTTTCAAATAGGCTAGTATGCAAAAAAGGGGCTAGAGACCTGTTTTTAAAGCTCTTAATCAAGCTATTTCCTTGATCGAGGGTTTGAGTGGTGTTTTAGATACCTCGATTGAGGGTTTAGCTGCAATTAAGAATATAGTTTGATCAACCTTTTTAAAATCCCGATCAAGCTACTTTCTACATATTCATTTTTGCATATTTTCGTGGGCAATAGCTAGCTACTTTCTACATATTTTTCTTTTGCATATTACTTCGATTGAGGGTTCAAATAACCATCGATCGAGCTATGAAGCTTGATCAAGGGTTATCTAAACCCTCAATCGAGCTTTAAAAAAAAACTTAATTGAGCACTTGGTTAAGCCCTTCATCGAGCTTTCAAAAGCTTAATCGAGGGATTAACCAAACTTCAATCAAGCTCATGTTTTGTTCAATCTACACCCCAGGTCTTGCCAAAAAGACCCATCTTGATGGAAACACCCATTATTTATAAAAAAATTAACTTAATCCCTTTCAATATATATATATATATATATATATATATATATATATTAATAACACTTCAATGGTGTAATAGTCAATATTTATGTTCGATTTATGAGGATTTTGATTTCAAAAGAGAAACTGAATATTGAATATTAACATCACATTAACATTATGATCATTATATTATTTTCATTCTTGATTTGTCATTGTCATGATTGGATGAGGACACGTAAGTGGGTAGATAATTGTTTGGGTCCCACACCCATATATTAGGGTTGCAATATTTTTTATCAAAGTAAGCTAATCTTGTAGTAAAAAGATTGTCTTTCCATGCACAAATCTAATAAGAATCTAATAGAAATTCTAGGCAAAAGCAAAGTTCTACCATGATCCAAGGACCATGCATGGTGAAACAATATGCTAAGGGGTTTTTCCAAATTCAAAATTGACCCATATCATTGAAAATTTGATTAAAAGTACATATCGATGGGAACCCTAACTTTGTATATCGTCATATTCGAGCAACAAGAGGGAAGTTTGATATAATATTATACAATTTATTTCTTACCTCATCAAACCTAGAAGGATTATTGATTAATAAAAGAGAATATTTTATTTTATTTATTTTATACAAAATTATTATAAAATCTTGGGATCATTTACTGTAGTAAATAATATATATAAGCTTTGTTGTTAAAAAAATATACCATATGTATATTGTCAATACGGAGAGATAATATCTATAGGTCAAGAAAAAATATGTGGAGGACAACACCAAACATATGGGCAATGATGGTAAGCATAATACAAATTGTACTAACATGTGGAATAGCATCATTGACATATACGACCCTACACATATAATACCGGTGTTATAATATGTGGCACCTATAGAGTTGTGGAACATATGAATGGTTGTCATATTGCCAATTGCTAATGCTCATCGTGTTGCATTTGGCAATGTACCACATCAATATGTATAGTATCAACAAGATGAAGTTGTTTAGTATGAGGTTTGTGTGAGATACTCATTGTGCATTTTCCCCATGTTTCTTGGATATGTATTTCTAATTGACCAATGTATATTTTCTAAAATAAATGTTTTTAACTATAGATATCTTGTTTCTTTTGAATTAGTTGGAGGCATTAATTCTCATTATGAGTCTAAATTGTCCCATCCATAATTCCTCTTAATTCCATCTAAGGAGATTTTAAGCAAAATTACTTTTAAAGAAGAGATTCACTAAGTTCATTTCCACATCAAAGCCCTCAGAAGGAGGGTTTTGAATCTTATCATATGTTGTTATCAAATTAACCAAGGATGATAGATAGGAGTTCCTAAGAATAATTTCTTGTTGATATATATAACATACAAAGCTTGTCTTCTCATAATCCAAGATTTTGGACCAAAAGGAACAAAACGACTTTTTTTTTAAAGTAATAATTAGATTTAGATTTTCAAAATTTTACAACCATACATGTATAGCTTATAGTACAACAAATAACCTATGTGGCATAATTCAAAACTAAATTAGGACATAACATGTCCAAAATACAACTTTATTCAAAGAGTGTTAGATCCTTGCTACAAAATTTGCAATGATAATGTTTTCAAAATTGCCTTAAAATATTTAAAGAAACACTTAAACAACATAAAACATGATAAGGTCGAAACCCTAGATGCAAGATTTCTACTAACTCCACTTGAGTGTCCAAGATGAGATCCTCCTAAAGAATTGGGAGTTATTGAGGAGTGCAAGAAAAATCTATAAAATATTCAACTCACATCTTGACAAATTTAGTTACCGTAAAAGCAAGTCGCTAAGGGACGAACTCGAGGAAATAAGTTCCAATTGTTTCATGTGAAAGATGAAAATTTATGACTTGGAATCTTCATTTTAGTCTTGAATCCCTAAGATATGTTTTCCATAAGATACAATGAAAGTGTCCTTGGCCCTATTCTATTACTTAGACTAAGCCATGAACATTGGTTTCCATTTTTCTATGGTCAAGGACCCACTAATCAAGTTCCCGTGAAGGGTAAACAACACTTCGATGATTTCCTCAAATTCATTTGGAATATCTTTCATATCAAAAAATAAGGTGTATCAGCCACGATGGCAACTATAGTGGACCATGGCATTAGAGAGAGGGGTAGGGTGTTCACCATACTAGACTCAAGAATCAAAATTAGAGTAAGACAAAAGGCAGAGGAGGTAGATAATGCAAATGGGATTGTGATCACCCTCAATTTGTAAGTCTTTGTACAACCACCACAAGCATAGGACATATAAATTAGTCATCTCGTTTTTCACAAATGTTGAGTCTTCTTAGGTGTGATCCAAGGAAGAAATAATATTGAGATTATGTTGCATGAACTCAACCTCTACTATTGTGATTTGAAAGTAAGGTGGGATAAGTTAACACGGATGAGAGTCTATCACTTAAGAATTTGCATGAATCATAAAGGTGGGTGGTGTTGGAATATGATCCCCCCTTACAAATAAAATTTTCCACTGTGATTTGTTTTCATGGCACAGGATGGATCAAAGTTCTCTCTTCAGATCCTTGTCTAAGCCATAGGTCATTATTCTTCTTGTAGTACCTAATTTCACCATGGTGTCAACATGGGGATTTGAGAATTGATTCACCTGATAATACATAAAAAATTTCAAATTTCTAAGCAAGAGGTCCCATATACTCGATAGGGTTTGCTACTCTTAGGGAATAAGGAGACTCACCATGTTTTAAAGAATGAATAATGAAAATGGAATCAATAATTATGATCACCTTATTACTAGGTTTGTAAGTCAAAAAATTTACTCCTTGATACATACGTAGAGCCTATCATTCTTTGATTGAGGCTTTCCCAAATCCCCTGCATATGATATTTCAATTTGTTTTTCAAAAATTATGATAATCACCCCCGCACCCCTTGATCAACACCTACTATAGTTAAGGAGACTTATTCGTAATCATCCTTCAACACATATTTTGGTGAAAATGATGATTCCCTTCAACAATATTGATTGAAATTGATTTTAAGAAATTTATTAAAACAACTTCCAGTTGAAATTGATTTTAAGAAATTTATTAAAATAACTTCCATTTACATAAGAAGGTTTGATAGTCTCACCCAAACTAAAATTACAACGATTAAAAGCAATCATGTAAATATTTATAGGCGTTCACTTCAACACAATTCTTGCATTGGCTGGATTAATGTGATGATTGTCTCATAATCTTAGGCATTAATATAATACACTATGTTTTCTTTCAATCATGCCATCATTCAAGAGGCAAGAAGAGAAAGGTGGATATAAGATTAAAGAGATTTTAAAAATTTATCATATTTTTTAGGTCTTCACTTTAACACAATTTTACTTTTGATTGGATTTGTCAGATACTTGGATGTCTTACTTGGTTATTGAGAAAAGTGGATATTTAATCTACAATTTTACTTTTGATTGGATTTTTCAGATACTTGGATGTCTTACTTAGTTATTGAGAAAGGTGGTTATAAGATTAAATAGATTTAAAAAAAATCATATTTTTTTAGGTCTTCACTTTAACACAATTTTAATTTTGATTAAATTTGTCAAATATTTGGATGTCTTACTTGGTTATTGAGGCACTTCATATGAAATTTTTTCTTTAATTAACCAAGTATTAGGCTAAATTCAAATTCTATTACTAATAACATCTCAAATTCACATGCACAAACAAATAGCAGTGAAACTAGCCATGCATGTTTTGAATTTATTCATGACACATTCAATTCCATGAATTCACACAACAAACTACAATAAAAAAACATTCCACATAAAGTTGATTATGAATACTTATATGAAATTAGTGCAAGTCCATCAAACTAGTTGTTGATAAGCAAATCATTGCCCAACCATATGAATCAACTATAGATTTCACCCCAAAGATAGACCACAATACCATCAAGGCTAAGGAAGTTCCTACATGGCTCAATCCCTCTCATCCCAACCAATCCCTCTCATGACATAGGCAATATGCTCACTACTTAGCACTCTAGGATTTCATCTAGCAATCATTCAACCATGGCACTCTCTTCTCTTTCATAGCACAAGAAAGATCTTCCCTCTCTCTACTCCATAGTGCCTCAAGGATCATCTTTCCTTCCATTGCGGGAAAAAGGGGTCCAAGACTATTGGCTTCCTACTTTGAATGACATGGAGGAAAACACTCCACTCAAAGTGTACATGAGAAACATTAATAGGGTTGTGGGGTTTTAATGATGTTTTCTTAAGTTGTTGTGGACATTCCAATCACAAATTGTCATTTACTCTTCGAATTCTCACAACAATTCCCAAGCGTTCACAGTGTCTTACTAGCCATAATTCCATTAGGTTCTCTCACCAATTGCAAGCATAACAACCATGGTTTTACACAAGTACCTTCATGAACAAGGAGAGGAAGAGCATTTGAATGAGAGAATGGAGATTGTTCAAACATTGATCGTTAGAGATGAATGCTCCTATTTTAAATGGAGGATAGTCAGAATGATCCATGGATGAGAGTGATCGTGGTTTCCCCGAAGAATGGCATAAGACCAGTGCACCCTATGAAGAAATATGGGGAAACATACATGGGACCAACCAAGTCAAAGAATGTCGGGAAAAATTTGTAAGGAAGCATGGGCAATGAACATCGGGGAAAATTTTAAGGATCCATAATTTTCTTTAAGTGTAGAAACCTTGGCAAATTTGACTAATTATCAAATTTCCAACCATAAAATGTTTGGCGATTTTTTTTAATATCCAAAATTTTAAGGATTTTATATACATTTTGGACAATTTTAGCATTGCTTAGAGTAAATTTTTTTAATCTTATGGAATTTGGGTGAATCATATTAGAAAAAAATGGAAATTGACAAATATTATTTTGGGAAAAAACCCTTTAAAATTTGTCTGTGGGCTAAATTTCAACCCTAAAATTTTCCGTGATGAACATTTTACTTTCAAAGAACAAGTGTTCAGTCAAATCACGCATGCACCCCCTTTGATCTTCCCTTCATGTGGTATAATCGTCCCCTTTTTGCTTCTCAAGTAACCTTTATGGTGGATTTATATTATTATGTAGATTACTCTTATTTATGATTTTACAACATGAGCACACCATGGAAAACATTAAAATCACATCATAATTCTAGCCCACCATGGGGACTCTTACATATTTGCTAGTAAGACTTTAACCTTGAGCTATGCACTAGGAATATTTACGACACAATTACACTACTCATGCATAGGGTAATTTGGGTGGGTTGCATAACCTCATCATTTGAATAATACCTAATTAATGTATTATAGTACAAGGAGCCAAACCAATATTTGCTAATCTTAAATATTAATATGATTAAGAATATTTTGTCTCAATTATGTATGTATTTGATATTATATCACATTAAGAATATTTTGTCTCAATTATGTATGTATTTGATATTATATCACATTTAAGAGGTAAGAAAATGAGTATAAGTGAAACAGAAAATGTGAGTATGTATAAGTGATATTTTACTCAATTTTATAACGGAGTAGCTTTGATTTCTAGCCATATGAAAGAGTCAATACTTCTTTTTGTTTAAAGCATGAAAACATGATAAACCTAGCAGCAAATGTACGACTCTTCCTGAAATCCAAGAATATCGGCATTCCTTTCCAAGAAGGGGACAATGGGATAACCATGTAAAATAACTAGAATGAATGAGAATCATGGAAGGGTATGAACTGAGGTTAATGGGAAACAGGGTAACAGGCAAATTACCCCTCGAATTTCATCCTTTCTTACCAGTCATCCACAATTGAAACATGCATATTGTTGAGCTTGAGGAAACCTGAAGTCGAAGTCGGCTTAAATCCATAACGTGTAATTTAATTTTGGAGTTTGATACCTTAAAAGAGAGTATTAATGTGGATTTAAATCTTAAATACAAGTAGCATTTATTAATGTGATTAATTAGACAGCACGGAATCACAGAGATCTAGAAAATAGAACGAAACTTATGTACTAGACAGACTTCCCCACGAGGAGCGAGCCTGTGAGACTGGATTGGATTGGAGCCGTTGGATAGGAAATAAAGCCTTAACTTAGATTTATAACTCTAAAGAGTAACAAAACTACTTACAACTTAGAAGGGAAATCAGCACACTAGATTTCCAAATAAATGGGTGCCAAGATATCTAAAGATGTGTTGTTACATAAGGCAGTTCAGAGTGGCAACCGTGATGCTGTCAACGCTTTTCATCAACATGGGGCAAGCTTGGAGTGGATGGATAAAACAGGAAGAACACCTCTCATTCTTGCATGTACAAGACCCCAGTTATTGGATATGACCATCACATTGATCAACTTGGGTGCCAATGTAAATTCATACAAACCTGGGCCTAATGGAGGAACTCCATTACACCATGCTGCTGTTAGAGGCCTTGCCAAAACTGTAACATTTCTGCTTTCACGTGGAGCAAACCCCTTTGCAATCAACGATGACTGTCAAACACCTCTTGGGCTGGCAAGGGCCAGGAATCATGCCTCTGTGGTTAGGATAATTGAGGGGTGGATTTCTTTCTTTTCTGGTATCATTTGGGAAAATTCTGTACTTGAATTCTCTCTTCTACAGGAAAAGATTTGGGTTGTGGTGTTACCTTCACACAATCCCAGAGGGCCTCCAACACTTGAGCTTGTTATTTCACTACCTAATGCTGAAATTCAAGAACCCAATTTCAGTTTGCCAGATCCTGTGCTAGTGTTGTTTGATAAGAGCACAAACAATAGATACATGTTTGTTTCTGAATTTGAGGGTGGCAAACAGCAATTGCAGAGATTGTATGAAGCCTGCAGACGGATACCTCAGAATAAAGTGACTAATCATTATTTGCAGAACACAAACCAACATGCCACAGTACCTCTTCTAGAAGATAATACAGAACTTGCTAAGGAAACTGCTGCTTCAGTGCAATCTGCATCACAAGGAGGAATTCCTCTCCCTCCATCTTACCATCCACTAGAAATTCCCACAAATGGTCCCACTCCTGAGCCCTCAGTCGCTGCCATTACTGTATCGTTACCTGTTTCTATTGCTTCAATTCTTCGTTTATTAGAAGAGCATGGCCTTAGTTGTGATGATGGTTCAACTGTTTATCCATCCATTAATGATTCGTCTCCCATTGAAGATAATTTGTCAATAACATATCAAAATGGTACAGAATTCTCAGCGAGTTCAAGCAGAGCAAAGGGCAATACTGAAGACACATGTGTAATTTGCGGGAAGAGTATTTGTAACTTGTGGTTATCCTGCAGGTTGCCTGGCCTGCCTGAATATGATGAAGGGAGAGAATGGGGGTAGTTCAGATTGTTGGAAGACCATTGAACACGTCATCAAATTTTGTAGTGTATGATTAGAGATTCCAAAACCATGAAGATGCTACAAATAAATGAGGTAGGTCAGATAAACCATGTGCAGCATTTCAAAATGATTCAGATAATATATGGTTTAAAGTTTGTTCTCTGTGGCTGAGGCAATATATACTGTTATATTTTTTCAACTAAAATGATCAGAAACCACACCCAACAGATAGCTTAAAAGGATGCACTGCAAAGGAACTTTGAATCATGTTTGAAATACCAGCCATGCAGAACACCTTGTACACTTTGTATCTGCATAATGATCTTCAATTTTCGATCAGTTCAACTATTCTGCAAATAGATAATACGACAGGCAAATTGGAATTAATAGATTTGTCAAAGGTGATACTCAGCAAAAAAACTTAACAATATGCAAGAAACAATTTTGAATGAGATGATTTGCTTGCACGAAATATAAGAGCTCTTTGTATTTGTATTTAGATATTGAATAAGATTGTTACAAACTGTGATAACCCAGTGGTCAAAGAATTATTTAAACTGTAAATAATAAATGGAATTAATACAATTGTCATAAGCGTTTCTTCTTAATGGAAGAATTAACAGGATGCAGTGTGAAGTAACTTTATTTATTTTAAACAATGTCATGTGCTAAAATGGGTTGGTTGAGTGAAAGCAGTTTTTCACTTTGTTTCCTGGCACATTGGAAAAAGCTGCTCGACCAGCGTCCAGTTTGGCCTTGCATCATCTACACAATGGTAACTGTGATGGGTGAAACAGAGAAGAATAAGGTCTTGTTTGTTAGGGTTAATTTTGACTCAGGAATGAGTAAGTAAGGTAGAAAGTGGTTTTAGGTACACTGTTTTGGTAGTCAGTGATTTCTTGCTAGTTATATTTGTATGTAAAGAACCTTATTTATAAGGTTGGATTCCTCCATTATATGATGTCAATGTGAACAGAGATGCTTTGTATATTTTATTTCTCTAGCATATTTTATTCCTGACATTGTTTACTGGAATTCCGAGACAAATAATCTATATTAACTCTGTCAAAACTCATTTTTCATATAATTCTATTGGAAACCACCGTTTTTTTAACTTTGAATGTAGATGTATGTAATTCAAGTTAAACAAAATATAGCACTTGTTTTTGAAGGAACATTGGCCTAGTCCATTAATCTAGTTCCCCAATCATGCAAGCCAGGTTTACGTTGTATGTTGTAGTTAAGGTCTATAACCTTGCCAAACATGCCGTCAGAATCGCTGAACCTTCCTTCCAACTTTTATCTCTTCAGTCCTCTTCGTTAGTGCGCTTTCTCCTTAAAGGTTAGAAAGAAATAGAAAACCAATTTGTAAAATATGTTTAGATGTTGCTTAGGTGCAACATTATCTAGGGAGCACTGCTATCATACACACCAAACATTTTCATTTTGCATTTTGCAATTGAAGATTAGCTAGGGTTCTAATTGCTTGGCCTCCAAGACAGTTGAATGTCTAGCTTTAGTCTGTAGTTCTTCCTAGTGGTCATTTAAACTTGTTTTTTCTTTGAATTTTCTTGTTAATTGGTGTTTATTTTTGTTTTTTTTACTTTAAAATTCAGATACAACTTTTAGTCTTTATCCATTTTTTTTTGCATTCAGTTGTCTCACTAAATATCACATACATGTTAAAATTTTAAAATTTAAATTTATTTTCCATTTCCTATATTGAAATTTAGTCGAAATATCAAGTAATTGTAGTTAAAATTTTAAAATTAAAAATATGAAATGCTCCACACGAAAGACAACAAATTAAAAATATAAAATGCTCCACACGAAAGACAACAGTTTCCAACCTTGCTTTAAGATATTGAATATTGAATTTGAACCCGTTACAAAGATTATTGAATTTGAACTCTGCAATAACATATTCTTTATATGCAACTATCTCATAATATAAATCATTGGCATGGATTAAATAAATAGACTTAGTGATACCCGTACAAACAATTACTATCTTTCTTAAGTCTCAAATACCATCTTGCTAATAAATTGTTGAATACTCTAACAATATGCTCAAAATAAAAAGTAATACACTTGGTTTTGTTATTCTGTTTTTTAATGTGTAGATGCTTTAGTAGTACCTCAAAATGTAATGTTTCCAATGGGGACAGGGGATGTGAAATCTAAGGTAAATGATCTACTCTTTTATTTGTATTTCTATACGATCTAGGAAAGTATTATATGTTCTGTCTTATTTGTTCTAGACTTACGTTAAGCTAGGGAGATCAGGCCTTGAGTCCACTCTCGGTAGATTGTCCGCAAAACAACTTGGGGGCAAGTATTCACGTTGGATTGTGATACTTCAGGAATTTGATCTCCTCTTCGAAAAGGCCAAGTCAAAGAAATCTTTGGTGTTTGCAGAACTCATTTGTGATCTTCCCCGTGTTTATTCAGGATCTAAGCCCAACGATTCTCTCCCAGATGATTCGTTGTTTCTCATCAGCATGTCTAACCCATGGCATGGAGATATTACCTTATATCTTTAAACCCAACGGTTCAACCCCTAACTATCTCGTAACAATTGTCATCGTATATGCCACCACGCCAAGTATTACTTGTTCATCATCGATACCTTGTATCGTCGTAGTGTTGATTCTGTTCTTCTATGTTGTCTGACACATGAGGAGGTTGAACACGTTCTAAATGACTGTCACGCTGGGGCTTGTGGCAGTCATCTCTCTAGGATGGCTACGGCCTAGAAGATACTACACGCGGGATATTATTAGCCTCCCATCTTCAAATATTGCATTGAGTTCATTAAGAAATGTCCCCCATGCTATCACTTTCAATCTAAAAAGTGCTCCCACCTAGCCCCTTTACACTTGGTTATTGCCGTGGGCTTCTTTGCAAAATGGGGCATATATTTCATGCACTATAAGCCTACCTCGGCCAGGGAGGATGGTTACATCATAGTAGCCGTGGATTATTTTACTAAATGGGCTGAGGCTATGCCTACATACAAAGAAGACGACAAAATCGTTGCACTCTTCATGTTCAACCATGTCATTGCACAGTTCAGAGTCACTTACAAAACCATATGGTGGATGAATTGAGCGCCAGACTGGGTTTTCGCCATGAAAAATCAACCCCTTATTACCCACAGTCCAACGGACAAGTAGAGGCCATCAATAAGGTCTTGAAAACCATGATTCAATGCATGGTGCGTACACAAAAATCAAAATGGCATAACATAATCTTTTCTGCACTATGGGCATACCGGACCTCTGTCAAGATTGTCACCGGATTCACACCGTTCCAACTAGTATATGGGTTGGAGGCAGTCCTACCAATAGAGTGTGAAATTCCATCTCTCAAACTCGCAGTTGAACTCTCGAACACCACTGCCGATGAAGAACGCTTCCTTTACATAGCAAAACTCGACGCATTAGAGGAAATTTCAATTTAAAATGGGCCTTCCAAAAATAATACAAATTCCATGTCATCATGTATTAGCCAATCAAAATGTTTTAAAATTCAACAAGGGAGCACCTAAAAAAATTGGAGGGAAAAAATAAAAACTACTTTTTTGGATCGTATTTTCAACTTATCTCCTTATAGGTTTACTCAAATTTCAAGCGGGAGGACTCATTGGATGCATAATTAAATTATGCATCCAACGAGTACCCATGTTATATACTTTTAACAACATCCACACCATGATAAACCGAAAATACATTAAAAAACGTGTTTTCTCTCACTAGAAACATGTTTTTTAATGTATTTTCAATTTTTCATGGTGTGGATGTTGTTAAAAGTATGCAACATGGGTACTCATTTGATGGCTAATTTAATTATGCATCCAATGAGTCCTCCCGCTTGAAATTTGAGTAAACCTACAAGGGGATAAGTTGAAAATACGATCCAAAAAAGTAGTTTTTTACTCTCTCTCTACTATTATTTTATTATTTTCTTATTATTTTCCTTAGGAGGCCCATTTTTTACCCAAATTTCCTCTAATGAGACCCGCCGCGATGCTGCTCTTGTCAACGAGGCACATAAGAAACACATCAAAGCTCAGTATGACAAGTTAGTTGAACCTAGTATCTTCAACGAGGTTGATTTGGTCCAGGGTATTTTTTAAGGATTATAAAAGTATACTTAAGTATAGTATTCTAGGCGATTATTTTGGATTGAAAAAAACATAAATATAGATTGGTAGGAGAATATTAAATATGAAACATACAATTTACTAATGAAACTTGTAAATTTTGGCGAATATTATGATAAAAAAACATATTCTATGTAAATATAGGCGATATTAGAGACTAAAAATGACCAAATAATGAATTTATTTTTTGAAAAAGGGCCCAAAAAATAGCCAATTGGAGAAATTTCGCCCCTAAAAATTTCCCTGATTTGGTCCTTACGTACGACCAAAAGCATGATAAGATGGGGGCAGGTAAGTTTGAGTCCATGTGGCATGGACCATATATCGTAAAATGTGTTCTGGAGAAGGGAGCATACGAACTAGAATATTACAATGGAATATCTTTAGGAGAGCCTCGCAATGGGATCTACCTAAAGAGGTATTATGCCTGAGTTTTTCATGCATGAGTATCTTGTATATACTGTACATGGCATGTTTTTTGTGTGGTGTGACACTTTGTTTTAGTGTGTCAGGATCTTGTTTCCCTAATTGTACCATGTTTTGTCTGCATGTGCAGATGGAAATTGCTATGGATTTGCGGACGGCGCCAGCCGGCATACCCGTAACCTTTCTTCGATGGCCTGGGTACTTTATCCCCCTGCATGCGAGCTTATCAGCTCATGAGGAAATTGTCTAGGATACGCAACCAACAATGCTGTATAATATCATGCGGTGATTGGAACCCTAACCAACACTCTTTCCTTGGGTATGAGCCACATCGTTATCCATCTGGATTCACAACTGGTGGTTTCTCATCTTAACCAGATCTATGCTATCTGCGACCCCACTCTGCTCCATCTTTTCTAATGAGTTCACCTCCTGGAAAGGTCCTTTGAATCTGTTCAATACCTGCACATTCCACAAGACATGAACACGGTTGCTGACTTGATGGCCAATTTTATCCTAGATTGGTACATTGCACACACATAAGATATCCATAAAATACAAAAAAAACATAACATGTAAATCATTCATTATATAAGCAAAACATGTAAACAAGATCCCATCAATCACCAATAGAACACAATATTTATAAAAGCCGTCAGCAATGTCTGTATATATAAATCAGTACAAAGTACAAAAATGGTAGTGCTAATACAAAATATGAAGCATGTAGCTTTTAGTAAGAGTCCTCTCTACAAAATTTGAAGCTCATAAGCTTTCAGTATATACATATGAAATATGATCCTAATCCCTAGTATGCTCATGATAGCAGACCACAACCCTCGCCACCTTCCGGAGCAATGTGCCAAAATGCAAAGATACCCCAACCGTCAGCCGTTGGTAACGATGGAGTAGGTCATGGACACTTGGCTTTGGGATGTCCAAAGTCATCCTGTAGAGGTTTTCCTCAACCTCCTCCATCTCCTCGATGACATCTCGAGCTGCGAGGCCCAGCTCTGGTACTACCCCTCTCTGCACAAGAGGAGAAACTCCAACCGGTCTTACCAGACCCACATTTACATGAAATATGTTAAAGCCATCATCACTACTCCAAAAAAATCATAAATGCATAAAATTAAAAAGCACAAGCAATAGTTGTTCTTATCGATATCGCTCCACTACGCTCCCTCGGGGAGCACCAGGTTAGGGTCCCCTCTGAAGTCTGTCCCATCATACGGGTAGTCCTCCACCATGAGGAGTTGTCTTCTCAAACTTGTGAAGAAACCTGTGTTGAATATAATAATAGGACCCCCGTCAGCATGGAGGGCCATCACCTAGGACCACCTAGTCATATGAGGATCTCGAGCATCTCGATCCTTAAGGTCTACCTGCGGGTGTAAGTGCGGCACCCGCTCTAGAATGAAAGATATCACCACTGAACCATAACCAAATTGCTTTAGCTCCCCGCGCCGACATTTGGTCAACTGATCCCATAGACTGGTGAGGAGCCCCTCACACCAGTTGAACACAGTAGGAGCCATACACTCCTCAGTGTACACCATCTGTGATTTGCTTGCCAGATGAGCAGATCGACTACTAGCCACCCTCACGATGGTAAAGAGTACAGTACGAAGAGCTCGGTCCCGGACATCCTTGATGGGAATTTTCCCACCAATCGTCTGAGTACCTAGAGTACACCACTAGTCAATCATGTCCTCCATAGTGCGATCACCCCCTAGTGATCCAGTCATGGACACAAGGTTTCCCCGTCGGGATAACCCTGTCAAAAAATACATGTCCTCAACATCTATACTCAAAGTGTGCTCACCAATCTGGAAGTGTTGTACCAGGTCCCAGCATTGTACCAAATATGACAACAATGGTACTTGGGTCCTCTTGCCCAACACTCAGCGGTACTTGAGCAAACCATTATTCCTCAATGTGGCTATACATTGCGGATCATTTTCTGCTTGAGCATCATCAAGCTCGTTTTCGCGTTCTCGCCACTCAGGACCATTTTGGTCGCAGTAATCCTATCCAAAAATCCAATAAAACATCTTTAGAACCTTCCTCACCCATTAAAAAAAAATTCTTGGGTTGGATTTTGAGTTTGTTACATGGGTTTGCGCCAGCACAAACCGTCCTTTCGGATAGGGCACCGCTGACGCAGAACACCTTTTCGGGATTTGGACCGGCACATGCACGACGCAGTTCTCAAAAGGGGGGGTTGTGTCGGCCCGTGAGGGAAAATCCCCCCACATAACAAGCCCAAAACTCAACAAAATGAAGGAAAAAAAATGTAATCCACTGGAAAGTTAAAAGGATGAGTTTAGGGTTACCTATCATTGACGAAACTCGAAATAGTCCATCACAGCTCCCAGAATCGGCAAAAGAAAAACAACTCCAAACGACACTTCTCACCTATCCAACTTGCTAAAAAACAATGGTAATTGATTTTCACTATTTACCCCATTTTATATTAAAAAAGAGCATATTCCTTTATTTATTTATTCCATTGTGGGTTATTTTACTATAGTTGGAATTATTTATACTCGGTTAATCATTTTGACCTAGTTTCGAAGCTTGCAGGTGAAGTTAAGTACCTCATTAATATTGTTTTTCGTGATTGTGGTCATTTCATGCGTATTATTAGGTATGAACAACTTGTTGAGCGTCTTTATGTCATTAGTCCACTTGTTAAAATCAAATTATTAATGACACCGAGATAACTCTTTGTTCTTTCTCATGCTCGTAAAATGATGAGAATAAGTCACCGAGTTATAGTTTATCACTTTTTCGGGCTTGTTAAACTCCCACGAAAAAGGAACCCCTCGGAGTCTTTCTTTAATCTCTTTTCAGACTCTCGAAATATGAAAATATCACCAAGCGAACTTGATGCGTTCACGCTTGTAAAAGTATTTGAATGATCATCTCTCGGGTGATAGTTTACCCCTTTTTCAGACCAGGAGGCACTATTTACAAAAAATGAATACTCCATCCAATCATGACTGGAAGAGTCCTCTCTCGCATTGTTTTACCCTTTTCTGAGCGAAGAGGCTAACTTTACGAAAAATGAACTTTGGAGTCTTCTTTAGTTCTTTTCAGACTCTCTAAACATGAAATGACACCGAGTTGACCTTCTTTGGACTCATTAAAATTCAACATTGAAGGGCCCGTCATGGGACAAACCCCTCCTATCCTAGGTTCGTAAAACATTTGGGATTGGACTCATCCATGGGATGAGCTATACCAAGCATCTGTTTACCCTCCTCAATCTCGTTAAAAAACAAATGAGGCACTCATCAGTCATGATGGGGAAAAAGGAAAGATTTTTTGTTATGCTATAATTCATGGAAGTACATAGTCACTCTTGAACATGACACTCATTTGCATTTGCATTCCATACTTGGGTAATCCATTTGTCTTCGATTCCTACTGATTTCACAATTCTTGTCACTCCTTTGGGTCATCGAAAGAATGCTTCTATTATCAGTCGCATTGGGGGTTGGTGTCGTTCTCGTCATGTCAATACTGCCAAGTCATGCCATGCCCATGTTCAAGAGATGTTTGTTACTCATCATCTGCAGTCAGTACACCTTCCATCATGTTGGTCTACCCTGAGTCAGTCTTACATGTTATTCTACCGTCCGATCTACTTCAAACATATGTTATTGAGTTTCGCATCAATGATGGGGATTCATCATGGCCCTCCTTCGGTGGATTCATCCTTGTTGACTTTAACACATCATCAAGGGATTGAATCTAGAAACCATTCGAGTAACTTGGGCCTGCGTGTCTTAATGGCAGGTTACCTCGCTTTCAACATGAGTTTACATCATTGACTCTTGATTGAAATATTTCGTCGAGCGTTCGACCTCTACTCATTTATTCACGCTCGGTGATATGTACTATGATACCTTGGGGATCATTGACATCAATGATAATTTCCATCGCACTTGTTAACGGTATACATCAATGACTGGTAATCAAGTGGTTTCTACCATGTTCTACTCCAAAACATTGTAATCACATGGATAGATTCGTATCATTGTGGGTTTGGCTTGAAGACCTTGGGGAAAATCATGTTTTACCTAGGTTGCGATGGAGATTGTTTGAGTAATATTACATGGATCCACTTTTGTATTGGTCATGGTTTTGTTATCATCTCATCATGGATCTACGATTGTGTCTAGTAGCCATGATTGTGTTCAGTCGATCTTTACTACCATGGATCGACAATGTATTGGTCGGAAACCATGTTGTGTATCATATGAGACTTGTGTCTCAGAGTCAGTTGTACTGCAGCAACATCTTTCAGCCAGCAAGTCCTTTCCATCCATCTTTCAAAGCACTTCACCTGTCTTGTTTTGCCAGCTTCATGCTTTGGGGGGCATTCTGTTACACCTAAATATCGTCATCATGAGACCCATGTCAACTCAATGCCTTGATCCCCGAATTCTCTCTGATCAAGAAGTCATTTAGAGCAAGTTGATTCCTTTCGTCCACAATTTCCAGTTGGTCTGGCACAGGTTGTCTTCTAGCAAGAAGTGCCCAACTAGGTCAGGTGCAGGGTGTATTTTTCTAGACTGCACTGGTGGCTCAGGTTTCCTTTGTGCAACTTGCACTCCCCCTCTCAGGTGCAGGTTGTCCTCATGCATTTTGCGCTAGGATTGGTTAAATTGGATAAAAGTAGATTTCAAGCGATTTCTAGAAGTTGGATGAGGTGGATCCCTATCCCTAACTCCTAGGAGAGTTGTCCTACAATTCCCTAACCTCAAGGAAGGATCCCTTAGTCCTCTCCCCATGATCCTCAACCTACTCTATCCACTTGGTCCTATAAATACAAATATCCTCTCCATTCCAAGAGGAGGAAGTCTATAGAACTTACATGCTGGTGGAATTACCCTAGGTGATCCCTATCCATCTCTTGGTAGGCATACATTTCCTTTGGAGGCATTGGCTTGGCTTGTTGGCGGAATATTGTAGTGTTAAGGCTTGGGTTGTAATCATCTCTCTACTATGTATTTCTCACTCTTTTCACAGTAATATAATATGTTTCCATTAATGTCCTTGTATTGATGGTGTTTATAGTTTACTTCCTTAACTGTTTACTTGGATCAGTTAGTGTTTAGATATGTTTTACTGCTTGTTTTGTTTCTATGTGTTTTGACAGGTCTTGCAGCTAAAGATCTGACAAGCACAAAGCTTGGAGCAACAACAAGGAGAGAAGTCTACAAACCTGAAGGTAAGACATCTAATTACTCGCTCTCTAATTTGATCTAGGAAAGTAGCTTTATGTTATGTTCTTATTTGTTCTAGTTTCACTTGAACTAGGGAGATCATGCTCATGTCTGGTCGAGTAGATTGTCCAATAACACCATGTAGATGCAGATACGAGCAAATGAAGTGTAATGTCTCTGAAGAGTTTGTTTAGATTCCTTCACAAATTTTCCCAGTGCATTACCGATATCCTGCAGGATTTCTGGTTCCCAGTACTCACAGGGGAGGGAATACAACCTGATCCAAACTGGGGCAATGTTGAGATCCTCCTTGTCAGGGTTGAATCTCTCCTTCCATGGGAAAAGATACAGCCCCACAAAAAAGAATAAGTATGGCCCTCCTTCCAGGATCTGGTCTCTATCTTCTTGTTTGAAAATACTATTGTGAAAAAACCCTTAGCTCAAAGGTGTAGATCATAATGGCCCTTAGGGTTCCATGTGGTCTTGATTCATTTGGTTAGGTCTTTTTCCTTGGGCCAGATGCCAATGAAATTCTCGATCAGGGCCTTTTCCTTCCATTGCTCCACATGCTCCTGTAGTTTTTCCGATCTAATCTGTAGAGACAGGATCTCTTTGGATCTAGGAAGACACCCCTGTGGGTTTTCCTTGATCCGTGATTGGCACATCCAGGGCCGTCATTCTCTGGTTCTATTTCACGGTTATCCTCAGGCTGATGCGACAGGCCCTAGGAAGTCATATCGGCTTGTCGGCATGAGGAGGAGGAGGGGGATCTGCCCCCTCCAGGGATTGTCATGGGCTACAAACCCTCACAGCAAAACAAAAAACCCTAAAAATATTTGGTAGTCCGTCCGAATAAAAAAAAATCCGACCAATTAAATTTGTTCCAGAATCCCATTCAAATTCTCACGACCACTACTAATCTCCCTCACTGTGTAGTTCTTTCTCGGTTTCTATTTATCTTAAATGCATTTACTAATTTTTAAAATTTAAAAACTAAAACTAATTTTTTTTATGAATATCTGAAAATATCAATGTTTGATTACAACAAACCATTATTAAAAAATAAGACCTAATTTCAAATTTTAAAACAACCACAACTAAAAAAACTAACAAGCAATTATTAATTATTAAAAGCGTTGTATAGTAGAGGAGACTGTTGTACATCTTTTTTGTTTTTGTCCCTTTATAAAAAACATTTGGGTGCCAGTGAGTATAGAGTTAGATCTCAATATACGAGGGGCAGACGGCATGGTGGAAGGTTTCCTGGAACACTGGTATAAATATCAGGCTCTGAAGACTATGCATTGCATCCCTTTCCTCGTCATGTGGTTTATCTGGACAGCCGGGAATGCGTACATATTTGAAGACCATCACTACCCTCGGCTTTACGTCTCTATGCAAGTTATGTCTTCATATAATTTTTTTTTGACAAAGGAAAAAGAGACTAAGATCAGGATTGTTCAATATTACTTTGTGGGAGTGGATAAGAGTGTGGGTTTCTTCGACGGGGCCTATGTAAATGGAAGGAGTGGTCTTGGCGGTTATTTGAAGCTAAAAAGGGATGTTTCAATTCAATTCATAGCAAACGGAGACCCTGGGACAAACAATAAAGTGGAAGGGATGGCATTGAGAATGCTATTGTAGATCTCTGTTGAATCCAAGGTGATTAGGCTCAGGATCTTTGGGGACTCGGAAATCTGGATAAGTCATATGAAGAAGGAAAACATGTTAAAAATCTTGGGTTGAAAGCTTTAAGTATGAACCTGGAAACTCTAGCATCTACATTCAGTGAAATTCATTTTACCCACGTCTACAGGGAATCAAATGAGGGAGCATATGGTCTCTCAAAAGAAGCATTAAAGCTAGAAGAAGGAAAGAGTAAACTTACTACAAAAAGGAATGGCATACACGAGAGCAGATGGAGGACCTTAGATTTTTGGACAAGTTGAGTTTTTGCGTCTTGTTTGAAAATATCAATTTTATGTATAAGTTTTGAACAATATGTTTTTTTAATGAAGTGCAGAAAATCTTTGAATTATCTCTTAAGTATCATGTAGAAATGCACCTATGGAATGTATTCTCCGGCTTTTATTATGAATGAAGAAGGATACGATTTTTTTCTTTGGAATTTTTATTATTATTAATTATTAAAAATATTAAAAAAACTAGAAATTTTATTTTAAAACTTAAAAATAGTAGCAATTATTAATTAATTATTAAAAACCTTAATTATTAATTATTAAGAAAAATAATTATTAATTATTAAAAAAACTATGAAAAATATTAAAATACTAAAATTTAGTTTTTTTAAATATAATATCATTATCAATTATACAAAATAATTTATATAATATTATAGATTAATTATACAAAATAGTTTATATAATATTATACATTAATTTTACAAAAATAATATAATTTTACTTATACAAAACATAACATAATTTTATAGATACAAAACATAACATAATTTCAAGTTAGTTTTAAAGAATATTGTTCATATATTATAATAATAATATTGACGCCTTAATTATAATGAAATATATGTAATAAAATGGAATTAAGTTGTGAAGTATTATATATGTTAGGTAGTACAACTCTTTGAATAGTAAATAAAAGAATATCAATCTCATTATATCATGTGATCCAATATAATAAAATTAGGTATTTTTCATCTTTCATCAATTTTGTGACTTGTTTCATAATTTTGTTGGAAAATGGACTTCAAATATAAATAAAATATATTATTTTATTGAATTTTTAAAATAATTAACATGGTTTTGTATTATATGCTATCTAGTATGTTAATAAATCATCACTTTTATGTAAGGAAAATTTTATGAATAAAATTTAACGCATGGGTTCCAAAATTGTCTCAAAATTATAATTTTTTTTTTAAATTTTGAATATTTTTTAAAAAATATATACTTTAAAAAAAATATAAGCAAACATTTTATGGTTAGAAATTTAAGAATTAGTAAGATTTGTTAAGGTCTCTACAATTTAACAAAATCATAGATCCTTAAAATTTTCCCCTTTAAACAGTTTATACCTTGTGTGCTAATTACTATGACTTATTAACACACATTACAAAAATTTATTATAATAAACCTAAGTTGCAATATAAGGACTTCTAACATACTCACTGTATTGAAATGTTATTTTATATCCCACTTCTAAACTCTATAATATTAACTATTAAAACTGATTTGATAACAAAAAAACATAAAAATAAATATTTTCTTTATAAAAATAATTTTCTATCTTTTTAAGTAGCTTCTCTTCTCTATAATTTTGTAGCTTCTCTGTGGAAACTTGGAGGCACTTCAAGTTATCTCATCTCTTCATATAAATAGAATTCCCATGTTCTTAAATTCAACTTCCTATTTAAGACTCTATTAAAAAATGAAATTACAATATAAACAAAATATTTTAACTATATAATTTTATTATAATAAAGTTTTTGAATACATAGACATGGCTTTCTTTTATATGCCCTGCAGTAAGTTCATAAACCTTATTCTTATACCTATCTTTCGTGCTAGTTAATCGAGTGTAACCCATTATAACACTATTTTAAATGACTTCACAATAAGAGAAGTCATAAGACTCATAACATATTAAGTTATATTAGTGTTAATATCCAATATGTAATATATTTTCTATAGATTGTTTTCCTCTTCCTTAAATAATTACTTTCTCCCCAAAGTATGGTTAGAGAGTTATTATAAAAAAAACACAATTGTTCCATTTTATAAATCTTATCATGAGATTTATGATTGAACTCGATGTGGCTATGGTTGAATTTATCTCAATCCATCCTCACATGACATAGATAATATTCTCACTATTGAGCACTTCAGGTTTTCATTTAGCGATCATTTTATTATAGCACTCTCTTCTCTTTCATAGCATAGGAAAGATCTTTCCTGTCTGTACTCCACAGTCCCTCAAGTATTATCTTCCCTTTCAATGTAGGTCAAATGAGTCCAAAACTATTGACTTCCTACATTGAATGACAAGAAGGAAAACACTCCATTCAAACTGTACACGAGTAACATTAACATGGTTGCAAGTTTTTAATGATGTTTTCTTAAGCTCTAGTGGAAATTCCAATCACAAATTGTCATTTCCTTTTCAAATTCTCATAACAATTCCCCAGCCTTCACAAGGTCTTACTAGCCATAAATCCATCAGGTTCTCTCAACAATTGCAAGCATAACAACCATGGTTTCACACAAGTACCTTCATGAACAAGGAGAGGAAGAACATTTGAATGGGAGAATGGAGATTGCTCAAATATTGATCATTAAAGATGAATGCTCATATTTTAAATGGAGGATAGTAAGAATGATCCATGAATCAGAGTGATCATGGTTTCCCCCAAAGAAAGGCATAAGACAAGTGTGCTTCTAAGACACATGGGGAAACATACATAGGAACAACCAAGTCAAAGAATGATGGGAAATTTTTGTAAGCAAGCATGGGCAATGAACATCATGGAAAATTTTAAGGATCCATAATTTTCTTTCAAGTGTAGAAACCTTCACCAATTTTACTAATGATCAAATTTCCAACCATAAAATGTTTGGCAATTTTTTTTTTAATATTCAATTTTTTTATGATTTTATATACTTTTTGGACAATTTTAGCTATGCTTAGAGTAAAATTGTGTAATCCTATGGAATTTGGGCCAATGATATTATAAAAAAAAGGAAATTGACAAATATTATTTTGGAAAAAAAACCCTTTAAAATTTGTCCATGGGCTAAATTTCACCCCTAAACTTTTTTGTGATGAACATTTTACCTTCAAAGGATAAGCTTTCAGTCAAATCACCCATACACCCCCTTTCATCTTCCCTTCATGTGGTATCATCATCCCCTTTTTGCTTCTCAATCAACCTTTATGGTAGATTTATATATTATGTATATTACTTTTATTTAAGATTTTACAACATGAGCACACCATGGAAAACATAAAAATCACATCATAATTCTAGCCCACCATGGGGACCCATACATATTTTCTAGTAAGACTTTAACCTTGAGCTATACACTAGGAATATTTACAATACAATTACATTATTCACACATAGGGTAATTTAAGTGGCTTGTACAACCTTATCATTTGAATAATACATATTTAATGTATTATAATTCAAGGAGCCAAACCAAAATATTTGATGATTAATTGATAATCTTTAAATATTAATATGATTAAGAATATTTTCTATCAATTATGCCATTTATTTGATGATATATTACCTTCAAGAGGCAAGAAAATGTGAGTATAAGTGAGGTGAGAGGAAAATATGAACATGAATAATGATTAGCCAAAACCTAAGTTAGAAACTCTACTTTTCCTAAGTGGACAATGTTTCTCATTTATTTTTGATTAATTTATTGATAATTATTTGTCTTTATTTATTATATATATATATATATATATATATATATATAATTTGGTTTTATGTTTCAATTAAAAAACAAACACATTTACAAATACAAATATTTATAATAAAAAAATTATATTTTTTCATTTTAAATACAAATATTTACAATAAAAATATATACTATGGGCCTAATGGTTAAAAGTATGTGTTTTCTCCTAGGAGATCACAGGTTCAAATCCGGAGGGGGTAGGGTATGTACACCTCTGTGTTAAACAAACAAGGGGGTCTCATACACCAAATTGGTGTCTCTGGGTGACCTTAAAAATAGATTATTATTATTATTATTATTATTAAATTATATTTTTCATTTTAAATACAAATATTTACAATAAAAATATATATTATGGGCCTAATGGTTAAGAGCATGTGTTTCTTCCTAGGAGATCACAAGTTCAAATCCAGAGGGGGTAGAGTATGTACACCTCTGTATTAAACAAACAAGGGGGCACCAAAGTGGTGTCTCTAGGCAACCTTATAAATTGGTGATGGTGATTGTGTTGTTTCTTTTGAACATGATAAACCTAATAACAAATGTACTAATTCCAATAAATCCAATAATATGGACATTTATTTCCAAGAAAAGGACAATGGGATAACCATATAAAATAACTAGAATGAATGAGACTCATGAAAGGGTATGAACTGAGGTTAATGGGAAACGAAGGCAACGAGCAAATTGCCCCTCAAATTTCATCCTTTCTTACAAGTCATTCACAATTGAAACATGAAGTAGAAGTCGGCTTAAATTCATAACTTATACTTTAATATTGGAGCTTGATACCTCAAAAGAGTATTAATGTAGATTTAAATCTTAAATACAAGTAGCGTGTATTAATGTGATTAATTAGACAGTACGGAATCACTGAGATCTAGAAAATAGAACGAGACCGCCTCGAGGAGTGAGCCTCTTATACTGGAGCAGTTGGATAGGAAATAAAGCCTTATCTTAGATTTATAAATCTAAAGAGTAAAAAACTACTTACAGCTTAGAAGGGAAATCAGCACACTAGATTTCCAAATAAATGGGTGCCAAGATATCTAAAGATGTGTTGTTACATAAGGCAGTTCAGAGTGGCAACCGTGATGCTGTCAACGCTTTTCATCAACATGGGGCAAGCTTGGAGTGGATGGATAAAACAGGAAGAACACCTCTCATTCTTGCATGTACAAGACCCCAGTTATTTGATATGGTCATCACATTGATCAACTTAGGTGCCAATGTAAATTCATACAAACCTGGGCCTAATGGAGGAACTCCATTACACCATGCTGCTGTTAGAGGCCTTGCCAAAACTATAACGTTTCTGCTTTCACGTGGAGCAAACCCTTTTGCAATCAACGATGACTGTCAAACACCTCTTGGGCTGGCAAGGGCCAGGAATCATGCCTCTGTGGTTAGGATAATTGAGGGATGGATTTCTTTCTTTTCTGGTATCATTTGGGAACATTCTGTACTTGAATTCTCTCTTCTGCAGGAAAAGATTTGGGTTGTGGTGTTACCTTCACACAATCCCAGAGGGCCTCCAACACTTGAGCTTGTTATTTATTCAACACCAGAGGCTTGTCAACCAAGGACCATTATTTCACTATCTAATGTTGAAATTGAAGAACCCAACTTCAGTTTGCCAGATCCTGTGTTAGTGCTGTTTGACAAGAGCACGAACAATAGATACATGTTTCTTTCTGAATTTGATGGAGGGAAACAACAATTGCAGAGATTATATGAAGCCTGCAGAGGGATACCTCAGAATAAAGTGACTAATCATTATTTGCAGAACACAAACCAACATGCCACAGTACCTCTTCTAGAAGATAATACAGAACTTGCTAAGGCAACTGCTGCTTCAGTGCAATCTGCATCACAAGGAGGAATTCCTCTCCCTCCATCTTACCATCCACTAGAAATTCCCACAAATGATCCCACTCCTGAGCCATCACTCGCTGCAATTACTGTATCGTTACCTGTTTCTATTGCTTCAATTCTTCGTTTATTAGAAGAGCATGGCATTAGTTGTGATGATGGTTCAACTGTTTATCCATCCATTAATGATTTGTCTCCTATTGAAGATAATTTGTCAATAACATATCAAAATGGTACAGAATTCTCAGCGAGTTCAAGCAGAGCAATGGGCAATACTGAAGACACATGTGTAATTTGCGGGAAGAGTATGTGTAACTTGTGGTTATCCTGTAAGTTGCCCGGCCTGACTGAATATGATGAAGGGAGAGAATGGGGGTAGTTCAGATTGTTGGAACACCATTGAACACGTCATCAAATTTTGTAGTGTATGATTAGAGATTCCAAAACCGTGAAGATGCTACAAATAAATGAGGTCAGTTAAACCATGTGGAGCATTTCAAAATGATTCAGATAATATATGGTTTAAAGTTTGTTCTCTGTGGCTGAGGCAATATATACTGTTATATTTTTTCAACTAAAATGATCAGAAACCACACCCAACAGATAGCTTAAAAAGATGCACTGCAAAGGAACTCTGAATCATGTTTGAAATACCAGCCATGCAGAACACCTTGTACACTTTGTATCTGCATAATGATCTTCAATTTTCGATCAGTTCAACTATTCTGCAAATAGATAATACGACAGGCAAATTAGAATTAATAGATTTGTCAAAGGTGATGCTCAGCGAAAAAAACTTAACAATATTCAAGAAACAATTTTGAATGAGATGATTTGCTTGCACAAAATATAAGAGCTCTTTGTATTTGTATTTAGATATTGAATAAGATTGTTACAAAATGTAGATAACCCTGTGGTCAAAGAATTATTTAAACTGTAAATAATAAATGGCATTAATACAATTGTCATAAGCGTTGCTTCTTAATGGAAGAATTAAGAGGATGCAGTGTGAAGTAACTTTAAAATTTATTTAAAACAATGTCATGGTTGCTAACGAAGAGGGACGAAAGGGCAGTGAGTGAAAGCAGTTTTTCACATTGTTTCCTGGCACATTGGAAAAAGCTGCTCTTTTCCCAGGCGACTTTGACCAGCGTCCAGTTTGGCCTTGCATCATTCACACAAATTCTAACTGGGACACAAATTGTAACTGGGATGGGTGAAACAGAGAAGAATAATGGATAATCCTGCGATGGGTAATTCCACAGTGACTATAAGGCCTTAGAGCCATGATTTAATATGTTGTAATGATGAAGTATTTCCCATAATAAGAAAGTATTATTGGGCCCCTTAACTTTTTTTTTGTTATGACCGTCTCGGATTTGTTTAGTTTTGTTTATTGTTATGCTTAAATGGATAGTATATTTGAATAAGTAATGTTGCAATGTGTTCGAATGAATGATGTTGTGTTAGGTGTTGTTTTAATATGACTGACAGAAACCCCATCCATACAGTTAACTATTCCCTATTTTATATTGGTTTTGGATGTGCTTCAAGTGAGACTTTTCTTCTTAAGAAGATTGAAAATGAAAACACACTAGATTACAATGATGTTCTTTTATTGGCCCATAAGCAAGAACCCTAGTCTCAATTTTGGGCCAACAAGCATTGCTCTTCCTTTTTCATAGTGGGGTTTCCTCACATTCATCATGCTGCTTTCCACTATAAACTTGGTGTATGTGTGGATGACCATGATGATGAGGTTCTTATAACCACGATAAAAATAATATATATAATTATTATTAACATTGATCTAGATTTTTTATTTTTGAGTTATTAAAAATTAATCATATAACAATTCCAATAATCTTGTGTGTTGATTAAGATACATTACATTGAAGTTTTTTTTAACAATTATTAGAATCAACCTAATTGGCATAGTTAGAAGAGTATTATTCATTTTTTTTATGTAAACGTCGATTTGCTTTTTTTTCAAAGATGATTCGCCCAAATTCCAACAATTATTAGAATCAACCCAATTGGCATAGTTAGAAGAGTATTATTCCTTTTTTGTGTAAACGTCAATTTACCTTTTTTTTCAAAAATGATTTGTCCAAATTTCATGAATAATTAGTTTTTACTCTAAAAATTATCAAAATCATCCAAAAATTATATAAAATCCTCATAAATTTGAATATAACAAATTTGTAAAATACATTTTAAAAAAACTTAATATTTTCATTAATATTCATTCTAATTAATAAAATAATAATAAATAACCTAAAAAAGAATGAACCTCTTACCGTGAATGCATCCTTCTCTATAAAATATAATAATTTTAAAACATATCCGTTCATGCATTAATAAAAATACTTAAATGAAAACCTATATGAACAGATTCACCTATTTCCAAGTTCATGCTTAAGGATCAACCGGTGAAATTATAATCCTGCACGAGCTTGCCAAAAGCAATTATACTAATAAACTATGTCTTTATATAGACATTATAGTTTAAATCTATGGTTAAATTATATAATATCTTGATTGAGAGGTTAAATTATATAATATGTGGATTGAAAATTTATAGTGGGTTTTAGTTGGAATTCGGTAAAAAAAGATTGGAAAAATTCAAAATTTTAAGCATTTAAATTGTGTTTTTGAATCTATAAATAGATTAAGCACCTTTGAATAAATATTATGTCAGCCATAAACAAAAAAGTAAATATGAGACTTAAACTAGAGACTTTAGAGCTTAGGATTATGTCGGTCATAAACAAAAAAAATAATACAAAGTAAAAAGTAAATATGAGACTTAAATTAGAGACTTACTTTTTACTTTTAATACAAAGTAAAAAGTAAATATGAGATTTTAGAGTGTTTGTCGAGTAACAAAATAATACAAAGTAAATAAAAAAGAATAATACAAAGTAAAAGTAATAAATATTATGTCGGACATAACAAAAAAGAATAATACAAAGATAATAGTAAATATGAGACTTAAAGTAGAGACTTTAGAGCTTAGGATTAGGTGGCTTAGGTATTGCACTCAAAGAGCTATTCAAGGAGAGGTTTGCACCTCGGCAGATTTGATCCCTCTAAGCTTGATAGAGCCTAGGATTTAGATCTATGCTAGGTTAGTTTTAAACAAAGTTTTTAATTGTAATTGTTTTCTAATTCACTGTAACTTTTTCTTTTCAATAAAAAAACATATTTATATCTACATTAGCCATCCTTCACAACAAACCATCCAACTAGGCATAAACAAAAAATTGCATCAAACTAGCAAAGAAAACTAACACCTATTCAGAAAATAGAGAAATAAATTTCATCCTGCCCCTCAAAAGACCTAGAACTCTGAGAATAATAATTTTTAGTAGTTTACGAAGTTCTTCGAAATTCATTTTTATGCTGAACTACACAGAAACACAAAATCACTTGAATTGCTTTTCAAACTTGTTGACTTGACCAGGGCTAGTCTATTCCCATTATCCCTCCATTCTATGCCGACTATGAATCATTGGACACAGCTCAGTAAGAGGGGAATGTGTAATTCTTTCCTTGCTCATCCTATAACTGACATCTGTCTAGAATAAACAACATTTTTCTATTCAAATGCAATTTTTGACCGTCAACAGACATCAAAATTTATAAAGATAAATATTAAAAACAAATTATGTGTGAATGTTTCAGTCCTTAAATCCTTAATTTCATGGTCTTAAAAATAACTTTGTTTCTTTAACAAAAATGATCAGAAACCACACCCAACGGATAGCTTAAAAGGATGGACTGCAAAGGAACTTTAAATCATGTTTGAGATGAACCAGCCATGCAGAGCACCGTGTACACTTTGTATCTGCGTAATGATCTTCAACTATAATATAACAGGCAAATCGGAATTAATAGATTTGTCAAAGGTGATACAGGTTCGGAAGGAAATTGAGAAACAAATTTTATCTCGTCCGTCCTCTTCGTAAGTGGGCTTAATTCTCCTTACAGGTTGTGAAGGAAATAGAAAAACAATTTCTAAAATATGTTTAGTTACAACATCTAGGGAGCACTGCTGTATATTCATACACAGCAAACATTTTCATTTTGCAATTGAAGAATCTATAGTTGGCGAGGGTTCGAATTGCTTGGCGTCCAAGAGAGTTGAGTGTCTAGCTTTAGTCTGTACTTTTTCAGAGTGGTCATTTAAGTGTGAGTGGTTTTCTAAATTTCTCTTTGAATTCTCTTGTTAATTGGTGTTTTTTTTTTTGTTTCCTTGCACTTTAAAATTTAGATACATTTTTAGTATTTATCTAATTTTTTTTGCATTCATGTTCTTCAGTTGTCTTTCACTAAATGTCATGTACATGTAGTTGAAATTTAGGAATTTAAACTTATTTTCCATTTCTTATATTAAAATTTAATCTAAAAAAATGAAAATATTTAATGTTATACAAAAAAGACAATCAGTTTCGAACCTTGCTTGTAGTGTTTAAATCTATTTCTTGAATTACATTATTGCACCCAGTGAAACGAGGTGCTCTACAGTCCAGCATGGGGAGATGTTGTAACCTTCGTGATGTAACGTTTGTGATGTAACAAAATAATTTAAAAAATTCATGTGGACTCATAAAATAAAAAATTATGGAAAGTATTTAAAAAATTTATGTCGGCTCATAAAATAAAAAATTATGGAAAGTATTTAAAAAAAATCCATGTTAGCTCATAAAATAAAATATTATGAAAAGTAATTAAAAAATAGATAAAAACTTAACTTAAACCAGGATTTATCAATCAAGAGAGATCAAATTTCTCGAGTTTAAACTTAATAAAGAAATACACCTCAAATCTACACCAACAAAAAAAAATACAAAAATTAACAGTGATGTACTTAAATCTTGAATCCAAGGATGCACTCCAAAATTGCAACCCAACCTGCAAAAATAGTAACCACATCTTTATAATCAAAAGTAATTCAAAAATGTACTCACATCTTGCACATCACTTGTCAATACATCTAACAACTCCTCACTATTTTGTATACTTCAAATTGGGAGGGGAAAATCAAGACTTCGTTTGGAAATCAATACTCATTGACTAGGGAGCATAATTTAGTAGCTAGTGCATAGACATTGCTATCTAGTAACTATAATTTTAATTTTAATAGTGCATAGACATTGCTATCTAGTAATTTTTGTTTATTTTACAAATAAAAAACTTAACAAGTTAGTTGAATAAGTATTAAAATCAAATATTTAAGGTTTTTTATTTTTTATTGATTTGAAAATATAACATTGTTAATTCAATTTTTCTTTAATCGTTATAATTCTTATTTCTTTTTATATGATGAAGATATTTGATTAATTTTAATTTATCAAATTTTATTGAAAATAAATATATTACAACTAGCACTATTTTTGTGTATTCTAAGTTTAGTAATGGTAAGAGTTAGAGATGTAATTTAAAATTAGAAGAAGTAAATTGGTCTCACTAAAGTTAACCACCATTATCATCTTATTGTTTTAATTATTTAAAAAATATTATAAAAGTAATTCTATAAATAGAAGATAAAATATATTTTATTAATTTTCTACCATCACTATATATATATAAATTTAATTTGATGCTTATAAAAAAATATTGCATTATTATTATGTTTCAAATTTATCATTATTTCTCATTTAAGTTTTTTATTGTGATTTTTTCCAATCCACTTTAAAATTATTATTATATCAAAGAATGAATGAGTTGTATTATTAAAAAAACATTAAATTGTAATAATATTATTTTATATTATATTATTAAGAAATCATTTTATAAATGTTGATATTATGACTAAATCTGTTAGGATGGCATTTATAATTACATGAACAATTTAGATTTTTCAAATCCACTTTAAAATTGCAATTTATAAATTAAACTTTTTAAGAGGGAAAGATCTAAAATTGGTGGTTTTTTTCTAGCCAAGTCTATAACAAGTTAAGGGCTGATGCACAATCATGGACTCCTTTAAAGACACTTTAGATGCCACATAATACTTAAAAAACCTAGAACCTCTGACTGTAGGTGACAATTAGTGGTACTTCCCTAACGGATTTGAAGATGAAGTAAAAAGACAAAAGATAAGTAATTGAATCAGCTTTCATAATATATAACATTTATCTCTAAAAAATTTGTGTAAATGATTATAAAATTAATTTCCGTTAAATTGGGTTTTCAAATTTTCAGCACATCATAACATATATGTTTGTGCGGGTGTAGCACTTATTGAGGTAATTGATGTCCATTTTGGATAAAATCTTGCAGACATATAAAGGACATATGGGCCTAGTGCAACACTATTTTTTCAAAAAAAATCATGAATTATTTTTTTTATTATTAATTATTGAAGTCATAAAACCTTGAAATTAAAACGTTATGTACGGGTGCAACACTTTAGGGGCAAAATTTAATGAAATCATTGTTTTCTGTATATGAGATTGTAGAGCTCAGTCTCCTCTAGTGCACCATATAGTTTTCTTGGAAAATGGTGAAGGAAATCAAAAGTTATTAAAAAACGAATCGATGTATGTATTTTCGAAAAATGACGTGTGTCATTTAGAAAATTAATAATAAATAAATAAAACATACATTTTTATGAAAAAATTACATATTCAGAATTGTCAGATCATACTCTACAATATTCTATATTTTCATAAAAAAATATTGAGTTTTTCATAGCAAAACATGCCATTGAAATTGAGCATATTGATAGAGTTCAAAAATATAGGCAATGGCCCTGTTTTTTTTGTTCTAGCCAATAGGTTCGGTAGTCCGAAGCTATTTCCGAACATCATCCCAAGCCTTGTTCCCGCTGAGTTTTTAAATTTTAAATTAACGCATATGCGTTATAACGGATATGCGGTTTAGACTTGTTCATATTGCATATGCGATTCATATTGCATATGAGATATAGCGGATATGTGTTTTTGTTTAGTAAGATAAAAGAGTGGCATAAAATATTATTAGATAAAAGAGTGGCATAAAGATTATTCTTTTGAAAGGTAAGATAGCATCCCATCATGGTTAATATAACATTGTTTAACATGACAAATGGGTTCGGAAACAATACATCTCTATTTTCAACTATGTTATATTTGATATATTTGGTAGTATGGTATAAAGTATAAACTCACATCAAAGTGAATGGGACATCTAAGAAGCCAAATGGTGGATTGTTATTGATGAACTAATTGGGATATCGTGGCGAGTATAATTTGGTTTTCAATCCATTTTCAAGGGTTAGGGATTTCATCCTCGCCGTTTTAATAATTTTCATTGTATTCTATCCTAGGTATGAGAGTTAATATGCACCGAAGAAAAATCGATTCAAATATATCTCGAGAATTCCATCTTCACTATTGTGTAGTCTCCTAGTATAGAAATTCACCTTACTACACTAAGATAGTTGAAGTTTGTGGCTTCGACCTATAGTTCACTATGCATCTATTGATTGATGTTATTGATGAGAACCAACATATCTTTGCACTTATTTTGTTAATCAAACTTTCTTTGATATTAGTGCAGTTAAATGACTTCAAGTAGGGTTTTTTATTTAATGACAAATTTATTATATAACTTAATAATGCTCTACTTGAGTTGATGATTATTATGGTTGTTATTAATGTCCATTGAGACCAATTTTGATCTATCAAACCTTTAAAAAGGTAAGGAGTCACTTGGTTTTCTTTAGAATTATATTTCTGTGCTCGAAACTTTTAAGAGAAACATTCATAAATCACCATAGTTTTGATGAGTTAAAATGTTAGGAAAGTTGGTATTGTAACAAATATTTTGAATTTGGGATGAAATGTGAGTGTACACATGACATTTTAATGTGGTTTGTTTCTATATGATCTTTAATAGTTTAATCACATTACACTATTGATTCAAAAACAACAAATTATTTAACTAGAAATTTTTCAACAAACAATTTAACTAGAAATCTTGATGATTGATCCTCTCACTCACTCCATACCTCACTTTCTCCACCTACCTCATCTCTCCACCCCCTTCTCTCTCCCCCCATAATTCCTTCTCTCTTTATCCACCCCCTTCTCTCTCACACACATCCACACACCCTCTAAAACAATTCCTTTGTTGCCCCTCCCTCCCGCCAAAACTCTTTCTCTCTCCCTCCCTCCATGTGTTCCATCCTATCACTCACTCCATCCCTCACTTTCTCCCCCTACCTCCTCTCTCCACCTTCAAGCTTTCATCCCTCCTTCATCTCTCCATCTTTCTCTCCTTTCCTTAATATCCATGATCTCTCCCTCTCTCTCTCTCTCTCTCACACACACAATCCCTCATCTCTATCCCTCGGTGTAACCATTCTTGACCATCCTTCATTTCCCTAAATCCCTACTCTCTCACCCTCTAACCATCCCTCCATCCATCATTTTCTCTCTCTCTCTCTCTCTCTCTCTCTCTCTCTCCCCCCCTCTCTCTAATTCTCCTCCTCTCACTCTTTAACCACCCCCCATTTGTCTCTCTGATTCACTCACTCCATACCTCTATCTATACCACCACTTCATCCATCCTTCTCCTCCCTCTCACTCTTTAATGATCCCCCCCATTTGTCCCTCCATCCATTATGCTATATATCTTTCCTCCATCCATTATCCTATATCTTTCTTGCACCCAATCATCCCTCCCTTTTATAGATCACCCTCTTCTCTCCCACTTATATTTATTCCCCTATATCTCTTCCCCCCCCCATCCCTCCCTCCCACTTATATTTATTCCCCTCCCACCAATCCCTTCCCTTTATATTTCTCCTCCCTTTAGTTCCCCCTCATATCAATGTCCAGAGACAAATCCCTCCCTTCCCCTTATATTTCTCCTCCCTTCATCCCCCCCATATCTCTCCCCTACCCATCCCTCCCTCCCATGATTCTCTCTACAACTTCCTCTCCCTCCTTTGACTCCCGCCACACCTCTTTTAGCTTAATCAATGTAATGTTGGGGCATGAGCCACCCCATGGCATGAGCCACCCCATAGATCGTTTGGATGGAATCTTGGGAGTCTAAATTGTATTATAAGGGGATAAGGGTGACATTATAGGGTTTTGGATGGTAGGGATGGGTCTCTGGACATTAACCATAGTCATGGAAGAAAATATGGCCCAATGAGTCTCTAAATCAACACACATGCACTATAGATGGAATATTTGGCCTTTAGCGGGATATGGGTGTCATTATGAGGTTTTATGCACTAAGGATGGGTCTCAGGGTCTTAACCATGGTAATGGGACAAAAGTGTAATAGAAACAAGTCTTAAACTACTACACATGCCCTTTAAAGGGGATATTTAGCCTTAATATGGGATATATGTGCCATTAGACTATTTTATGCATTGAAGATTGTTCTCGAGGCATTGACCATGGTCATATAGGAACCATTACGAATATTTCTAGACAAAACATAGTTCTGAAGACACTACCATGGTCCAAGGATAAACCCAATCTTCTAGGGATTAAATGATGTTTTAATGGTTCATGGTTAAATGAGGTTTCAATAGTTGATATGCACTAAATCGCATATGCGACATAATGCATATGCTATATATCACATATGCAATTTAGTGATCACGTTTATAACATACTGGCTATTTGTAAAAAGCGTAAAAAGCATATAGTTCATATCGTATATGCGATATAATGCATATGCGTTAAAATGGAGATGCGTTATATCGCATATGCGATATTTGTTTAATAAATAATCTTGGGTTTCATGCCGTGGGCCATTTTTACTGTACAGGAAAAGACATAGTTCTTCTAAAACCCACGTAGAGCATATTGTTCAACCTGCAATTTAATCATTTATTACACAGATCCATAGGTTTTGTACAATTTTGGGTGGATTTCAATGGGGAATCCACTTAATAGAGTTCGGAAGTCAGCGAGGAAGATGCTTACACCCAAAGAAGCTAAAATTAGAAAATAAAAGAAGATGGAACATTCAAGAAATCGTTGGCATTCATTGGATGAGCAAATATTTCCCATTCCCGCTCAACAGATACCTGACGAAGAGGCTGAGGAAGATATTGCAACTTCAATGCAAGCTGGTTATAACCAAGATGAAAATCTTGGTCCATTATTAACCAGACAGCCCTCTGTAGAGTTCAATCATTATGTTCCTAATGAGACTCTGCAACAACCATGCCAGGTGGTTCAATCTCCTAATCGAAGTTGTCATCTTGCAGTGGATGTAAACGTCTCTCCAACATTTCAAACGACAAGAAATCTCGCATCAAAATGAAAGAGAACTCCTAAACGCATATAAGTGGACGAGAGTGAATTGAATTCCATGGAAGGTAAGGTGGCTAAATGCACAATCATTCGTCATTGTTCTCAAATAATGAAACAATATTTTGAAGCAAAATCTGAAGACGGTAAATGTCAATTGTTTTTAGCTTTGATTAAATCTAGAAGTATGGCAAATGTTAGAAAAAAGTTAGGCATAAGAACAATGCATAATACCGAATCAAGTAATCACATTGTTAAATCTCTTGCTACCGCATTGTAATATACCCTTTTAGCTGGAAAACATTTTGTGATAACAAACATTATTATAACTTTTATTGTAAGGTTTTATGTTGGACAGGTGTCCAAAGATGACTGTAATTTGCACAATATATTATTATTAAATAAATAAAATAGGAGACAAACACCTAAGAGGACTGTTGAAAGAGTGGTTACTGATCCACTAGGTGGAATGGAATCTGGGGTAGAAGGAAATGGACAAGTGGCAGCATCATAATGCAACTAACTAGCTATTGGTATGGGACAACTCCCTTGAAATGTGGTCATAGTGCCCTGAAAGATGGGACTAGAGCTTGAGGCTCATTTATTCCAAACTGACCACTAAAAGACCTAGGCAGTCTATATAATAGCCATCAAATATTGAACTGAGGTTCATCACTTTTCCTGACAAGGAAATTTACCTTGGGGTTTTTCTATGTTTGCACCCAATAGATTTGATGAGGGGATGTGCTATGTTGTTGATCATGTTGTGAGTCTGCAAAACTCTTATTGAGTTCAAGAGTTTGATGCTGAGTGGATAAGGCATTTTATTTCAGGAGGTTGATGCTGAGTGGAGAAGGCATTTTCGAGTGCCTTTCTTCTACATAGATTCTACCCACTTATTGGATCAGTAATCAGGTTCAGGGGTTCACTAGAAGTCAGCAGTTGAGTTGCTTCTTCTGAAGCTGGTTGGGAGGAACAGGCCTCCTTAGGTGTTTGTCGGCCCTATCGTCATTTACAGGTTCCATTGTCTTATCTATTTTATTTTAAAGCTCTGTTATTTATTTAACTTTTACGGTTTATTTGATAAGATTATTTCAGTTCCTGAGTAAATGAATAATTCTGTATAAATTTGATTTGATTGAATAAAATAGTCTCTGTATTTTTCCCCATGCAAAAAGGAACAACATTGTACTCCAGTACAAACACAGATTAAGGTAGATAGATATGATAGGAAAAATGCCAAGTTAATGGAAGTACCATTTTATATATTCTGTCAAATTATCTGCTGATATTAATTAACATTATCTACTGCATTTTCTTTATAGTACTATTCTTACTTCTATTATTTTCATCAATTAGAGGGTCACTGTCTTAAAATATTTCTAAAATAATTTATATTTATTATTGAAAATTTATTGTTGATACAGAAATTAAAATCGTACAGTACTATTATGTCAATTTAGGTTTTCGAATCAAAGTTTATAGTTTCTACATTTTCAATCTCAAAGAATTACTATAGTCTGCTATTAATTTTCATTACTGCACATACAGAACAGATAGACAAACAAGAGGTATCATATTACAAACCTAGGTTTTGCTCATTTTATTTTCAAAACCATTACTAGTTCATTCTATAACTATAAAACATTGTTATATCCTCTCGGTACATAACCAACGATTGCAAAACTTAAGACAAACCATTGATATCTTTCCATACTTTGACACAGTTACAGTTTTAATACTAACATTGAAACTTACCAGATATTACATTGTTCACAAAACTACTCTAAACAATAGCGACCATCAAATAGTAAGTTACAGTTATCGAAACGAGGAGCAGGACCAAGTCCTACTATCCATACAAAGACAAACCCTATACTTGAAATAAAACCACAGTCCCTTTTTTATTCTTAAAACATCACCCAATACTCTTTTTTATCGATTTTACATTTCCAATTTTCACCATTCATAAAGAAACAATAGCAGTAGAGAAAATGAAACCCAGAATTACAAATCTCCATTGTTTAAATTTTATAACATCACAGACATCAAAGAAAATGATAGTAACAGGTGTTTTGAAACTTCGCTACACAAACTACATATTCGTAATACATCAAATTCAAATGCAAAGGTCTGCCAAATACCAACTTTCATATCCACATTATGAATTAATGAGACACAGGTTTTGTTCACAGGCCAAGCCCCAAAATGTTGAAACAAAAACAACTACTTCAACGCAGGTTGGCAATATTTCTTTTGTATTGAAAAACTCGACAGAGTTGCAAATCCTCGACTATAGAAGGACATTTATAGATTAACTCTTAAACTTAAAAACTCATTCCAATGACCACATAATGGTTCAGCATCACAACGACTATTCTATAGGAGAACCTACAAAGGGTTTGCCACCGGGGCTTACCAGTTGAGCGAGCCCACCACTGCCATCAAGATTTAACTCTGTAAACTCCATGACGATGGCAACACCTGCCACAAAAACTACAATTGGTTATGAAATTTCCAAGATGAATGTTATACAAAGACCAACTGTAACCTTAAGCAATAGCATTTATAAAAACATTCAAAGATTACCTTGTAAGAGCAGAACGGTTGCTGGGCGATGCTCCCAATCTCCAAGCCATTGCAACAACAACAACATTTAGCTACTAAAGCTCAGACCTCAAGTTTAAACACAAATTCACAACCCTAACCTGCTACACGATGAAAAACACAGACTTCGTCACCTACTCATCATGTTGAACCATACAAACTTATATCAGGTTTCCACCATCAAAACCAACGGTGCTTAGTTACAGAATCATCAAAATAATCGACTTGAGATCAAACCTTGTTATCTAGTGGCATGTCAGCCTTCTCCCTGAAAACAAAACTCCAAATGAATGAAAAACAAACAAACAACGAAGTATAGTGAATGCTTAGGGTTCAATATCTCTACGATCGATACAAATTTGATCAACGGATGAGATTTGGCCAACCAAACCACGCCAGTACCCGGATAGAGCTACAGTCACCAACCTTTAAATGCTTCATTAAATAATAATCCTAGATGGATTTCCATATCACCAAAGAGGAGCTCACAGCTCGACAAGTCCTAGCAATTTTCTACAACATCTTCACATGAAACTTGATACACGTAGGAGCCATCGAGGTAAGCCACTACAATCACATAGAGTTGCATTTAATGCTGGATTACACATATCATCTACCAGACCTCGACTGCAATAGTATTAATTTCATTTCAGTATCAAAGTTATTACATAGCACAATCTCGGCTATTACTACCATGGTGTTGCATTACACCTGTACAGTTTCAAACCATAGGATGTTACCATATCATAGTATTAAACCGTCACATTATAAAGTTACAACCATGATAAGAATCGTATGGTTGTGTGCATTGCATGTTAAACCATAGGGTTATGCATATCGTGTTTCCATTACATTTCGCATAGCAATTTATATATTGCAAAACCAAACCATAGATGGTATTTACAACCACGATATAAATCAAATCCAAACTCTATTATATCATATTATATCTATGTTTCCAAGGTTAAGTCCCTAGTTGCATTTGGCACACACATTGCAAATTTAAAGGTTAGGATTAGCATTACGTAGTGTGGACTTAATCTAAAGTTGAATGCTAAGACTCACAAGTATATTATGCACTCAATAGAATATAGTGCTAAGTTCTAAGTTTGCACATGGTTAAACATCATAACTCTAACAACTATTCCATAGAGTGTTATGACATTTTAATAGATGCCACTAATACATAAACAAACTATCATCTTAATTCATGCAGTAACACAATCAAATAGCATTATAAACATATATATGATCTAAGCATATGAACTATATTATGAAGGATTTGAAGACCATCGTTATCACAACTTTAGATCTCTTATTGTTCAACCCTGACATTGTTAACCTTATCACATTCTTGTTGCAACATTTAGTTCGTAGAATTTCACATGACGATCATATCAATTAATCCTCTAATGAATGACAACATTGATTACAGCAGAAGTACAGTGGAGAACATCTCTAGCTATTTTACAAATGTTAGGATAAAAATAACACAGATTTATCAAGAAAGATGGAAACTTCATACCATCACTATCTTCATTGCATAGGCAGTATTTACACATAGCTTAAGACAGAGACGGTAAGTTGAAAAGTAAAACACCTCTTGAAGTACTGGAATCATTTTATACCTTACCTGCAGATCTGCGAAAGAAAGAATCCAATGCTTTAGCTTTCAAAGCTAAGTAAACCCAAGGGCGCCCTGTAGGAACCCCTTCAGAAGTATGCAAACAATTCATTAGTATTGTTACCAGCTCATTACACTTATCGAAATAAACATTGCTCTGTCGCATCTTATTTACAACTAAGTATCTTTCTATGTTTAAAAATAAATACGACGATTTTAGAAAGCTATTATTATCTATCAGTTAATTAATCTTCATTCCGCAGATAGCATTTATCCTTTAAATTAGGCTATATCAAAAATTTTTAATTTTTGTGATTTTTGGGATGTTACATGTGATATCAGAGTGCAAGTTCAAACTCTAGGCCTAATTGAGGCTCATGTGCGCAAACCGAAAAATAAATCAGAAAGTTCATGTTACTAACTTTTGTAATTTAATTTTATTTTTACACAAAGTAGGTTGACCTTTAATTGCAGGTATGGAAATACTAGAAGAATCAGCAGCGAACATATCTCCCAATAATGAACGTATTAATCATAATAACAATGAAGGAATTTATGTTGAGTTAAACAACCAGTCTTCTGAAATTTTACGCACTGTACAGGATTTAAAATCTGAGTTAAAAGCTATTAAAGAAGAAAATGAACGAATCCTTAAGGTATAGAAAGAGTTACAATAGAATTTAAAAGGAAACTGTCATAGTGATGAAAGAGGCGGAAAATCAAAATTTAAGGCTGATTCTGAAATAATGTCCCACCAACATATGCATAAGAAAAGAAGAAATGATAAAAGGAACAGTTACTCATCCTGTAAATTTGATTCAAGTAATGAAAATATAAATTATGACAGCAGTAACAGTGAATGTTGTTCTAAAAGGAGAAAACATAAGCATCATGAACAGATTACTAAGGAATTTAAAAAGATTAAGCCACCTACTTTTAATGGCGAAAGTGAGAAGGGTGAGACAGCAGAAGCTTGGCTGTCTGGAATGAAAAAGTACTTTAATATTTATGACTACTCTTCTCAACTAAAAGCCAAGATGGCCATTTATAATCTGACTGGGAAGGCAGATATCTAGTGGCAGGATCTTAAAAGAATTATGAGCATAAAAGAAAAAAAAGTAACTTGGACTATGTTTAAAAGTTTGTTTAAAAATAAGTTTTTGTCGGAACAGTACTTTGAAGATAAGTCAAAAGAGTTTTACAATTTAAAGTTGGGTACAATGAACATGAAAGAACTGTGCAGCAAGTTCCTTAGCTTGCTAAGGTACGTACCCTACATGGTTGAGGAAAAGCCTAAAGTACAAAGGTTTCTCAGTTGTTTACCTTTTAATATAAAAGATCGTATTGAGTATGATAATCCTTCCACTTTGGAAGAGGCCATGAGAAAGGCAATTTTTTGTTTTGATCAAAACAGAAAAAGGGAAGGAACAACTGGCTGGAAGAACAGTAAGACTAATCAATATGACTATAAAAAGAAGAATTTTAATCAGAATGTGAGAGGTTTTAAGAAGAATTTTAATAATAGAAATTTTCCTAATAATTACTGGAATAATGCATCTCAGAACTCTACTACTGCAAGAAATGTACCTAATAATAATAATCACAGCAATAACAATAAAAATAAAAATAGGTATGTTGAACAGAAAGGACCCATAACATGCCATGAATGTGGCAGACCACATAAGAGAGCAGATTGCCCACGCAACAAGAGGACAGCCAACAACATTCATACTATGCAAGCAGAACCTACAGTTGGTGATATCGCAAGAGAAATGCCTAGGATAAATGCAGCACTAGAGAACCATCACGCGGACCATCAAACATCCGTGGTCGAAATTGAAGGTATGATAGAAAACAAGTCTACTTCTATTTTAATAGATCCAGGTGCAAATTTATGTTATATTTCACCTACTTTAGTAAACCGTTGCAAGTTAAAAACATAGAAATTTGATAATGCATGGTTCGTTCAGCTTGCAACAGGAACTAAAAGAAAGGTTACAGATTATGTCAAGGATTGTGAAGTATTTTTAAGTCAGCTGAAAACACAAACTAATCTGAATGTTTTACCCTTAGGGTCATATGATTTGTTGATAGGCATGGATTGGCTTGAACAACACAGAGTTATACTGAATTGTTATGATAAATCTTTTACATGTATAAATAATGAAGGTAATTCAGAAACAGTAAAAGGAATTCATAGGCAGATTTCTGCCTTACAAGTAAAGAGAGCTGCCAGAAAAGGTTGTAAATTGTTTGATGTTAATGTTGTTAATGATGAGTGTACATCTAAAGAAGACAAGTTAAAACTAGCGGATATTCCCATCCTTAGGGACTTTTCTAATGTATTCCCGGAAGAAATTTCAGGATTACCTCCGAAAAGAGAACTTGATTTCACCATTGAGTTAGTACCCAGTGCGGTACCAAACTCAAAGGCCCCCTATAGGATGAATATTTTGGAGTTAAATGATTTCAAATCTCAGATGAAAGAATTAATAGATAAAAACTACATAAGGCCCAGTGTGTCCCCTTGGGGAGCACCAGTAATATTTGTTAAAAAGAAGGACGGTACCATGCGTTTGTACATTGACTACCGTCAGCTTAATAAAATGACAATTAAGAACCGGTATCCCTTACCCCGCATAGATGATCTATTTGATCAAGTGAGCGGAGCAGAGATATTCACTAAAATTGATTTAAGGTCGGGTTATCATCAAGTCCGGACAAAAGATGAGGACATATTCAAAACTGCATTCAGAACACGTTATGGACACTGCGAGTTCGTAGTTATGCCTTTTGGGCTAACCAACGCACCAGCATTGTTCATGTGTTTAATGAACAACGTTCTGCATAAATATTTGGATAAGTTCATAGTGGTATTCATTGATGATATCCTGGTTTACTCAAAAACTAAAGAAGAACATGAAGAACATTTAAAAATCATTTTACAAATACTTAGAGATCACCAGCTTTACGCTAAGTTCAGTAAGTGTGATTTCTATAAAGATAAAATTCAGTATCTGGGTCATATAATTTCTAAAGATGGTATTTCAGTTGATCCTGATAAAATAAAGGCAATAAATGATTGGCTTGTCCCTAAAGATGTAACTGATGTACTTTCATTCATGGGAATAACGGGGTATTATAGAAATTTTATTAAAGGGTTCTCTAGAATTGCTAATCCCATCACTTCTTTGCAGAAGAAAGGGAAGAAATTCATTTGGGATCAAAAGTGTCAAGACAGTTTTAATAAGTTAAAAGAATTGTTAACTACTGCACCCATCTTAAAAATTGCATATCCTAATAAGGATTTAGTCATATGCACGGATGCATGCAACGAAGGACTTGGAGGGGTCTTAAGTCAAGAAGGTCATGCAATTGCTTTTGAGTCAAGGAAGTTAAAAATACATGAAAATAATTATGCAACGTATGATGTTGAGTTGGCAGCTGTGATACATGCTTTAAAGATGTGGTGCCATCACTTGATTGGAAGAAAATTCATTTTAATGACTGATAATAAGGGCTTAAAGTATCTTTTGGATCAAACAAATCTGAACGCAAGGCAAGCTAGGTGGTTAGCTTTCCTTAGCGAGTACGATTTTGAGATCCATCACATTAATGGAAAGGAGAATAAGGTTGTTGATGCATTGAGCAGAAATGCTAGATTAAGTTTTGTGGCAGCAATTAGTACTTTTAAAACTGATCTGGAAAATCAGATCGAAGAAGGAATTAAGCAAGATGAAAATGACCAAAAATTACATGATAAAGTGGCTGAAAATTCATCTGAAAATGTTATAATAGATTACAGAATTAATGAAAAAGGCTTCTTAACATATAAAAATAGAATTTATGTACCTAATTTTTCAAAGGTTAAGTTGTTGATTTTAGATGAAGTACACAAGAGTCCTTATTCAGTGCACCCTGGTTATCAGAAAATGATAACTATGCTAAGAAAGGAGTATTTTTGGCCCAACATGAAGAGTGAAGTTGCTGAATATATAGCTAGATGCTTTGACTGTCAGACTATTAAAGCTAAACATCAACATCTAGCTGGGCTATTGCAACCCTTACCAATTCCAGAATGGAAATGGGAAATTATAAGCATTGACTTTATTACCGGTTTGCCTAAAAATCAGAAGTAGAATGATTCAATTATGGTTGTTGTTGATAAACTTAGTAAAGCTGCTCATTTTATTCCTGTTAAAACTACTTTCAAGGCTTCTAACATTGCAGATATTTTCATGAATCAAATTTTTCGCTTACATGGAATTTCAAAGGTAATTATTTCAGACCGAGACTCTAAATTCACCGGTAACTTTTGGACAACACTATTTAAAGGATTAAATACTAAATTAAATTTCATCACTTCTTTCCACCCACAAACTGATGGTCAAACAAAAAGAGTAAATCATATTTTGGAAAACATGTTAAGATTGTATGTTAAAGATCAGACATATAAGTGGGAAGATTACTTGCACTTAGCAGAATTTGCCTACAATAATAATGATCAAGTATCTGCTAAGTTAAGTCCATTTGAAATTTTGTAAGGAAGAAAATGTTGTACTCCAATTTCTTGGGATAATCCTGTAGACAGATTGATGTTAGGACCAAATTTATTGAAAGAAATGGAGCTAACCGTGAAATAGGTTCAAGGTAACTTAAAAGTTTTCCAAGATCGGCAAAAAAGCTATATTGATTTGAAATGCACAGAAAGAGAATTTCAGGTAGGAGACCATGTTTTTATAAAGGTAAATCCCAAGAAAATTTCTTTGAAGCTTGGGAGTTGTGCTAAATTAGTACCAAGGTATTGTGGACCATTCGAAATTCTATCAAGGATAGGAGCTATTGCATATCAATTGGCATTACCATACAATTTAAAGATCCACAATGTTTTTCACGTTTCTGTTTTAAAGAAGTATGTGCATGATGCTACTCATGTGCTAAATTGGAATGACATACAGGTCGAACCCGAAGGAGAGTTTTAGGTGGAACCGGATTGTATTCTCGACTGAAGGGAAATTATGATTCAGAATCGCACCATAGGGAAGGTAAAGGTGCAATGGAAGCACCTTAGCCCTGATGAAGCTACTTGAGAACTGGAAAGTAATATGTGGGCAACATATCCATTTTTGTTCCATGAGGAACTTGATGATGAATAAGGAACATCGAGGATGATGTTGAGTTTAAGAGGGGGTGTTTGTAATATACCCTTTTAGCTGGAAAACATTTTGTGATAACAAACATTATTATAACTTTTATTGTAAGGTTTTATGTTGGACAGGTGTCCAAGGATGACTGTAATTTGCATAATATATTATTATTAAATAAATAAAACAGGAGAAAAACACCTAAGAGGACTGTTGAAAGAGTGGTTACTGATCCACTAGGTGGAATGGAATCTGGGGTAGAAGGAAATGGACAAGTGGCAACATCATGATGCAACTAACTAGCTGTTGGTATGGGACAACTCCCGTGAAATGTGGTCATAGTGCCCTGAAAGATGGGACTAGAGCTTGAGGCTCATTTATTCCAAACTGACCACTAAAAGACCTAGGCAGTCTATATAATAGCCATCAAATATTGAACTGAGGTTTATCACTTTTACTGACGAGGAAATTTACCTTGAGGTTTTGCTGTGTTTCCACCCAAGAGATTTGATGAGGGGATATGCTATGTTGTTGATTATGTTGTCAGTCTACCAAACTCTTATTGAGTTCAAGAGGTTGATGCTAAGTGGAGAAGGAATTTTATTTCAGGAGGTTGATGCTGAGTGGAGAAGGCATTTTTGAGTGCCTTGCTTCTACACAGATTCCACCCACTTATTGGATCAGTAATCAGGCTCGGGGGTTCACTAGAAGTCAGCAATTGAGCTGCTTCTTCTGAAGCAGGTTGGGAGGAACATGCCTCCTTGGGTGTTTGTCAGCCCTATCATCATTTACAGGTTCCATTGTCTTATCTATTTTATTTTAAAGCTCTGTTATTTATTTAACTTTTACTGCTTATTTTATAAGTTTATTTCAGTTCCTGAGTAAATTAATAATTCTCTATAAATTTGATTTGATTGAATAAAATAGTCTCTGTATTTTTCCCCATGCAAAAAGGAACAGCATCGTACTATGGTACAAAGACAGATTAAGGTAGATAGATATTATAGGCAAACTGCCAAGATAATGGAAGTACCATTTTATATATTCGGTTAAATTATCTACTGATATTAATTAATATTAACTATTGCATTTTATTTATACTACTATTCTTATTTCTATTCTTTTCATCAATTAGAGGGTCATTGTCTTAAAAGATTTCTAAAATAATTTATATTTATTATTGAAAATTTATTGTTGATATAGAAATTAAAATCGTACAGTACTGTTATGTCAATTTAAGGTTTCGAATCAAGGTTTATAGTTTCTACATTTTCAATCTCAAATAATTACTATAGTCTGCTGTTAATTTTCATTACTGTACATACAGAACAAATAGACAAACAAGAGGTATCATATTACAAACGTAGGTTTTGCTCATTTTATTTTCAAAGCCATTACTAGTTCATTTTATAACTATAAAACATTTTTATATCCTCTCAGCACATAACCAACGATTGCAAAACTTAAGACAAACCATTGATATCTTACCATACTTCGACATAGTTATAGTTTTAATACTAACATTGAAACTTACCAGATATTACATTGTTCACGAAACTACTGTAAACATTAGCGACCATCAAATAGTAAGTTACAGTTATCGAAACGAGGAGCAGGACCAAGTCCTACTATCCATACAAAGACAAACCCTGTACTTGAAATAAAACCACAGTCCGTTTTTTATTCTTAAAACATCACCCAATACTCTTTTCTATCGATTTCACATTTCCAAGTTTCACCATTCATAAAGAAACAATAGCAGTAGAGAAAATGAAACCCAGAATTACAAATCTCCATTTTTTATATTTTATAACATCACATACATCAAAGAAAACGATAGTAACAGGTGTTTTGAAACTTAGCTACACAAACTACATATTCGTAATACATCAAATTCAAACACAGAGGTCTGCCAAATACCAACTTTCGTATCCACATTATGAATTAACGAGACACAAGTTTTGTTAACGGGCCAAGCCCCAAAACATTGAAACAAAAACAACTACTGCAACGCAGGTTGGAAATATTTCTTTTGTATTGAAAAACTCGACAAAGTTGAAAACCATCGACTATAGAAGGACATTTACAGTTTAACTCTTAAACTTAAAAACTCATTCCAATGACCACATAATGGTTCAACATCACAACGACCATTTTGTAGGAGAACCTACGAAGGGTTTGCCACCGGGGATTACCACTTGAGCGAGCCCACCACTGCCATCAAGCCTTAACTATGTAAACTCCACGACGATGGAAACACCTGCCACAAAAACTACAAGTGGTTATGACATTTCCAAGATGAATGTTATACAAAGACCAACTGTAACCTTAAGCAACAGCATTCATAAAAACATTCAAAAATTAGCTTGTAAGAGTAGAATGGTTGCTGGGCGACGCTCCCAATCTCCAAACCGTTGCAACAACAACAACATTTAGCTACTAAAGCTCAGACCTCAAGTTTAAACACAAATTCACAACCCTAACCTGCTACACGATGAAAACCACAAACTTCGTCACCTACTCATCATGTTGAACCATACAAACTTATATCAGGTTTCCACCATCAATACTGGCGGTGCTTAGTTACAGAATCATCAAAATAATCGACCTGAGATCAAACCCTATTATCTAGCAGCCTGTCGGCCTTCTCCCTGAAAACAAAACTCCAAATGATTGAAAAACAAACAAACAACGAAGTATAGCGAATGCTTAGGGTTCAAGATCTCTACGATCGATACAAATTTGATCAACGGATGAGATTTGGCCAACCAAACCACGCCAGTACCTGGACAGAGCTTTGGTCACCAACCTTTAAATGCTTCATTAAATAATAAGCCCAGATGGATTGCCATATCACCAAAGAGGAGCTCACAACTCGACAAGTCCTAGCAATTTTCTACAACATCTTCACGTGAAACCTGATACACGTAGGAGCCATCGAGGTAAGCCACTACAATCACATAGAGTTGCATTTAATGCTGGATTGCACATATCATCTACCAGACCTCGACTGCAACAGTATTAATTTCATTTCAGTATCAAAGTTATTACATAGCACGATCTCGGCTATTACTACCACGGTGTTGCATTACACCTATACAGTTTCAAACCATAGGATGTTACCATATCATAGTATTAAACCGTCACATTATAAAGTTACAACCATAATAAGAATCGTAGGGTTGTGTGCATTGCATGTTAAACCATAGGGTTATGCATATCGTGTTTCCATTACATTTTGCATAGCAATTTATATATTGCAAAACCAAACCATAGATGGTATTTACAACCATGATATAAATCAAATCCAAACTCTATTATATCATATTATATCTATGTTTCCAAGGTTAAGTCCCTAGTGGCATTTGGCACACACATTGCAAATTTAAAGATTAGGATTAGCATTACGTAGTGTGGACTTAATCTAAAGTTGAATCTAAGACTCACAAGTATATTATGCACTCAATATAATATAGTGCTAAGTTCTAAGTTTGCACATGGTTAAACATCATAACTCTAACAACTATTCCATAGAATGTTATGACATTTTAATAGATGTCACTAATACATAAACAAACTATCATCTTAATTCATGCAGTAACACAATCAAATAGCGTTGTAAACATATATATGATCTAAGCATATGAACTATATTATGAAGGCTTTTGAAGACCATTGTTATCACAACTTTAGATCTCTTATTGTTCAACCCTGACATTGTTAACCTTATCACATGCTTGTTGCAGCATTTAGTTTGTATAATTTCACATGACGATCATATCAATTAATCCTCTAATGAATGACAACATTGATTATAGCAGAAGTACAGTGGAGAACATCTCTAGCTACTTTACAAATGTTAGGATAAAAATAATACAAATTTATCAACAAAGCTGGAAACTTCATACCATCACTATCTTCATTGCATAGGCAGTATTTACACATATCTTAAGACAGAGACGGCAAGCTGAAAAGTAAAACACCTCTTGAAGCACTGGAATCATTTTATACCTTACCTGCAGATCTGCGAAAGAAAGAATCCAATGCTTTAGCTTTCAAAGATAAGTAAACCTAAGGGCACCCTGTAGGAACCCCTTCAGAAGTATGCAAACAATTCATCAATATTGTTACCAGCTCATTACACTTATCGAAATAAACATTGCTCCGTCACATCTTATTTGCAACCAAGTATCTTTCTATGTCTAAAAATAAATACGATGATTTTAGAAAGCTTTTATTATCTATCAGTTAATTAACCTTCATTCCGCGGATAGCATTTATCCTTTAAATTAGGCTATATCAAAAAATTTTAATTTTTACAATTTTTGGGATGTTACATGCATTCACATCAATTAGTAAAAAAACTCGTTCAAAAGACTGTAATGTGGCTCGCCATGTATTGGTTGAATCAATTGTATCTAGATCCAAAAGACAACGTCGTTTACTTAAATGCACATCATAAATTGTCCCTTTACATCCAAAGACACTTAAAAAATATTCAGTAAGAAGAGACAACCTTGATGTAGAGAGACAAATCGATAAATTATGGGTATTTAGAGGTAGGTTGCCCCGCAAAGACATGAAGTTGGTCGAAGCAGTGAAGGGACTAGTGCACACTTTTTGGCACGATAACACTAGGCCTTCTTCTAACACAAAGGAGGTGTTAAAACGTTGTAAGGGTTCTATGAACAATGAAGGGCATGTTAAACATTACCTTGACATGAAACAAACTCAACTATTCGAGATGTTTAAAGTTTCCCCAGTAGAGCTAAGGCTCGGGCAAAGATCTTTTGAAAAATGCAAGCCTTGGTATGTTAGAATCAATAGAATCTGGAACACTTGTCGTTGTATATACCACATAGAGTTTGATCTATATTATCATACATTTGCACATATACATCATTTTTTACATCCTAACCATGTGCAGGAATGCTCAAGTACAGTACTGCCAATGTCATCTAGAGATTTCATCCATAGCATAATGTGTCCGAGGCAAGATGGGCAGACACATTACTTAAAACAATGTGTAGAGGGTTCTTGCAACAATTGTGGTGGGCTATCATTATGGTCCAATTGCATCCATGAGAGTGAAGATCAAGCATTTGGGAATTCAATTGTCGAGAAGCAGAACTTTCAGTATGAGACATATCAGCTACGTGATGGGAAAGAAAGCAAGAAGATTAAATTGGTGACTTCACAGGCGACAATCTACATGAAAAATGTTCATTTAACTGAGTTTACATTGTTTATATGTTGTTTTATAACATTGTTAAATATTGATGTATATTAATATTGATGTAAATATTTTTATGTTGTTTTATAACATTGTTTATTTTTTTCCACCAGGTGCAAGTATGTGATTTTATTCCAGAGTTATGTGGAAAGATCCAACAGTACATTTAGCATGTCGATATGGCATGGTGGCAAGATGAGCAATTCAGAATATGCCGGGACACCTTCCCTCTCAGAACAATACTATCAGTGGTTGAATTTGCAGAAAATTACACACTACAACCACAAAATGAAATACAAAGTCAATACTATCACTTAGAGTAGGTGAGCATAATGGTCCATATCACTTATCGACATGGGCCAAATAGAAATGAAGAGAAACATGTGATATTGAAAGAGAGTGACTTTTACATCAGTGACGACCGAACCCATGACATCCATTACGTGAAACATTACTTTCAGTTGTTCTATGATCATGTGATAGCTATGGATATACCATTTTATCGTCATTTGATTTGGTCAGATGGTTGTGCTGGATAGTTCAAGAAAGCACGTGTATTTCAATGGTCGTGTTGGTTGCACATAAAATACAAGGTGCCACATACATGGAACTACTTTGAAACAGGTCATGGCAAATGAGAGAACGATGTTGCTGGTGCATGCATAAAAACTACCCTTCAAAGGGAAGAGATGAAGTTTATAGGTGCTCACCTTCGAGACGCTTCATCTATAGTCGAATGGTGTGCATCTGTGATGGGAGAGCACGCAACAAGGAAACATCTAGTGCGGAGAATATTCTGGGAGGTGGTAGATGTGGACTGATCCCAAACACATCGGGTGAACACAGTGCATGGAACTCGAGGTTTTCATTCAATTAGAAGCTCAGACAACTTGGCCCTACAAATTTGGACAAGATTGAAGGCTTGCTTTTGTAGTTCCTGTAGCATAGATGAATGGGATGATTGTGAGTATACAGATACAGTTGATACATGGGATAGAGTGACACTTGGCATCGATTTCAATGGGGTTAATGAAATAGACTATTTGGAAGATGATCAGACATATATTTCTACAGACTATGATCACATATTGGATCTCATACAAGCAGGTACAAAAAATTAAATTAGTAATACCTAAATCACTACAAGCCTTTACATTGAACTTTTTTTATTTATGTTACATGCAAGACCTTTTTTAATATTTATGTATTTTTAACCTTTTTCGATTTCCTTTCATAGGTCAGATATATGCAGTGGTTACCCCAAAAAATAATGAATGGGGTTCTGACTATTGGTTGGCACATTGCTTAGAGGGGAAACAAACCCTTCTTGAACCTGTTACAGATGATGAAAATATTGAATACCCAACTGGCTCGATGGTTATAAAAGGGGAGTACCTGACACTAGCAGCACAACAAAAAAGGAAGTGTGGGTATGTATATCAGGATTATAAACCAGGAGCTATTGTATACCACTTCACCAACCTAGTAGTTGGTATAAACATCAAGCTGCGCACAATTTTGAACAAAAATAGGTCACATGTACGATACTTGCTACCTCATTTACAGCACGAGAGATTGATGGACACCATCGGCAACAAATATGATCTAGATGGCCTACTCGAGTGAGTGCATTGTCAAGTGTTACCAGATTGTCTAGTGTGGCTAGATTGTCAGGTGCGTTAAATTTAAACCTTCAAGTGTGTGCTGAAGCACAATTTCAATTATTTAGCCTTCAATTTATTCCCAATGTACTAATTTGTGATTGTCGGATACCATTCACAGACATAATTTACTATTTAGAGGATACTGGACAAGTTATAAACACGATCCTACAACCTCAGGTGAGTTACTTATAAATAATGTTTGCACATTTTCTTTATTTTCTTATGAGAGTACTAATGTTTAGCCTTTCGTGTGCCTAGGATACAAACACTATTTATGGCACATTGGAGGCACCGAGAACAACCAGTGTCTTTAGACACCACCAAATAGAAATCGGAAAATAACATGCTCTCGAGTCAAGTTTATCTTCATCATCTTCATATGCCAAAAGTTCTCTTGTATGCCAAGTTTATGAATATTTATGCCAATTTTTTCATATGACCAATAAACCTTAAAACTAGCAATTATCAACAATTATGATAGTTCTCTTCTAACTTCTTTCAATACCTCATTTTGTTTCATGTATGTGCATAGCCTGGGTATATGGCCTTTTTGTTTCATGTATGTGCATAGCCTAGGTATATGGCATTTTGTTTCATGTATGTGCATATAATTCATGTACATGTGTTTCTACATCTTAGTCATGCATGCATGTGAAATTCCACTTGTGATCCATGTTCAACCCTATTCATTTTGTTTCATGTATGTGCATAGCCTAGGTATATGGCATGTTGTTTCATGTATGTGCATATAATTCATGTACATGTGTTTCTACTTCTTAGTCATGCATGCATGTGAAATTCCACTTGTGATCCATGTTCAACCCTATTCATTTTGTTTCATGTATGTGCATAGCCTAGGTATATGGCCTTTTTGTTTCATGTATGTGCATAGCCTAGGTATATGGAATTTTCTTTCATGTATACATGCATAGCTTATTCATTTTTTTTCATGTATGTACATAGCCTAGGTACATGATCTAAACCTAGAGAGTTCATAAAACCCTAGTTTTTAGTTCCATGTCTCAATTTGTGAACCCTAGTTTTATTATGCGGTGTCTAGTTCATGAAACCCTAGTTGGTTTGTAATTTGTAAGTGTAGCTTAGGCATATTCTTGTTGGATTATACTTTGGTATAAGAATAATATAGCCTGTGATCTCTAGACACATAGTGTTTTCTTAATGTTGCAGCATGTTTTGCGGAGTTGACCCAACAATGCGAGATTGCATTGATGGAAATTGAGCAAAACCCTAGTTTATGAAATGAATGCACAATGAAGTCACTTGGCCATGGAAACATGGGGGAGAGGCTACCTAGAGGTAATTGCATTCTAGGAGAGAAACGGAGTCGACGATTCGTCTATCCGACCTCCGGTTGCCAAGTTATGTCGAGTTGCAAGTCGCATGAAAATGTCGTTCAGGGACATTTGGTGACTTTCGGTCCGAGAGTGAAAAAACAAATGGAGTAGCAAGATTGCATGTCGTTGGCTCTTGGTAGTGTGTATGGGCAATTCCAATGTGGGACCGCTACCAACACTGGCTTGGTGGAGTGTTTTGCGGAGTTGACCCAATAATGCAAGATTGCATTGATGGAAACTGAGCGAAACCCTATTTTACAAAATGAATGCACGATGAAGTCACTGGGCCATGAAAACATGGGGGAGAGGACTACTTAGAGGTAATCACATGCTAGGAGAGAAACAGAGTCAACGGTTCATCGATCCGACCTCCGATCACTGAGTTATGTCGAGTTGCAAGTTGCATGAAAATGCCATTCAGGGACACTTGGTTACTTTCGGTCCGGGAGTGAAAAAACAAATGGAGCAGCAATATTGCATGCCGTTGGCTCCTAGTAGTGTGTATGGGCAATGCCGACATGGGACCGCTACCAACACTGGCTCGGTGGAGTGTTTTGCGGAGTTGACCCAACAATGCGAGATTGCATTGATGGAAACTGAGCGAAACCCTAGTTTACGAAATGAATGCACAATGAAGTCATTGGGCCATGAAAACACGGGGGAGAGGGCTACCTAGACGTAATCACATGCCAGGAGAGCAACGGAGTCGACGGTTCGTTGATCCAACCACCGGTTGCTGAGTTATGTCGAGTTGCAAGTCGCATGAAAATGTCGTTCAAAGACTGCTACCAACACTGGCTCGGTGGAGTGTTTTGCGGAGTTGACCCAACAATGCAAGATTGCATTGATGGAAACTGAGCAAAACCCTAGTTTACAAAATGAATGCACAATTCGTTTCATGGCTCTAGAGGTACTACAAATCTTATTCCAACTATATCACTACATCCCTTATGGAAGAAACACTTAGCATGTTTACATAGCTAATAAGTTAATAACATGCCTAAAAATCAATCATTCATAGCAACTGAGGTACATACCTAGATTTGAATAACAAAGATTTAGGTCTTATGACAATATGCCCAAATTTAGATTCAAAACTACATTGTCAACTTGAAGTACATACAAATACATTTATCAAACATGATTCTTTACATCTAAGAATTCCTTGTCTCATTTAGCACATTTATACTCATTCATTAAAGCATTGGTAATCATAGCACAACGTTGAAGAATTACCAAAAATGAAATTACATAGTTTTACAAAGAGGATTTCTCCATACAGTAAGGCATCTAGAGCCTTCCTTTCTATATCGAACACATTACATCCATTATTTGCAATGCCAACTCTTCTCCAAGTTTCTTCTTCATTAAATGAAAGCTAAGTGGTGAATGGAATTAGTTATTACTATTTACAAGAGTCTTGATTAAGTTGGGAAGCAACCGACCCTCACAGGAAGAATTTTGCTTAAAAATCAACACATAATATTCCATAAGAAGCCATGTACTTGGATGGAAACTTGTCCATTTTCAACTGAAACGTACCCTCAAACAAACACAAAGCCATAAACCTAAAAACATATTCAAGCATATATTTGCAAGGCATATAATACACATGTCTCCATCCCATCTCAAGTCAACCATATATAGGTAAATCTGAATGTTGCTTTATATTATATGTACATGTATAATGTTTTAAAAAATGGCATGCCATGGCCATAATACAAAATTGTGGATCATATTGTACATCTGTGTGTACATACAAACAAAATGGTACATGTATGTATTCCCCCTATACATGGATTCCATATGTAACCCCCCTATACATGATTTCTATTTATCCCCCTTTTCACTGCCAATGTCAGTGGCTAATGAGAAGTCTATCTTTCTTTTGCGGCTGCTCGATGGCATTCCCCAATGATATGCAGGAGGACGCATTCTCAATATCGGAGATGCACACAAACCAAAATTTGTAAGTTAGTTTACCAAGCTATAAAAATAAATACAAATCTATGTACATTTGTTCAAATTCCAAGAAAATATAACATTTTTAGTTACCATGCGTGTGTAAGTCCTCGACACTAAAACTGCATGTACTTGGATGGGGGGGCGTGCAGGGTCATCAGTGGCCCCAATTGGGTGCTCTTCAGGCACCACTAGCTCAGTAGATTCCTGCAAAAAAAACAAGACATATATACTACATGGATAGACAATGACTCTTTCAAAGAAAGCAAGACATACATGTACCTTGGGGGGGGGGCAGAGGTGGGTCACCAACAACCTCGATTGGGTGCTCTTCAAGCACCATTGCATCACTAGATGCCTGCACATAAAGTAACATATGGACCAATGTCAGCAAATACAAAGAAAATGAGACTGTATATAATATGTATGGATGTACAATGACCTTTTCAAAGAAAGAGAGACATGTACACATGTACCTGGGGGGGGGAGAGGTGGGTCACCAACAATGTCAATTTGGTGCTCTTCAAGCACCAATACATCACTAGAGGCCTACACATAAAGTAACATATGGACCAATGTCAGCAAATACAAAGAAAATGAGACTGTATATAATATGTATGGATGTACACTGACCTTTTCAAAGAAAGAGAGACATGTACACACGTACCTGGGGGGGGGGAGAGGTGGGTCACCAACAACGTCGATTTGGTGCTCTTCTGTTGATGTATATGTAACTGCAGAATGTATTTCATCTATGTATTTCATATATATTTATTTTACCCTTATTAGAGATGTGTTATTCCTCTATAAGGAAGTGTCGTCATGCAGATTGACAAGTGTCGCAAGTGTGTGTACTTGCCGATGGGTTATTAGACCACCATGTGTGGGGTCAGCCCTGAAATATATATATTATAATGTGGATGTACCTAGATAGACAAGTCGGCCCCATAAGGTCACTGGGAAAACAGGTTAGTATAAATAGAGATCAGGTGATCTCTATTTAGATCATTCGGAAAGTTATATCTCTCTCACTCAGAAAGTGGCACACTAGTGAGGAGGAGGATCATTTGCTACTAGGAGACTATATCAGTGTATTTTGGTTGTACTTTGGTTGAGCCATTGCTCTCTCTAACTCTGAGGAAGTTGTGGGGTTTTTCACCTTAGGTTTTTCCCCACGGAAACTCTGTGTCTCTTGTCTCTCATGCTTTTGATTCTTGTGATGCTTGTCATGCTTATTGTGATTGTTGTGCATTGATATACTGTATATGTTATTCTCTCAGTGAACATCCTAGAGTATTGTGAATTAATGCTCAAAATGTAACATGGTATCAGAGCTAACCTGAGAAGAAGACATTTTGCAGTGACGAAAATTTGAGTTTCTTGTTTATTGGGTTTCTCTCCCCAGTTTTTGGAAAAGCAGTATAGTAGATTGACTCTACTCATCAAGGAGAATCTATCTGTCCAATCATAATTCAATTTTGAGCATTTTTAGATTTGGCCCTAAAAATTAGGGTTTCCACAAAAATAGGAATGTCTGGAATCTGAAGACACAGCTGGAAGCTCCTTGAAAAAATCAAAGTTTAGAGCTTTGGATCAAGATTTTTGGCTGGGTAGATCTCCAGGAAACTTAAACCCTAATTTAGGGCTCTCCCCAGTGAACCCGGGAGGAAAAAAAGACAAATCTGAAGGGTAAAACTTTGTTGATCTCAAATTATGAATGCACCAGGATGATCAGCTCATCAAGGTGCATCTTTCTATCCTTTCATAAATTTGAAATTCACATTTTGAATTTTTAGGGTTTTTCCAACAAACCCTAATCCGAGACCAGATCCAGTTTTCAGCATTTCAAGTGGTAAGACCTCAATATTTTCTATTTCCATTTAAAGTACTCTTTAAGATGTCTCACCACACCAAGCTTGAGGATAAGCTTGAAGGGGCTGATAAATTCCGAGCTTGGAAGTATAGGATTGGGTTAATCCTGGAAGAGAATGAGTTGAACTCATATATAAAAGAAGACATCCCTATCCCAGAGGATGAAGAGGCCAAGGTATTGCATAAGAAGAACTTGGTCAAGGCAAAGAGAATCATTGCTGATTCTATCAAAGACCATCTCATACCCCATGTGTCTTCTCTAAAGACACCCAAGGAGATGTTTGACTCTTTGACCAAGCTATTTGAAGGGAAGAACATAAATCAGAAGATGACTCTGCAAAATCAATTGAAAGGGGTCAAGATGTTGAATGGAGAAACCATTCAATCTTACTTATCCAAGGTCTCTCAAATTAAGGAGCAACTTGAAGCTGTGGATGAAGTAGTGGACAATGGTGAAGTTGTTATGACCACTCTGAATGGCCTACCTAGGTCATGGGACTCCTTTATTCAAGGAATCTGTGCAAGAAAGAAATTGATCTCTTTCAATAAACTATGGGAGGAATGCTCTCAAGAAGAAGCTAGACTTGTAGCTCGTGAGGAAAAGATGGGAAGTGAAGATTAAGATCTTGCAACTCACACCAAAAGAAGCAAGCCCAAGAAGGATCACTCTCGCTACAAAAGATCCTATCAAAAGAATAAGAAGGATCTAAGATGCTTCACATGCAATGAGAAGGGTCACTTTGCTTCAGATTGTCCCAAGAACAAAAGGGATAATAACAACAACTTTAGCAATAAGAAGAAGGGAAGCAAAATAAAGTTCTATGCTCATGCTGCCGAGGATGATGAACCTCCAAAGAAGAAGGCTAGGGAAGAAAGTGATGATGACTCATCAAGTGAAGAAGAGTATGTTCTAATCTCTGCTCTCACAGGTACTATCTCCCATGGTTGTAATGATTGGTTGATTGATAGTGGGGCTTCCAAACACATGATTGGGTTTAAGGAATATTTTTTGAATCTATCTGAACATGAATCACCCCATAAGGTGAAACTTGGGGATGATTATCAATACCCAATCAAAGGAAGTGGTGAAGCCTCCTACAACCTAGATTCTGGAAAATATTTGAAGATGAAAGAATTCCTTTATGTACCTGGGCTCAAGAAGAACTTACTCTCCATCTCTGCATTGGATGCAAAAGGTATGAGGGTTGCATTTGTAGATGGCCAAGTCCTAATGTGGCCAAAGGGTAAAACAATCGATGATGCAATAGTGATTGGAGAGCAAGAGGGAGGTTTGTACAAATTGAAGGGACAACCTGAACATGCCATGGTGAGATAAAGACAAAGATTCATCCATAGTCATGGATCACATAGAGGTATGTATAATTTGTTTTTGCAAAAGTTAACTAATGAGTTATGCAGGTCATTGAAGAGAACAAGAACACATTGGTAGACATAAATAGCAAATATGGTGACCAGGTATGTGTTTCTTATATCATAGGATCTATCATATAAGTATGCATGGCATGATTGATGCTGATTGTTCATAAAGTCATAAGTTTGAATAATCAGGGGTATATGCATATTATGTGTCTTACCTTAATTAATGATATGACTAACCAGAAGAGTCACAGGTTTGAGTAATGACAGGTTTAGACATGTTATGTTTCTTATGATATGACTAACCATAAGAGTCCTATATAAACCTTGAATGCTAATGCTTATTATTTCCATTTGAAATGATCATGACTATACATGGTTGAGATTATTGTGTTTTAATAGTATACTAATGAATGTATGATTTTGTATGAGATCACAAGGATAACACAATCATGATACTAATAAGCATGCATAGGGACCAAGGATGAATATGAGTTCAAGAATAGGTAATCCAGGAAGCAAAGATCAAGAGGGAGCACACTCCAGTGGTTTCTGCAAGGGTGCAGATATTCAGAGGGAGTTGTCCATCTCTCTACATTCCACAACAGAAAGGTGTAGAAGGACTCCAGCAGCTCCTGCAAGGAAGCAAAGACTCAAAGGGAGTCCACCCAACAAACAAACAAAGATAAGTATTTTAATTATCATTTCTTGCATATTTGTTTGCTTAAATAAATTTGTTCAATGATGTATATGCTCATGTTCCTAGACTTAGGATATGTATTGTGCATATTAGAATGATTGCATTAATGAATAGTATACTACTAATATGCATGTGTTGGGTAAGTGGCCTATGGCACTGTACAACATTCCATTGCTACTTATCTAGAATGAAACCTCTTTGTTGACATGTTGGGAGTAGTGCAAACTCTTAACAATGTTCTGGTAGAGACTGGAAGGCATCTAGAAAGTTATGGGACATGGATAAATGTTGTATTGAAGCATTAGCTAAGATAATTGCATGACTGTATGACAGATTTCTTTATGTGTAAGAATTTGTCTGAAAATTATGAGATGTTTCTAATCATGCAATTTAACTTGTTTTGTAGGAAAGACCGTATACCTTCACCTACAAAAGAAGGACTACAACATTTGTTCAAGCAACAAAATTATCTATTGAATATATTGAAGTTCCCAGGATATGGGAAGAATGCCATGATCCATCGATCATGAAAAATGATGTTTGGGATGTAGTCCCAAGACATGAAGGGAATTTTTGTTATGACTTCCATATGGATCTATCAGATCAAGCATGCTGTAGATGGAAGCATAGAGAAATATAAAAGTGATGAAATAGAAGATACACCAAATGGATTTCAAGACTGCTTTCTTGAATGGTGTAGTTGAAGAGGAAATATATGTGGAGCAGCCACTCAGTTTCGAAATACATAACAGGGAGTCATATGTGTGCAGATTGAAGAAATCCTTGTATGGCTTGAAACAAGCTCCCAAAACTTGGTATGGTAGGATGGATAGTTTCCTATCTAGTTTGGGCTTTACCAAGAGTAAAGAGGATTCCAACCTTTACTACAAGGTTGAGGAATGGAATCCTGTGATTCTACTCCTGTACGTGGATGACTTATTTGTAACAGGAGATGATAGATTGATTGCCGACACGCAGCGGAAGCTTGCTGCCGAGTTCAATATGAAGAACTTGGGGATGATGCATTATTTCCTAGGTATGGAGGTATGGAAGAGTGCAGGTGGGATCTTCCTTGGTCAAAGGAAGTACACAATAGATATCCTGAAGAGATTCGGGATGATAGATTGCAAGGCCATGGCCACACCTATGGCATCGAATTTGAAGCTTCTTTGTGATGCTTCATCTAAGCCACTTGATGTCTCTATGTATTGTCAGATGATTGGGTCCTTGATGTACTTGACAAAAACGAGACTAGATATTTGCTTTGCAGTGAACACATTGAGCCAGTTTTTGACGGATCCGAGGGTGTTCACCTGGTTGCTGTAAAACATGCTTTGAGGTACCTGAAGGGTACAGTGGATTATGGGCTCAAGTATGAAGCGAATCAAAAGTTTAACCTGCAGGGTTATGTTGATTCAGATTGGACTGGAAATGCTGTAGATAGGAAGAGCACATCTGGATGTTACTTCAGTATGGGATCAGGTGTGATCTCTTGGTTTAACAGGAAGCAGTCCTGCGTAGCACTGAGTACAGCTGAGGCAGAGTATGTTGCAGCCTGTTCAGCTAGTTGTGAGGAAGTATGGCTATGGAAGCTACTGTCTGAGTTATTTGATCTCCCATTGGATGCTACTGGTATCTTCTGTGATAACCATAGTTGTGTGAAGCTATCTGAGAACCCAGTGTTTCATGACAGGTCGAAACACATAGAGATCAAATATCACTATATGAGGGATATGGTGCAGAGAGGAGTTGTGAAGCTCCTGTATGTTGCAATTGATGAGCAGATTGCAGATGTGCTGACGAAGCCACTAGCTAGGGTGAAGTTCGAGTACTTCAGAGAGAGGCTCGGTGTTCTTCGGATTGATGACAATTCGAGGAAGAAGTGATGGACACATTTGCAGAGGCCATTCCAAGCATGTTGGAAGGAGGATCCTTCACATGGCAGTGGATGTAAGTGTTGGATGATGAGCATCATGACGATGCTCCAGTTACTGCTTTGTATATGCATCAGGAGGATGCTGGATATGATCAATTGGATCATGTATATGTATGTACGCATCATGTTGGATGTTGGGTATGATCAGTTGGATCATTTATATGTATATGTATGTACGCATCATGTTGGATGCTGGATATGATCGGTTGGATCATTTGTATGTATTTTGTATAAGCATCATGTTGGATGCTTGGACCATGTATCTATATATGTATTAGGTGGATACATTGTATGATTAGGTGGATCATGTATGGTGATATGTATCATGTATTTGTATTTGTATCAGGTGGATACACTATATGATCAGGTGGATCATGTATGATGATATGTATCAGGTAGATACTTGGTATGCATCAGGTAGATGCATTGTATGATCAGGTTGATCATGGATGACAAGCTTCAGGATGTTGCTCCAGATGACATGCAGCAGAATGTTGCAGTGATGATGATCAGGATGATCATGTGTACATTAGGATGATGTATGGTGAGTATCAGGTTCATACTCTATGGTCATGGATCAGGTTGTGCAGATGAGCATATAATTTGGCCCTGGGAGATTTGCAGATAGTCTTTCAAGGTTTTTCCTATGGCATATAATTTGGCCCTGGGATATCTAGAAAATGCTCTTTAGAGGTTTTGCTCTGGGAGGACATATAATTTGGCCCTGGGAGATCTGCAGATAGTCTTTCGAGGTTTTTCCTATGGCATATAATCTGGCCCTGGGATATCTGGCAGATGCTCTTTCGAGGTTTTGTCCTATGGCATGTAATATGTCCCTGGGAGATCCGATAGGTTGGGCTGTGTGCCTGTAAAAAGTCCTGGGATGCTCTTGCGATGTTTTTCCATGACCACATATAATCTGTCCCTAGGAGATCCTATAGGTAGAGCTTTGTGCTCGTAACAGCCTGGGATGCTCTTGCGAGGTTTTCTGGTGACCACATATAATCTGTCCTTGGGAGATCCTATAGGTAGATCTATGTGCTCGTAACAGACTGGGATGCTCTTGCGAGGTTTTGTGGTGAGGTCACATATAATATGGCCCTGGGAGATCCTATAGGTAGAGTCGTGTGCTTGTAACAGCCTAGGATGCTCTTTCGAGGTTTTGTGACGCACATAATAAGTCCTGAGGATTCCACAGTATGGCCAGTGATGACGAAGACCTGCACGTGGTGGGCCTACATCCAGTATGAAAAAGGACTGGCTCTGTAGAACTTCCTATGACGAGTAGAGTCAGAGATTGGTTGAGATAGCAGTAGCAGTGACGATGACGATGATAATGCATTGATGACGATGATCGCAAGAAGAAGACTTGTCTAGCAGATCTGTGTCGAGAAATACCTTCCTAGTTAAGAGGGAGTGTTGATGTATATGTAACTGCGGAATGTATTTCATCTATGTATTTCATATATATTTATTGTACCCTTATTAGAGATGTGTTATTCCTCTATAAGGAAGTGTCATCGTGCGGATTGACAAGTGTCGCAAGTGTGTGTACTTTCCGATGGGTTATTAGGCCACCATGTGTGGGGTCAGCCCTGAAATATATATATTATAATGTGGATGTACCTAGCTAGACAAGTCGGCCCCATAAGGTCATTGGGCAAATAGGTTAGTATAAATAGAGATCAGGTGATCTCTATTTAGATCATTCGGAAAGTTATATCTCTCTCACTCAGAAAGTGGCACACTAGTGAGGAGGAGGATCATCTACTACTAGGAGACTATCTCAGTGTATTTTGGTTGTACTTTGGTTGAGCCATTGCTCTCTCTATCTCTGAGGAAGTTGTGGGGATTTTCACCTTAGGGTTTTCCCACGGAAACTCTGTGTCTCTTGTCTCTCATGCTTTTGATTCTTGTGATGCTTATTGTGATTGTTATGCATTGATATACTGTATATGTTATTCTCTCAGTGAAGATCCTAGAGCATTGTGAATTAATGCTCAAAATTTAATATCTTCAAGCCCCACTACATCACTGGATGCCTGCATAAAGTAACATATGGACCAATGTCAGCAAATACAAAGAAAATGAGACTGCATATAATATGTATGGACGTACAATGACCTTTTCAAAGAAAGAGAGACATGTACACACGTACCTGGGGGGGGAGGAGAGGTGGGTCACCAACAACGTCGATTTGGTGCTCTTCAAGCACCACTGCATCACTAGATGCCTACATAAAGTAACATATGGACCAATGTAAGCAAATACAAATAAAATAAGACTGTATATATACAATGTATGGACGTACAATGACCTTTTCAAAGAAAGAGAGACATATTGCACGTACCTGCGGGGGGGGGGGGGGGGGGGGGGGTGGAGAGGTGGGTCACCAACAACAACAATTGGGTGCTCTTCAAGCACCATTGCATCACTAGATGCCTGCATAATGTAACATATATGTCAATGTCAGCAAATACAAAGAGAACAAGACTGTATATATACTACATGGACGGACAATGGCTTTTTCAAAGAAAGCGAGACATGTACACGTACCTGGGGGGGAGGAAGAGGGTCGCCGGTGGTTGGAATACTAAACAGTGGCCTTAATAGACAGTCAAACATAAACTAGTAACCATGCTATGTAACAAACCATAAAGATACAATTAGAAAATTTCTAATAATTAAACGCATACATGTTTCAAATCATTAAAAGCATATAACTAAAAGCATGTAATGAAAAGAATACCTGAGTTTGGGAATCTTCCTCAACATGGGATAGACTGACCTGGGATTCCACAAACTCATCATGCCCACCCTACATAAAACATATTGTATCGATTTTAAGACGTATTGAATGTTGCAATCTCTAAATTATAAATATGCAAATAACTCGATGACAAATTAACAAGTAAAGTTCTTACAGCTAATGGTGAAGCACCAAAATCATATGCAGCATTGACCGCTACATCAATGACATCAGCATCAATGACTCAATTATGTGAATCTGGGGTGTCATTGGACACCAGCTGTATATTTGTTCACGTAAATTGTCATATAATTATTTAAATAGAAATAAATTACAAAACAATTGAAAACTGTGATATAAAACAAAATATATATACTATGTAAAGAATGAATTTTACTTACATATCGGAGTAATCCATCGCCCCGAAACTCTAAAGCAGGCCCATAGCATATGCTTCGACATGATGTTCAAGGGTGTGGAATAACCCGATGCTCTGAAGACTCCGCGTCACCGGTGCGATCTGTAACTCTGGTTTGGTCTACGGACCTAAAAGGTGGATCCTAACTATGAGATGGTCCAACCCTAGATGGGATAGCCTCAGAAGTGCTAACCACTTGGCCTACATTTCCTTCGACAACAGTCCCATGTCGAAGCAATGTATCAACCAAATCGAATAAGGCCTCCTACATATCATCAAGAACGAGACCGGCTAGAGGATATACCTAAGGGGGGTTTGGTGTGCATGGAGGGCGTCGCACACGGTTAGGATCGATACTAGCCCCTTCCCTATCTTGGGGCATCCCATGAACTACACCCTTGAACTCTAGAATGTCAAAATAGTTCACATGTTTCCCCAGGATAAATTCTGCATGCAGCTTCCTAAGGAAATAAAATGGGATGTCTCTATTCCCGTGAGGGTCTTCATCTAAGACCATGTACAAGTGATCCATCCAATTGGCTTTAATATTTGGTTCTATGCACCGGTCTATGGAAATGTGTGGTTGACTGGTGGGTGGAACCAATCTGGTGCTAGGGTCCCGGAATAATGAAAACAATTGGTCTTTGGTTATCTTTAGTTTTTTTACATCTTTGTAGCTCAACCTAGTGGAATAGTATTGCCTTTGGGAATCTCCATATGAGCTAATGTTGTACAGTGCTCCCTGGGCATTGGAAATTGTATTTGTTATGGAGTCTAATGCCTCAGCTAATGATTATCTTAAGTGGTCCCCCCCCCCCGAAAGAGTGAGCTAAGGCGCCTCAATGAACCCAAACGAGCCAGAATCTCTGAATTACGGTCGTGTTCCTCCTCAGTGTGTGGGTTTGTGTCTGGATTTTGGTTTGGGTTTGGGTTTGGGTTTGTGTTTGGGTTTGTGTTTGGATTTTGGTTTGGGTTTGGGTTTGTGTTTGGGTTTGTGCTCTCTGTTAAGAATAAAAAAATAATTTCAAAATTTAATTAATCAATTTCATTGTTTTTTTTTTTAATACATGTAACAAATTTTATTAAATTGGTTTAAAAAAAACAAAAACTAGTAAATGAACAAACACAATAACGAAAAATTCAAAATGAATTAACAAACTAGTAAATCTTGCCACCCACCTTCCATTTTATCCGAATTGTGAATTGGCTTGCCTCCTTCTCTCAAACGCAAATCGAATGTGAGTTTTTTCGCCTTTTCGATATCGCCGGCCTTCACTGTGTAGATTGGGAAAATGAGGCCATAGGCACTCTGTTATATATATATATATATATATATATATATATTTGCATTTCAAATCGCAATAGCGATATATCGCAGTTGCATTTTTTAACTCTATTAATCCTTTATATATGAATGAAAATGAGGCCGTGGGCACTCTGTTTTATATATTTTTTTCTTTTTTGCATTACAAATCGCACTTGCGATATATCTCACTTGTGATATATCGAAAGTAAGATATATCTCACTTGCGATATATCACAATTGCATTTTTTAACTCTATTAATCCTTTATATATGAATGAATAAATGATTGGGGATTTCCTTGGACCAAGGATGAGGGAGACAAGGGCACATTGAATTCTACAAATCCTTAATTAGTAGGTCGAAATCCCATCATTTGGACCTTCAATTTTTCCAATGTATAAGGATTTTCACCCCTTTCTCCTTGACTAGGGAGGGACAATTACAACTTTGTCACTCCTTGCAAGCCTACTAGGGAGTGATAATTACAACATTTTCACTCTATGTCATGCCTTAGGGGAACGATAATCATGTTTGCACCATTTGAGCTTGGACATCAAGTGAGGCCCTGCATAGCCACCCAGGGATTTCTTTTGCTTGCGATTACAACACTCAACCACTTGAGCTAACCCACTTGGATTTTGTGTCACAATTTCTCCTTTGCTATTAATGGTATTTATATTATATAAATTTATGGAGCCCCTTTTATCTTCCAATGGTTTACCCAACAATCAACATCCTCATATAAAATTTTACTAGATATAGAGTAATTCCAGGAATGCTCTTCTCCTTCATGTTAATTACCATATGCTTGTGTAGAATACATAATTAATCAAAATAAAGTTTCATCGAAGAAAAGAACTCAAAATACCTTAGGATATGTATTATAAATTAGTAATGTTCATTATAAGTATTGATTACAAAACATCATTACCAAAATGTGTTATTTTATCTTCATGGAGTTTATTTGTAATTGAATTACCATATTTGTAGTCATCAAATATATTTTCATAAAGAGATCACGTGAGTAATGAGATAAAGATAGAGAATAGTTTTTTTCAAATGTCTAATTTTATATCTTCGTAGGATAGGGGCAAATAGGTCTGAAGGGAGAAAATGTAATGGTAGAAGAGAGGAAGTGGGTTGCTTATTTTTATGATCTATAATAAGAGATATTAGCCTCCATTTTAATAACTTTAGTTGAAATAGTGGGTTCATGGATGGGTGACATGGTGTGGTTGGATAAGCAAGGAGGGAGTTATATGGAGAAGGGTATGATAGAAGACATCAAAGGAAGAAAGAAAATTAGAGGAGAAGATATCGAAACAAGAAATCAATTTAGTGCACAAATTGTACATGTGACATTAGTTGTAGAAGAGATCCAAGGTGCCTTATACAGAAGGATAACATCTCAAATAAGAACGGATATAAGACAAGAAAATTAATGTTTCAAATTATCTCTAGTATTCACATCTATAGAACAAACAAAGTTTGTTTATGGTCCCCTCTCTCATAAATCAATTGAATTTCTCTAACTACGCCTTTGCAAGTAAAATTATTTGCATAGAGACAAAAAAATTAGTACAATAAATGAAACTCTAATCATTCAAACAAACGGAGAAAAAAACAAAAACACAAATGATGGTGAAATAATAAGACCATATGAATCGAACCCTAGTTCGACTACAACTTTGAAATATGGAAGAGATATGTAGGGATTCAATCCTTCTAGAGGAATGAGAGGAATTGGGAGTACATATACCATTACAGATCATGATTCTTAGACTGTATTTTGATCATCATGAAAGAAAATAAAATTTAAGATGATCCACATGATCCAAATCGCACTTATGATATAATGCAAGTGCGATATATCGCACTTGCAATTTGTAACTCTTAAAAAATGCAAGTCCGATATATCACATATGCGATATAGGCTAACACTACTTAGCCTCGGTTTTGGGCTCAGGTTTGTCTGAACCTAGCCACAATAACACATATGCGTTATGGATTTCCATTTCGGATGTGCGTTTTTTATTTCTAAAGTGGCACTAAAAAGTGGAACCAACTTCATGCGCACGCCCTTAACTATGATAAAAAAGAGCACAATACAAAGGATTAGCCAACAATTCCATCTTGCTTGGGCTTGGGAATGGTCCCCACCCATCAAGGGACTAGGCCATGCCGATATAGAAGTCAATGAGGCAAGTATAACCATATGAGACACAACACAAGCCCCATTTGTGGGGAGAGAGAGAGGAGGGAATTTGGTGCATGGTAGAGATGTGTGGTGTAGATTATATGGAAGAGGGACATGGATTAAGGAGATGATGATTCTATGCAATGATTCTATGGGTACACAAAGGTGTGCAGTAGGGTAGGGATGTAGGATAGCCAAGTCAAAGTGCATCCCACCACACAATAGAATATCGTAAAGGATACCCTCTTGTCATGCAACATGACATAAGCATTGACCAAGGAGAGGGAGGACATGCCCCAAGGGATGCGCTAATTGAGGTAGGAAAACACCCTAAGTAAAGCAATGATTTTTCACACTTTTATTTGAATCCCTTTTTCATTATGGATTGGTGTGGATAGGTTGAACTATGCATGCAAGTTAGAGATGTTATCATATAGCGAAGTTCTAGGATGCTTTGGACCTCGTAGTGATGGATCTAGACAAATTGGATTGGGCTCCACTTATAGGCAATCCTACCCTTCAAGGAGGACTCACAAATATTCTACTCCATTGGATTGGCCATGAGGACTATATGAATATTAATGAGCAAGAACGATCACCTCTATAGGGGGAACAAGATTCTCGATAAGAAGCTATAAATAACACAAATTAGATACCATACATAGGCTAGGAAAAAGGAAGGCTCCAATATACATGGATGTGGAGAGAGGAGGACAAATTAGTATACATGCATTACTTCAAAATTATTTATTTAAATTGGATTAGATATAAACAACAATACTTAGCAAGTGAACTATTGATAGATCAGTTGAAAAATACAATTAGATGCACAAATATCTTCTCCATGGTATACATAAATCCAAGCTAAGAACAATAGCTATGTAATGGATTCCTTGAATTACTTGAATGGTGAGCTCCTTTGAATGATGATTATGATAGACTACTAGCTGATTATTTGGTCTTCCAAATGCATATGCCATCCCCAAATTTATTCACTTACAATTTTAAAGGTGTGCATAGCAATTCCCATTCCTACAAAAACTTATTACCCCATAAACTCAATGGTCTATAAGTACTTGACACAATACTATGCATAACCTATTAAAACTCAAGGGCTATCTGATCAAGAATATTGAGTTCTATAAATGAAAGTAGGGAAGATATGAAGTAAAATTGGTAAAGCTTCCTAGCTAAGTATATAATGCATAAAAAATGTCACATATCCACATAAGGAGATCATGTGCAATTTGTAATATACTTGGATGGAAATTGACAAACACACAAAGAAAGTATAATTATGAATAGTCTAACTCAGGAATAAATGGAGTCGATCAATTAAAGTGACATGGTCTCTTACAAGAATTAAAAGTTGATTGAGAATTACTCTAATTTTAAAATACATTGTCAACACATGTGAATGTACGAAGTACAATGGAATGCGTATCTTATTATGTTTTGATGTGATTTGGATTAGGGTTATGGTTAGGAGTATGAGACTTTCTTTACAATTAAGATATTATCACCTTGAATTAAGTTTTCAGAAAGGGAATTGATCACTTATTTAAAAATCAAGAAACAAAACTGACATTTTACTTACTTACCTGAAACAAAAAATTTCCTAACCGAGTCGGACCATACATTTGGTATCAGAGCCAGTTGAACCTTAACCGGACCCGGAAAACTTGTATTTCATCTTCCGCAAAAACTTTCAACTGATTTTTTTACTTAAGTTAAATTGTAACAATTACAAAATTTTATAATATGTTGAAAGCTAATGAATTTCCCATCGAATCCAGGACATGGATCGTCGCGGATGAAGAGGGAGAGGAAGGGCGAGGACAAGTTGGACATCCTCCACCCACTTCAACTCTGTCAGCCACTCCATTGCGACAAGAAGAGCAAGAGACCATTCCTATCGGAGAAGTGGTTGCCATGATGAGAAGCTTCCAATGAATTTCGGAAGCCTCGGTTACGATATTAGATCACGAGAACGACAACTCACATGTAGTCGCCATACCAACGACTCCACCACTGGTCAACATACAACGGGAACTGGAAAAGATCAGATTTCTAGAATTTTGGGGTTCCACTGAGGGAACTGATGCTAATGCATGGTTGGAAATCATGGCTATGTGCTTTGCACTAAGGGACTACACCTCAAACATGAAAGTTCACATGGCAAGTCTATAGCTTAAAGGAGAAGCTCTCCTTTGGTGGAAAACTTTGCGACCACAGCTAGGCTTGGAGTAGGAGGAGGTTTCATGGGAAATGTTTGATGAGCATTTCCATCAACATTATATTTCCGATGAGTTCATTGAATGATAGCTAAATGACTTCAATGCCTTAATAGAAGGGCAACGAGCGGTGCAAGAATATGAAATCCTATTCATGGAACTACTGAGATATGCATCTCACATTTCGACAGAAAAGTTAAAGGTAAACAAGTTCGTGTTTGGGATGAACCAGGATATCAGGGTTAAGGTTCACATCTTAATGCCCTCTACCTTACATGACATGGTCCAAAAGGATCTCATAGCTGAAGAAGATCTTGAATGTAAAGGACCACCCAGTAGAAACTTTGTCAGTGTTGACCGAGGCAGTCAATTTTCTATTGCACCCACGCATCACTATGGACATAAGAGTATTGGGAAGGGATTATTCAAGTGGGAAATATAAGAGAGACGATAGAGCACCCTACCAACCACCTCCACTGAGAAATGATCAAGTAAATCCTTTTGGGAAACCAACACAGTTCGTTCCACAACGGAACAATGTACCGACTAGAAATACTACTAGAGGTCCAAAGTCTGGATGTTGGAAATGTGGAGGGCCACACTTCTAGAGCGAATGCCCACGGCTAAACCAAGGAAACAGAAGCATTCAAGGACCTCGACAACCCACTGTGGATGATATAGGATGAGCACACCGTATACATGCGACTATCAACAATTTCCAAGTTGAACACTAATCTATAGTCCTTGAGGCCACTGGTAAGATAAACACTAATGTATTCTCTTTACTAGTAAACCTTGGTGCTACTAAAAGTTTCATTCCATTTAAAGCTTTAGAACGTAGTAAGATGATGGAAATTAGTCAAGAGGATTTCGACACTGTCAAAATGGCATCAGGAAGTATTCAAAGAATGGGTCTCAAAGAAAAATATTGTGAGGTTGACTTAGCGGTATACTCTACTAGGGTGTCATTCTATGCTACATAGTTAGGCATTTATGATATAATCCTAGGAATGGATTGGATAGAGGCACATTCGACAGTAATGGATTGTCGAAGTAACAATTTAACCTTTGATGATTATGAAGGTTATAAGAGAGTGCTTACGAGAAGGAAAAGGAATGTTTACTTAAGGATGATCTCAGCCATGCAATTGAAAAAGAGTATGAGAAAGGGATTCCAACTTTATGTAATAATAGATATGAACAAGGAAGGAGATAAAGTGAATGTAATCAACCATCCTCTATTTTCGGAATACATGGATTCATTTCCGAATGCACTACTCGGTCTATCATCGCAACGTGAATTGGATTTCACTATTGAACTGAAACCAGGGACATAACCTATAGCTAGAACTCCTTACCGAATGTCGGTATCGGAATTGAAAGAATTATAGATCGAACTTCAAGAGTTATTAGATTTGGGGTTGATTAGACCCAGTGGATCTCCTTGGGGAGCACCCGTGATATTTGTCAAGAAGAAAGATGGATCATGGGGGTTGTGCATTGACTACCATCAACTAAACAAGGAAACTATAAGAAATCAATACCCTCTACCAAGGATTGATGACCTTTTTGATCAAATGAAAGGAGCAACAGTATTTTCAAAGATAGATTTGAGGTCAGGATATCACCAGTTGAGGATTAAAGATGAAGATATTCCTCAGACGGCCTTCAAGACAAGATATGGACTCTTTGAGTTTGTTGTGGTACCTTTTGGATTGACGAATGCACCAAGAGTATTTATGAACTTAATGAATGGTGTGTTTCTCCAATACCTAGACAAGTTTGTACAAGTATTTCTTGATGAAATTTTGATATATTCTAGAACTCCTGAAGAACATGAGGAAGACTTGAGAATAGTGCTACAATGCTTAAGAGAGAACCATTTATATGGAAAGTTATCCAAGTGTTCGTTCTTTGAGAAGGAGATTCACTACCTTGGACACATTATATCCGATGATGGGATTGCAGTGGATTCGACTAAGATTGAGGCAATTTGGGAATGGCTGACACCCACTAACGTACATGAGGTATGAAGATTTATGGGATTGGAAGGATATTATATATGGTTTGTAGAAGGGTTCTCCAAGGTGGAAGGATCCATAACGTAATTAAAATAGAAAAATAGACCATTTTTGTGGACTGAGAAATGTGGAGAATCTTTTGCTAAACTTAAGGGACTATTGACAACAACACCAATACTAAAGGTTCCTGATATGGACAAGGATTTTCTAGTTTGTACGGATGCATCGAATGATGGAGTTGGGTGTGTATTGATGCAGGAAGGAAGGGTGATTGCTTACACATCCCAAAGACTAAGACTGCACGAAGAAAACTATACGACCCATGATATGGAAATGACTGTGGTGATTCATGCATTAAGGTTATGGCGACACTAATTGGTAGGAAAGAAATTTGAACTTAAGACAGAACAATGTGGGCTACAACATATATTTACTCAGAGTGACTTAAATGCTAGACAGAGAAGATGGTCGGAGTTACTCAATGAGTACGATTTAAACATTATTTATGTGAAGGGAAACTTAAACATAGTAGTTGATATGTAATTTGTCAATTACATATCAACATGGTACATAATTCTCAGCAAGTTCAACCAAAGCAAAGGACGATACTGAAGGCACATGTGTAATTTGCAGGAAGAGTATGTGTAACTTGTGGTTATCCTGCAAGTAACCTGGCCTGCCTGGATATGATGAAGGGAGAGAATGGGCGTAGTTCATATTGTTGGAAGACCATTGAACACATCATCGAATTTAAAGTGTATGATTAGAGATTCCAAAAGCATGAAGATGCTACAAATAAATGAGGTCAAATAAACCATGTGCAGCATTTCAAAATGATTCAGATTTATATTTTCTTTCCATGCAGAACAAACACACTATGATTAGCATGCTTTAATGTAAGAACAAATACAATATTATGAGTACCATGTTCAACTGTAGTGATCATGGCATGTGGTTAATTATATTTCATACTTAATGTCGTCACTTGTTAAATCATTGATAAAACTTTTAAGTCTCAAGTTTATGTATCCAAATCACAAAATCATAGGGGTCAAGTAAGTCAGTTGAATTATTGCAAGCCACAGTAATTGCTAGAAAATTTTCCATCTTGATAACCATATGCTAATTATTCCTTGTGATGGGCTCACATTTAAAGTAAACATTTCTAGAAACTGTTCAAGAAGCTCAGCTGATTCATTTTATTGTTATGAGAGAAAATTGGATTGCTATTGGAACGTTGGTTTTATTTGAGAAAGTAGTATATTTTCTTAATCATCGTTATGATAGAAGTTGGATTGCTATTGGAAGGTTGGTTTTATTTGAGAAAGTAATATATTTATGTTCTTAGATTCTTACATTGATTTGTTTGAGATGTTGTTTTCTGGAGTATTGCAGTACCCATTTTCAAATGACAATGAGTCCAAATTCCACTCATTGTCGTGAAGATGAACCTCAATTGGAGATGGTAAGAGTTAGAGATGCAAGTGGTAATTAATTAAAAGGGTCAGTTGGTCTCATAAACGTGAATCATCGTCATATTGTTTTTATTATTTAAAAATAGACGTGAATCATCATCATATTGTTTTTATTATTTAAAAATAATAGATGAAGTATTTTTCAATTTTCAAATTTTTACAATGCAAAAATCATATATAAAATAATGTATTATTATTATGTTTTAAATTTATAATCATTATTTCTTATTTATTTTTAAATTTTTTAAATAAAGTTTTTAATTATGATTTTTTTCTCACTTATTTTAAAATTATTAATATATCCAAGAATGAGTTGTATTGTTAAAAAAAATTAAATTGTAATAATATCATTTTATTTTATTAAAAAGTCATTTTATAAACCTTGATATATGTGACTTAATCAATTAAGTTTCCATTTATAATCCCATAAACAATTTGGGATTTATAAACCAATTTACAATTTTTTAAAAAAAATTATTAATCTTTCCAAATCTACTCTAAAATTACAATTTATAAATTATTTTTTTTAGAGAGAAATATCTAAGAAAAAAGAGCACAATATGGAAGATTATCGTGCAGTTCTGTCTTATAGGCTTGGGCTTGGGAATGGTTCCCACCTATCAAGGGACTAGTCCACGCACATATAGAAGTCATTGAGACATGGATAGCCATATGAGACACGACACAAGCCCCATCTGTGGGTCAAGAGTGGGGGGGATTTTGGTGCATGGTAGAGGTGTGTGTGGCCTAGGTTATATGGAATGGGGGCATCGATTAGGGAGCTGATGATGTTATGCAATGATTCTATGGGTACAGAAAGGTGTGCATTAGGGTAGGAATGTAGGATATCCAAGTCAAAATGCATCCAATCACACAATAAAGGATCATAAAGGATACCCTCTTGTCATGCAAGATGACATGAGCAATGAACAAGGAGAGGGAGGTCATGCCTCAAGGGATGCTTTGATTGATATAGGGAACCACTCGAAGTAAAGAAATGATTTTTCACACTTTTATTTGAATCCATTTTTCATTACGGATTGGTGTGGATACTTATGGATAGGTTGACCTAAGTATGCAAGTTAGAGACGTTATCATGTAGCCAAGTTCTAGGGTTCTTTGGACCTCCTAATGATGGACCTAGACAAATTGGATTGGGATCCACTTAGAGGCAATCCCACCCTTCAAGGAGTAATCACAAATATTCTACTACATTGGATTGGCCATGAGGACTATAATAATATTAATGAGAAACAACGATCACCTCTGCAAGAGGAATAGGATTCTCGAGAAGAAGCTATAAATAACACAAAGTAGATATCATACATAGGGTAGGAAAAAGGAAGGCTCCAATATACACGGATATGGAGAGAGCCGAGGACAAAGTAGTATATATGCATATGCTTCAAACTTATTTCTTTAAATTGGACTAGATATAAACAACACTAGTTGACAACTGAACTATTGATCAATGAGTTGAAAAATACAATTAGATGCACAAATATATTCTCCATGGTATACATAAATCCAAGCTAAGAATAATAGATATGTAATGGATTCCTTGAATTAGTTGAATGGCAAGCTCCTTTGAACAACGATTATGATAGACTACTAGCTAATTAGACTAGACTTCCAAATGCATTAGCCATCCTCATATTTATTCACTAACAATTATAAAGGTGTGCATGCCAATGCCCATTCGTACAAAAACTTATTACCCCATAAATTGAGCAATCTATAAGTACTTAACACAATACCATGCATAACCTATTAAAAATAAAAAGCTATATGATCAAGAATACTAGGTTTTATAAATGAAAGTAGGGAATATATGAATTAGAATTGACAAATATTCCTAACTAAGTAGATTCCTAAATGATCTTCCACATGCAACTCAATCTTCTTAAAAAACATACTTCCACCAATATCCAACACAAAGTAATATCAACAATAGATCTACCACATATATTGATATAGCAATATGTAGTGAATGGATGTTGAAAAGGGTTTGATACTCCCTTTCCCTTTCTCTAGTTGCATTGGAACCTCCCTTGAGGTTATACATTTGAATCATCCATGGTATGAGATGACTAGGCCTTTGAAGTTGCCCCAAGATGAATCAACAAGCCTACACGGTTGGATCCAAACTAATAACAAGATATATATGTTGAAATGCTAGATAAGATAAGTACAAGCACCAAAGGGTGAAGTAAGTCAATTAAGAAGCTAGATTAATATTTGATGTGAATTTGAGTGTGTATCTACAAGGTAGGGTTTCAAAGATAGAAGGTTTCGAAAGATATTCAAGAGATTAAACATGAATTGAATGTTACAAATAAGCAAAGTAGCAACCTCAAGGATTAAGTGAATGGAAAACTAATTGTTAAGGAGAGTGACCCATATGGAAAAGTTAAACTGTATGTTTTGACTTCATACCAATAGCGTCTAAGACAATATTGTGAGTTTTACCCCTAAAATAGACTCTATATTCCATGAACGATAAGACAGTTGTGGTACATCTAGGAATGTCACAATTCACTTAGCTCCTTGATATCGGGAAGAGTTAAGGATAATTTGACTTGTTTGACCCTATATAAAGCAAACCCAAATGGATTTGGGTTGTTGTAGAACTATAATGAAGCAACATGAGTAAATATGGGCCTAATCGAGGGCTATCCCCCAAGTTGGTCTCATAGAGTAAGAAAAAATACCCTCAAATTGATGACCAAGGGTAAAAAGACAAGAAATAAAATGAGGTAAATGGCCCTACATAAGAACTAAACATCCCTTAGGGAACGCAAGGGAGGTTGTCCAACACATAAGGATGGTAGAGAGATATTGAATGTCATCACTAGGTGAGCCACACACCTACACAACGAAAAAGAGTGTCATACTACAACGGTCCTAGTGGATAGCTATATGCAAATGCTATAGTCTGGAAACCATACACTAAGGTTAGTTTCTACAATTTGGACTCTTAAACTTAGATTTTTTTAGTATATATTAGTAACCCATTTTAAAATACTCAATGAGCTAAACTTTTCAATGGTAGTCATCAAGTTTCCTAAAAAACTAATTTCACATTATATTTACAAGTTGAGACATGCTTTTAAAACAATTATTTTCATTGAACCAATGTTGTTCTCTCTCAAATTTTATTTAGATGAATTTTTGTTGAGATTTTAAATTAATTAATTAATTAATTAAAAAATATTTATTTTTAAATATAAACTTAATTTGTTTTTAATTTTATTTTTTTAAGGAGAATTCGTTTTTTTGGGTGAATTGGATTATATATATATATATATATATATATATATATATAACATTGTTTAAAGTGATTTTATTTATTTCATCTCATTAATCTTTTATTTAAAAAAACAATAAAAATATAATATTAAAATAAATAAATAAATTGTATATAATATTATTGAAGTGATTTTATTTATTTCACCTCAATAATCTTTTATTTTAAAAAAAGTCTTATGGCTTCTCGGAGATCCCTACATAAGTTAGTTAGGTAGTACAACTCTTTGAGTAGTAAATAAAAGAATATCAATCTCATTATATCATGTGATCCAATATAATAAAATCAGGTATTTTTCATCTTTCATCCATTTTGTAACTTTTTCATAATCTTATTGGAAATGGACTTTAAATATAAATAAAATATATTGTTTTATTGAATTTTTAAAATAATTAACATGGTTTTGTATTATATGTTAGGTGGTAAGTTAATAAACTACCATTTTCTTGAAGTCTCTGGTAGGGTGTCTTGTTTCAACTCTGTCTTGACGTTGGTTCCTCCAGCTCGACAGAAAATATGGAAACTCAAGTTTGACTCATCAAAGCTGAAAACTCTGAGATGAAAAAGGCCATAGCAAGGATTTATACTCTAGTTTCAGCAACAATTTCAAAAATAAGGAACAGCAATAACCTCTTGAACGGGAGGGTATCCAACCTCTCTCACACCATGGATTATGTGTCTACAGGCATTTCTAATTTGGACTCCAAGGAAGATGATAACAATCGAAATATTGCACAAGTTGAAGGAAAAATCGACCGTCTCTGTGAGGTCATAGGTCGCAACATCCCAGGATTCCATGGAAGCAACGACTTAGGCATGGGCATCCAGCAGGATCACTCCCAGGAAAGCATACCATGATCCCCAGTTCAGTGGTGACTTCAACTCTTCAGAACTTCTGGTTTTCAGCACTCTATTCTATGTTTTCTCCGGCAGCAAGTCTTCTCTTTACATGCATTTATGTCAATTTACTTTTCACTAGATGTTCAGGCTTAGGAGCAGTTTTGAATTTTGTTTCTAAATACAAGACAATTGACCTACCATATCTTAGCTATGTCAGCAAAAGGCTCCTTATTTGATGCTATATCTCTGTATTTCCCTACTTGGACATTTTGTTAGAAGCTCCAGCCTCTTCTTTGGGCTCCTTAGAGACAACTCCAGAAATGTAACAGAATATCATGATGCCATGGGAAAACTCTATTTTTGGGAGCATCCCATCTGCATATATTTGTATCTATTCAGTTTTTTTTAATACAAATGATTATCAACCCTTCTTGTTAAAAAAAAAAAAGTTAATAAACCACTACTTTTATGTAAGGAAAATTTTAGGGATAAAATTTAGCCCATAGGTTAATTTTAAGAGTTTTTTTTCAAAAAAAAGATTTGCCAATTTCTTTTTTCCTAAATTAATTATTTTACTTTAAATATAACAAAATTTTCCCAAAACTATAAAAAAAATCTTAAAATTTTGAATATTTAAAAAAAAATATCACCAAACATTTTATGGTGAGAAATTTAAAAATTAGTAAGATTTATCAAGGTCTCTACAATTTAACAAAATTATAGATCCTTAAAATTTTCCCCTATAAACACTTTATACCTTATATGTTAATTATTATAACTTATTAACATACTTTACAAAAATTTATTATAATAAACCTTTGAAATATAAGTTCTAACATATTAACTATTAAAACTTATTTGATACAAAAACATAAAAATAAATATTTTCTATACAAAAATAAATATTTTCTATACAAAAATAAATTTTTTATTTTATTAAATAACTTCTCTTCTCTATAATTTTGTAGCTTCTCTCCTGAAATCTTGGAAGCACTATAAGTTATCTCATCTCTTCATATAAATAGAATTCCCATGTTCTTAAATTGAACTTCTTACATTAAGAATATATTAAAAAATAAAATTACAATATAAACAAAATATTTTAACTATATAATTTTATTATAATAAATTCTTTGAATACATCGACGTGTCTTTCTTTTATATGCCATGTAGTAACTTTATAAACCTTACTCTTATAACTACCTTACGTTCTAGTTAATCCAGTGTAACCCATTATAAGACTATTTTAAATGCCTTCGCGATAAGAGAAGTCATAAGACTCATAACATATTATGTTATATGTGTCAATATCCAACATGTAATATATTTTATAAAGATGGTTTTGCTCTTCCTTAAATAATTACTTTCTCCCCCATAGTACGGTTAGAGAGTTATTATAAAAAATGCCATTGTTCCATTTTATAAATCTTATCATGAGATTTATGCTTGAACTCGATGTGGCTATGGTTGAACTTATTTCAATCCATCATTTTATTATAATAAATTCTTTGAATACATCGACGTGTCTTTCTTTTATATGCCATGTAGTAACTTTATAAACCTTACTCTTATAACTACCTTACGTTCTAGTTAATCCAGTGTAACCCATTATAAGACTATTTTAAATGCCTTCGCGATAAGAGAAGTCATAAGACTCATAACATATTATGTTATATGTGTCAATATCCAACATGTAATATATTTTATAAAGATGGTTTTGCTCTTCCTTAAATAATTACTTTCTCCCCCATAGTACGGTTAGAGAGTTATTATAAAAAATGCCATTGTTCCATTTTATAAATCTTATCATGAGATTTATGCTTGAACTCGATGTGGCTATGGTTGAACTTATTTCAATCCATCATTCTCATGACATAGGTAATATGCTCATTATTGGGCAATCTAGGTTTTCATTTAGCGATCATTTCACTATGGCACTTTCTTCTCTTTCATAGCATAAGAAAGATCTTCTCTTTCTGTACAGTCTCTCAAGTATCATCTCTCCTTCCAATGTAAGCAAAATGAGTTCAAGACTATTGACTTCCTACTTTGAATGACATGGAGGAAAACACTCCACTCAAACTGTATATGAGCAACATTAACATGTTTGCAAGTTTTTAATGATGTTTTCTTAAGTTTTGGTGGACATTCCAATCAGAAATTGCCATTTCCTCTTTGAATTCTCACAAAAATTCCCAAGTCTTCACAGGGTCTTACTAGCCATAAATCCATGAGGTTCTCTCAACAATTGCAAGCATAACAACCATGGTTTCACACAAGTACATTCATGAACAAGGAGAGGAAGAACATTTGAATGGGAGAATAGAAATTGCTCAAACATTGATCATTAAAGATGAATGCTCCTATTTTAAATGGAGGATAATAAGAATGATCCATGAATGAGAGTGGTCATGGTTTCCCCCAAAGAATGGCATAAGACAAGTGTGCTTCCAAGAAGCGTGGGGAAACATATATAGAACCAACCAAGTCAAAGAATGATGGGAAATTTTTGTAAGGAAGCATGGGCAATGAACACCATGGAAAATTTTAAGGATCCATAATTTTCTTTTAAGTGTAGAAACCTTGACGAATTTTACTAATTATCAAATTTTCAACCATAAAATGTTTGACAATTTTTTTTTAATATTCAATATTTTGGGGATTTTATACACTGTTTGGACAATTTTAGCTATGCTTAGAGTAAAATTTTGTAATCCTATGGAATTTGGGCGAATCATATTAGAAAAAATGGAAATTGACAAATATTATTTTGGAAAAACACTCTTTAAAATTTGTCCATGGGCTAAATTTCACCCCTAAAATTTTCCCTAATGAACATTTTACCTTCAAAAGATAAGTGTTCAATAAAATCACCCGTACACCCCCTTTCATCTTCCCTTCATGTGGTATCATCGTCCCCTTTTTGCTTCTCAAGAAACCTTTATGGTGGATTTATATATTATGTATATTACTTTTATTTAAGATTTTACAACATGAGCACACCATGGAAAACTTACAAATCACATCATAATTCTAGCCTACCATGGGGACTCATACATATTTTCTAGTAAGACTTTAACCTTGAGCTATGCACTAGGAATATTTACAATATAATTACATTATTCACACACAGGGTAATTTAAGTGGCTTGTACAACCTCATCATTTGAATAATACATATTTAATGTATTATAATACAAGGAGCCAAACCAAAATATTTGATGATTAATTGATAATCTTTCGATATTAATATGATTAAGAATATTTTGTGTCAATTATGTTATTTATTTGATGATATATTACCTTCAAGAGGCAAGAAAATGTGAGTATAAGTGACGCGGGAGGAAAATATGAACATGAATAATGATTATGAAAACCTAAGTTAAAAACTTTACTTTTCCTAAGTGGACAATGTTTCTCATTTATTTTTGATTAATTTATTGATAATTATTTGTCTTTATATATATATATATAATTTGGTTTTATGTTTCAATTAAAAAACAAACACACTTACAAATACAAATATTTATAATAAAAAATATATTTTTTCATTTTAAATATAAATATTTACAATAAAAATATATATTATGGGTCTAGTGGTTAAGAGCATGTGTTTCCTCTTAAGAGATCACAGGTTCAAATCCAGAGGGGGTAGGGTATGTACACCTCTATGTTAAACAAACAAGGGGGTCTCATACACCAAATTAGTGTCTCTGAGTGACGTTAAAAATAGATGATGATGATGATTATTATTATTATTTCTTTTAAACGTGATAAACTTAATAACAAATGTACTAAATCCAACCATATGAACATTATTTCCAAGAAAAGGACAATGGAATAACCATGTAAAATAACTAAAATGAATGAGACTCATAAAAGGGTATGAACTGAGGTTAATGGGAAACAAGGCAACGAGCAAATTGCCCCTCAAATTTCATCCTTTCTTACAAGTCAATCACAATTGAAACATGAAGTAGAAGTCGGCTTAAATTCATAACTTATAATTTAATTTTGAAGCTTGATACCTTAAAAGAGTATTAATGTAGATTTAAATCTTAAATACAAGTAGCGTATATTAATGTGATTAATTAGACAGTACGGAATCACTCAGATCTAGAAAATAGAACGAGACCCCCTCGAGGAGCGAGCCTCTGATATTGGAGCAGTTGGATAGGAAAAGCCTTATCTTAGATTTATAAATCTAAAGAGTAAAAAACTACGTACAGCTTAGAAGGGAAATCAGCACACTAGATTTCCAAATAAATGGGTGCCAAGATATCTAAAGATGTGTCTTTACATAAGGCAGTTCAGAGTGGCAACGGTGATGCTGTCAACGATTTTCATCAACATGGGGCAAGCTTGGAGTGGATGGATAAAACAGGAAGAACACCTCTCATTCTTGCATGTACAAGACCCCAGTTATTGGATATGGCCATCACATTGATCAACTTGGGTGCCAATGTAAATTCATACAAACGGCCTGGGCCTAATGGAGGAACTCCATTACACCATGCTGCTATTAGAGGCCTTGCCAAAACTATAACATTTCTGCTTTCACATGGAGGAAACCCTTTTGCAATCAACGATGACTGTCAAACACCTCTTGGGCTGGCAAGGGCCAGGAATCATGCCTCTGTGATTAGGATAATTGAGGGATGGATTTCTTTCTTTTCTGGTATCATTTGGGAACATTCTGTACTTGAATTCTCTCTTCTGCAGGAAAAGATTTGGGTTGTGGTGTTACCTTCACACAATCCCAGAGGGCCTCCAACACTTGAGCTTGTTATTTATTCAACACCAGAGGCTTGTCAACCAAGGACCATTATTTCACTATCTAATGTTGAAATTGAAGAACCCAACTTCAGTTTGCCAGATCCTGTGTTAGTGCTGTTTGACAAGAGCACGAACAATAGATACATGTTTCTTTCTGAATTTGATGGAGGTAAACAACAATTGCAGAGATTATATGAAGCCTGCAGAGGGATACCTCAGAATAAAATGACTAATCATTATTTGCAGAACACAAACCAACATGCCACAGTACCTCTTCTAGAAGATAATACAGAACTTGCTAAGGCAACTGATGCTTCAGTGCAATCTGCATCACAAGGAGGAATTCCTCTCCCTCCATCTTACCATCCCTTAGAAATTCCCACAAATGATCCATCAGTCGCTGCAATTACTGCATCGTTACCTGTTTCTATTGCTTCATTTTTTCGATTATTAGAAGATCATAGCCTTAGTTGTGATCATAGTAGCATAATTCAAGTACGTACGAATACGATTCGATACTGAAAAAATACATAACGAAAATATCTAGTACAAATAAAATACGGAAGTAGCTTGCTTATATATAATATTTTTAATCAGATATTCACAAATATACCATAAATATACATAGACATTTATAACAATACAATTTAACATATATTTAAAAACAAAAATATAAAATCTCAAAAACCTGAGATATGGAAGTGTGAGAGAGGCCAATTACTTATTTATAGTTATTTATACCATAAATATACAGACATTTATAACAATACAATTTAACATATATTTAAAAACAAAAATATAAAATCTCAAAAACCTCCGATATGGAAGTGTGAGAGAGGCCAACTACTTATTTATAGTTATTTTAATAAGAAAACATGAAATTGAATGGTATTTTTGTTTTATAGTGTTTAAATAATTAATGTTTTTCTTTCTTTCTTTCTTTAAATTGGTTTTCAAAATTTAATTCTCTACTAATAATTTGTATCCCAATACGACCGAATTATATGGTTGTGATGATGGTCCAACAGTTTATCCATCCATTAATGATTCGTCTCCCATTGAAGATAATTTGTCAATTACATATCAACATGGTACAGAATTCTCAGCAAGTTCAAGCAGAGCAAAGGACAATACTGAAGGCGCATGTGTAATTTGCGGGAAGAGTGTGTGTAACTTGTGGTTATCCTGCAGGTTTCGTGGCCTGCCTGAATATGATGAAGGGAGAGAATGGTGATAGTTCAGATTGTTGGAAGACCATTGAACACCATTGAATTTTAGTGTATGATTAGAGATTCCAAAACCATGAAGATGCTACAAATAAATGAGGGGTCAGATAAACCATGTACAGCATTTCAACATATATGTCCCGAGCAAACCGGCTCTGAAATGGAAGAATTCTTGCAATTTAGTCTTCTAAACGAACTTCGATAATTTGTTTTCTCGGGATTTGCAGTCAGAAGCTTTGTGATGGCGGGTTTGTGTAGAAGTGGAGTATAGAACTTTGTTTACCTTCTCGTTTGCCCTATTAATAGATTTGTTAAAGGTGATACAGGTTGAGAAGGAAATTGAAAAACTATTTTTATCTCTTCCGTCCTCTTCGTAAGTGGGCTTTCTCCTTACAGGTTGGGAAGGAAATTGAAAAACAATTTGTAAAAAATGTTTAGCTGCAACATCATATAGGGAGCACTGCTATCATACACAACAAACATTTTCATTTTGAAATTGAAGACTCTATAGGTGGCGAGGGTTCGAATTGCTTGGCCTCCAAGAAGGTTGAGTATCTAGCTTTAGTCTGTACTTCTTCAGAGTGGTCATTCAAGTGTGAGTGATTTCTCAAAACTGAGAGAGACAAGCAAGAAAATAAGAAATACCACCAGCCCGGACAGGAAGAAGATAATAACTAGCAAGCAAGATAAGAATAAAGGAACCTACAGTCAACATGGCTCAACCAAATTAAAGGTGATGAATGGACAGTGTGGAAGGAAGCTCTACTACCTCCGGCTGGGTTTTCTCTGTATATAAATTATCTACCCCTCATTTTTTTTCTCCCGATTCTGTCAGTTCTGGATTCTTTGAATTCTCTTCTTAATTGGTGTTTAATTTTGTCAGTTCTGGATTCTTTGAATTCTCTTGTTAATTGGTGTTTATTTTTGTTTCCATGCACTTTAAAATTCAGATACATCTTTTAGTCTTTATCCATTTTTACTTTCCATTCATGTTCTCCCGTTGTTTTTCACTAAATTTCATGTACATGTAATTAAAATTTAAGAATTTAAACTTAGATTTCCTATATTGAAATTTATTCCCAAAAAGAATTGAAAATATTTAATGCTATACAAAAGACACCTAGTTTCGAAGATTGCTGGTAGTGCTTAAATCTATTTCTTGAATTCCATTTCAATTAACAAACTATGTACATATAAATAAAAAACTCATAATTTGACATTGTTGTTATGCTTTGCTCTTAACGCTCAGGTCTGGGTGGGGAGGATCACAACATCCTCCCAACCACTCAATTTATACTCAACCACCCAATTTATACTCGATATGTTAATTCAATTTTTTTTTAACTGTTATAGTTTTTATTTATTTGTATATGACTAAGATCTTTAATTATTAAATTTTAATAAAAATAAATATAAAGTCTATTTAATTAGTTATATAATTACTGCATCATTGTTATGCAATTCATAATGATAAGAGATAGAAACAATTGGAAATTAAAAAATTTAAATTAGTTTTAGTGAACCTTAATCATCATCATCATTATATTATTTTTATTATATTAAAAATATTATAAAAATAATTTTATTTATAAAAAAAACAAAATATTTTTCATTTTCCAATTTTAAAATATCAAAAAAATTATATTTTTTAAAAATATTTTATATTACAACTCTTTAACGTCATTTTATGTTTATAAAAAATTAATATAATATTATTATTATATTTTAAATTTATAATCATTATTTTTTATTTATTTTTATAAAAAATCTAAACAAAGTTTTTAATTGTGATGGTTTTCTAATTCACTGTAACTTATTTTTTCAATAAAAAAACATATTTATATCTATATCAGCCATACTTCACAACAAACCATCCAACTCCAGAGGCAAAAACAAAAATGGCCATCATAGTATCTGAAATGTAGAGCTAATCTCCTCCCAAAACACTCCCAACTTGACCTTATACAATTGTGCATCAAACTAGCAAAGAACACTGTTCAGAAAATAGAGATATAAATTTCATCACGCCCCTCAAAAGACCTAGAACTCTGAGAATAATAATTTTTCCTTAGTTTATGAAGTTCAAAGGGATTGCTTCATTTCTTCGAAATTCATTTCTATGCTGAAATACAGAAAAACACAAAATTGCTTGAATTGCTTCTCAAACCTGTTGACCGGAATGTGGTTAGTAAATTCCTATGACTCCTTTATCCTATGCTAAGTGTGAATTATTGGGCACAGTTCAGTAGGAAGGAGATGTGTAATTGCTTCAGTACTTATCTTATTGCTGACACTTGTCCTTTATAAAAAATAATAGGCAGCACTGCTATATTCATACACACCAAACATTTTCATTTTGCAAGTGAAAACTCTATAGTTGGTGAGGTTTCGAATTGCTTGGCCTCCAAGAGAGTTGAGAATCTAGCTTTAGTATGTACTTCTTTAGAGTGATCATCTAAATGTGAGGGGTTTCCTAAACTTCTCTTTGAATTCTCTTGTTAATTAGTGTTTATTTTTTGTTTCCTTGCACTTGAAAATTCAGATACATCTTTAAGTCTTCATCCATTTTTTCTTTCTTTGCATTCATGTTCTCCAGTTGTCTTTCCCTATATGTCATGTATATGTATCTTTTAATCTTCATCCATTTTTTCTTTCTTTGCATTCATGTTCTCCAGTTGTCTTTCACTATATGTCATGTATATGTAGTTAAAATTTAAGAATTTAAACTTGTTTTCCATTTTCTATATTGAAATTTAGTATCATTAAAATATACATATATATTTAATGTTACACACAAAATGTTGGAATGTGACGACCAATTGACATTGAGGTCAAGTTGGTTCAGGGTGGTTACCCCACATTTAGTGGGTAAACCACTTAAATTTCTGTGTCTCTTGTGTGATTATTATTCTATATAAATATGTTATATATTTGTTATAAATCTTCTATGTTTTCTGTGATCTATGTTTTCTGTGATCTATGTAGGTAGTATCAGAGCTCAGGTGAAGAGCAGGAGGTTGCAGAAAACAAGAACTAGAGTAGCTGCCGAAGGTGAAGCCGGCGGTCTAGAGGAAGAGGTGAAGCCTGATCCGCGCGTAAAGTGGGAGAGGGAGCCGCCATTCCTGAAAGCGTGAAGTGGGAGAGAGAACCGTTATACAGAGAGAGCCGCCATTCCTGCTGAAAGCTGGAGCCTGAGAGAGCCGTCGTCGTAGAGTAAAGAGAGACGCTGGCAGCCGATAAAAAAGGAGCCGAAGGTGAAGCCGTCTGCCTTGGAGAGTCCTCGTTTCCTCCTCTGCAAAGACGCCCGTGTAGAAGAAGCAAGCCTGTGGCAGAAGTGTTGACCACCGAGAGGGGAAGCTTGTAGAGCAGAGCAGCCATGGCGACCACCAGAGTACAGAGGATTATGACCCAGCCCATTAATCTAATTTTTCGCTTCCTGCAAAGCAAAGCTCGCATTCAGATCTGGCTGTTTGAATAGAAGGATATGAGGATCGAAGGTCGCATCATTGGATTTGATGAGTACATGAACCTTGTACTGGAAGATGCAGGAGAAATTTTTGTCCAAAGAGAAAGATGCATAAACCGTTAGGACGGATTCTTCTGAAAGGAGATAACGTTAGGAGGGATTCTTCTGAAAGGAGATAACATCACGTTAATGATGAACACTGGGAAATAAATTGCGTGCGCAAAATATTCAAGCAGATCTGAGCATATTCTAAAATATTTTCTTCATTGCAACTGCAAGATGGTCCTCCTAGGTATTGCCAATGTTCTTGATGCGTTCTAATTTTTGTAGAAGTGCTGAGAGGAGTAGTCACAGGAATTTTCAGGTCGATTGATGAAACTTGAGTGTAAATTGACCTAGCCAAGAAGACGACGTTCACAGTGAGGAATCATCGTTGCTGTGGAGCCCGTGGAACTGGAGCCATCGTAGTCCATTGAAATTGCAAGTAGCCTGCATCTTTATGGGTGTTTGCAGCGGAAAGGTATTTTGGCTTTCTTTGTGTAAAGATTTTTGGAATATTTTGGAAGAAAGTGTTGGTAACATTTGTAAGGGCAGGGTAATAAAAAAAATGGTAGAAAAATTATTATTATTTTTGGAGTTGTAAAAGAAGAAAAAAAAATTTGTTTTTTACATGTAATTGGACATATGACTGTAAGACTTGGAATGGCATGCATACTTTAAGTTATTTAGTTACATATGAAACTAGAAGTAGATTTACGTAAACTAAAAGGGGTAGGGCATGAGTTGGTTGTTGGACACATGGTCTTTGTTGCCCATAGTATGTTTGTTGCCATGAGATTACATGTAATGAAACCTATTTTAAAGGCTTGGTTAACTCCATTGTAAAGAGACCTAAAGGTGAGCGATGAAGGCTCATTTGGTCATCTTGGCCGGATTTGGAAGGTGAGCGATGAAGGCTCATTTGGTCATCTTGGCTGAATTTGGCTAAGGTCTTCGGATGTAAAGTTCGAGGTAGAGCATATAAGGTGCTCAGGATTGCATAGGAAGATTTGTTTGCAAGCTCAAAGTAATCATTGTATGGCCTAAAACAGTCTCTCAGGCGTGTGGTACAAGATGTTGGATTACTTCATGGTGAGCCAAGGTTGGCCTTTATGCTTGAGCTAGGACAAGCATGGTTTAAGATCAATAGGTTGGCTCAGGTTGTTGGACATTTTATATGAAGGATCTGAGAGCTGCAAAACAATCTTGAGCGTAAATGTACAAGAGACGGATTGATGGTAAGTTTTGGTTAGCATAGGATGAGTGCATGATAATGATACTCAGTGAAATCAATAAACATCATAAGCTTTCTTTAGGTTGATGTCCACATAAGGAAGAAAAGGGTTATATGTCTCATGTATGGTACACTGGTGTGATGTATGCGATGAGATCTTTTCACATGTGGTTGGTGTTGTCAGTGGATACATGACAAATCCAAGTGAAGCAGTGAAATGGGTGCTTTGGTATTTAGAAGCAAAAATGGACAAGGGCAGGCCATCAAGTAAATTGTTGTCAAGGTGGAGATTGTTGGAATGTGACAACCAATTGATGGTTGAGGTCAAGTTGGTTCATGGTGGTTTCACCAACGATATAATCAGTTACACATAACTGAAGGTTTGCTTAAATATGTGGCCCATTGAGGTAGTGGAATGTGACAACCAATTGATGGTTGAGGTCAAGTTGGTTCACGGTGGTTTCACCAACGATATAATCAGTTACACATAACTGAAGGTTTGCTTAAATATGTGGCCCATTGAGGTAGATATTGAGCTGGGGCTTTAAGCCCTCTCCGAGATAGTTTGTAAATTATTGTTGATGATGAATAAATACTGCCTTCCCTTGTCCCGTGGATGTAGCCCACATTCAGTGGGTGAACCACGTAAATTTCTGTGTCTCTTGTGTGATTGTTGTTTTGTATAAATTTCAGTGGCTGAATGCCCAACACAAAAGACAACCAATTTCGAACCTTGCTTGTAGTGCTTAGATCTATTTCTTGAGTTACATTACAAATTATGTACAGATAAGTAAGAAACTCAGAGAGCAAAGCTTCTAGTGAAGCAATTAAGCACTACAATTTATTCAAAAATTCAAGCATATATTTATTTAAATATTCAACTCTACACTAACACAAAAAAAAGATAGTGCAAGAACTATCAGTCTCGTGTACTTGAATCCAAGGATGCACTCCAAGATTGCAACACAACCTGCAAAAATAGTAGCCACATATTTATGATCAAAAGATGGAAAAAACTGATAATCTTTTAAATGTAGGAATTCGAAAATGTACTCACATCTTGCGCATCACTTGTCAATGCATCTAACAAGTCCTCACTATTTTGTATACTTGCTTCCAAATGCAATGGTGCAAGGCCACCTGGAGCTATCAAATTGGGAGGGAAAGTGAAAGACTTTGTACGGAAATCAATACCCCTTGATGAGGGAGCAAAATTCAGTAGCAAATCCACCATCTATTTGCAACTTCTCTTCACTGCTCTATGCAGTAAATTACTTTCAAGCAAGTTTTAGGATGACTCCTAAGTTGAAGCTTAGAAACTTCCTGCCAATCATTCGTTTCAAAAATATACCCAAGAGCTTCTTCAGAAGAGCACACATATCCTTTGAGTGCACATGTCCTTTTCTACAAACTTGAAGCTTGATTTGTCAGATCTAGAGGTGAAAGCCAGTTTGATCTATAGGATATAGGTTTTGTGAATTTGAACACTGTAATAACATATCCTTTATATACAAATATGTATTTATGATTTTGTTTACTATCAATGTGAAAATCTGATGTTATCATGAATCAAATTGCTAGACTTAGCGATACTAATAACACTTCGTACAAACAATCACTATCTTTCTTAAGTATCAAATAACATCTTGCTAATAAACTGTCGAATACTCTACAAATATGTTCAAAATAAACAGTAATATACTTTTCCCTTTAATATTCGACTGCTTTTTCCTGTGTAATTGCTCTAACATTAACTCAAAAATGCAACCTACTATACTCTAGCAATATATTGAACATAAACAGATATACACTTTTAACTTTATTATTTTGTTTTTTTCCACTCAAGTTGCTCTACTTGCTCTAGCATGGCCTAAACAATGTAACCTACATATATTTATATACAACACCTGCCACCACAATGTGTGTTAGATTGCTTGGAACTTTTGTTTACTTTCCCATTTGAGGTATAATCAGATTTATGAAAACAAGAACTTTAAAAAAACCCTAAAACTACCTTAAACTATAATTTTAATGGTGCATACACATTGTCACCTAGTGATTTTTGTTTATTTTACAAATAATAAACTTAGTAAGTTAGTTGAATAAGTATTAAAATCAAATATTTAAGGTTTTTTATATTTTATTGATTTGAAAATATAACATTGTTAATTCATTTTTTCTTTAATTATTATAATTATTATTTCTTTTTATATGATGAAGCTGTTTGATTAATTTTAATTTATTATATTTTATTGAAAATAAATATTAAATTTATTGTACCGAGTGAAACGAGGTGCTTGTGCTCTACGGTCCAGTATGGGAGAGATGGGAGAGATCCTCTAATGTGATATAACGTTATAACCTTAGTAACAAAATAGTTAAAAAAATTCATGTCGGCTCATAAAATAAAAAATTATGGAGAATATTTAAAAAAAAAAGTTCCATGTTGGTTCATAAAATAAAATATTATGAAAAGTAATTAAAAAATAGATGTTATTTTATAAAATAAAAACTTAAAACTTAAACCGAGATCTATCAATCAAGAAAGATCAAATTTCTTGAGTTTAAATTTAAAAAAAGAAATACACCTCAAGAAATTGGATCCCTCTCGAGTTTAAGATGGATATATGCTAGTTTAATTAGATACACTACCACTAACACTATTTTTATGTACTCTAAGTTTAGTAATGGTAAGAGTTAGAAATGCAATTTAAAATTAGAATAGGTAAAATGGTCTCAATAGAGTTAATCACTGTTATCATCATATTGTTTTTATTATTTAAAAAATATTATAAAAATAATTCTATGAATAAAAGATAAAATATATTTCATTAATTTTCTACAATCATCATCATCATTATTATATATATATATAATTTGATGTTTATAAAACAATATTGTATTATTATTATGTTTCAAATTTATAGTCATTCTTTCTTATTTATTTTTACAATTTTTTTAAACAATGTTTTTTATTGTGAATTTTTTCCAATCCACTTTAAAATTATTATTATATCAAGGAATGAGTTGTATTGTTAAAAAACATTAAATTGTAATAATATTATTATATATTATTAAGAAATCATTATCATTTTATTTTATTAAGAAATCATTTTATAAACTTTGATAGTATTAATCAGTTAGGATGGCCTTTATAATCACATGAACAATTTAGATTACAAACCAATTTACAGATTTTGTTTGAAATTATTAATCTTTTCAAATCCACTCTAAAATTGCAATTTATAAAATAAATTTTTTTAGATGGAGAGATCTAAGATGGGTGGTTTTTTCTTAGCCAAGTCTATAATGAGTTAACTATGATAAAAAAGAGCACAATACAAAGGATTATCCCACAGTTCCATCTTGCTTGGGATTGGGAATGGTTCCCACCCATCAAGGGACTAGGCCATGCACATATAGAAGTCAATGAGGCATGTATAGCCATATGAGACACAACACAAGCCTCATTTGTGGGGAGAGAGAGAGGGGGGAGAATTTGGTGCATGGTAGAGGTGTCTGGCCTAGATTATATGGAAGAGGGACATGGATTAAGGAGATGATGATTTTGTGCAATGATTCTATGGGTACAAAAAGGCGTGCAGTAGGGTAGGGATGTAGGATAGCCAAGTCAAAGTGCATCCCATCACACAATAGAATATCATAAAGGATACCCTCTTGTCATGCAGCATGACATGAGCATTGACTAAGGAGAGGGAGGGCATGCCCCAAGGGATGCACTCATTGAGGTAGGAAAACATTATAAGTAAAGAAATGATTTTCACACTTTTATTTGAATCCCTTTTTCATTATGGATTGGTGTGGATAGGTTGACCTATGTATGCAAGTTTGAGATGTTATCATGTAGCGAAGTTCTAGGGTGCTTTGGAACTGGTAGTGATGGACCTAGACAAATTGGATTGGGCTCCACTTAGAGGTGATCCCACCATTCAAGGAGGACTCACAAATATTCTAATCCATTGGATTGGCCATGAGGACAATATGAATATTAATGAGCAAGAACAATCACCTCTACAGGAGCAACAAGATTCTTGATCAGAAGCTATAAATAAGACAAAGTAGATACCATACATAGGCTAGGAAAAAGGAAGGCTCAAATATACATGGATGTGGGGAGAGGAGGACAAAGTAGTATACATGCATTACTTAAAACATATTCATTTAAATTGGCCTAGATATAAACAACAATAGTTAGCAAGTGAACTATTGATAGATTAGTTGAAAAATACAATTAGATGCACAAATATCTTCTCCATGGCATACATAAATCCAATCTAAGAACAATAGCTATGTAATGGATTCCTTGAATTAGTTTAATGGTGAGCTCCTTTGAATGACGATTATGATAGACTACTAGCTGATTATTTGGTCTTCCAAATGCATATGCCATCCCCAAATTCATTCACTTACAATTTTAAAGGTGTGCATACCAATGCCCTTTCCTACAAAAACTTATTACCCCATAAACTCAACGTTCTATAAGTACATGACACAATACCATGCATAACCTATTAAAACTCAAGGGCTATCTAATGAAGAATATTGAGTTCTATAAATGAAAGTAGGGAAGATATGAAGTAAAATTGGTAAAGCTTCCTAGCTAAGTATATAATGTATAAACAATGCCACATATCCACATAAGGAGATCTTGTGCAATTTGTAATATTCCCGGATGGAAATTGTGATCTACATGTTTTTCCAAATGTTTTGCAGTGACCCTATTTTTCTTGTTGCATAGTTAGTGGCAAAAATTCTTGTGAAAGTTCTCTTGACTATATTGAACACCTTTTGCACTTGTTAGGAATAAGTTAGGAAGAGAGGGATATGTTATTAATATTTGTTTGATAAATTCCCAGTTTCAAGACGAACTTTTTGCTTCACATGATAGTGTTAATTCATCCTTGAATTTATGGACCTGCAATGTCTTTTCAAGGAATGAATTTGGCGATGTGTGATAGCCACAATATCACAATGGAAATTGTGATAAGAAAACAATTTGTGAACAAGATCATTCTACCACTTCATTGAAAATTGACTCAAAGAGGAAACTCAACTAGATTGGGGATCTGCTTTAGATTGAGATTCAAAAATGAACCTAACCTATTGAACAGGGAAAGGACTGTCAATTTTAATGATGTTGGGTGCTAAATGAGGTGGCATAACCATCTTGCAAGGGATACCCCTATTGCACCGACAATTCGTCATGAAGGCTTTTTAAGTCTAGCAAGTCATAAATGTGCATATGTGAAGTTGACCCAGATCGCAGGTGGATAGGGTTCTCCAATTTGAGGTTGAGATATGTGCATGTGTTTAAACAATGTATAATCTATGGTATGGTTTCATGAGAGGGTACCTTATGGGAGTATTTGTTAAATGTGAATTCGTGTCTTTTCATTTGATTATCTTTGTGTATGGTTGAGATGAGTACTTGTTTCTAGAATAAATGGAGAAGTTGAGATCACCTCTTGTTTTTGGAGGAAATGGGTATGTTAAATGTACTTTTGGCTTAAATTGGCTACCTCCATGTCCCCATATCATGGAACCAAATAGAGGGGCCTAGGCATACCTCGAATAAGAGCTAGGGAGGCATGGTGATGGAATTTTGGGATAATGAAGGTCCCCATGAGCCAAATCAAAAGAAAAAGGAATAAGAAGAGGGATCCTTCACTTAAAAGAGGGAAGTGTTGACATAAACTCCCCAACTGGGTCACAAAATGAAAATTGTATGAGTAGGGATGTGGAACCACCCTACTGCAAACACTACCAAGTGAGAGAGGTCATCCATATAAATCCAAATGAGGAAACAATTTTGACAACTAAACTTTTTGAAAACCATTGACAATTTATTGGCCTACATTAATTACAGAATATAAACATGAAGGATTATATGACTAACATCCCCCCCTTAAGATGAAGGGGTGTTTGTAAGTCCAAGTATCATTTTGAATTTTTCAATTTTTTCTCTTCTAAGCGCTTTGGTGAAGATGTCTAAAATTTTCTCACTCATGGAACAATGTCTCAAATGAATACTCTTGGCCTCTACATGATGCCAAATCAGACGGTACTTTGTATATATGTGCTTGGTCTGATCATGGAGTCTGGGATTCTTGGCCAACTTGATTGTAGAAGTATTGTCAACCAAAAGAAGATTAGAATTCACATGTTTCTCCTGCAAATCTACAAGTATTTTCCTAAGCCACACAATCTCCTTTGGTGCTTCTACAGCTACCATATATTCTGCCTCTGTTGTGGAATCTACTGGAAATGATTGTTTGCATGATCACCGGGAGATATTTGTTGGTCCAAGATTCATAAGATAGCCTAAATTTGATGCTCCATTTTCTTTATCCCCATCAAAGTCTGAATTAGAATATCCAATCAAGTTAAAGTCACCCACCTTAGAATATTTGAGTCCATAACCTTGACTTCCCTTCAAAATTTAGAATTCTTTTTGCAATAGACCAATGTCCTTCACAAGGATTTTGCATGAACGTGGAAGGGATCCCAACAACAAAAGAAATATTTGTCTAGTGGTGATAATGTATATAAGGCTTCCTACAAGTTGTATGTACTTGGTTGCATCCTCAAATTCATTCCCTTCTTTTCATGTGAGCTTCAAATTGTGTTCCATTGGAGTAGAGAGAGGGTTACATTCAGGCATGTTTAATTTTTTAATATTTTTTCAATGTAGTTATTTTGGGAGATGAATATGTAGTTTGGATCATGAGTCACTTTGATGCCCAAGTAGTAATGAAGATGTCCTAAATCTGTCATGTCAAATTTTTCTTCAATTCTTTCTTTATGGTTGCAATATAGTCTTCATTGTTCCCTATCAGGAATGGATCATATACATACACCACAAGATATGCAATAGTTTTGATAAATTTATTGAAAAAAAGGGTTGTACCATCAAGACTAAAGGGCTTAAAATTTAATTTCAGAAGATGTTCAGTTAGCATTTTCTTGACAAAGAGTTGCACCATCAAGATTAAAGTGCTTAAAATTTTATTTCAGAAGATGATCCATTATCTTTTCATACCAGACTTGTGGTGATTGTTTCAGGCCATATAAATATTTAATGATTTTACACACCTTTTGTTCTTGTCCCTTCACAACAAAACCTTCAGGTTGAGACATGAAAATGTTCTCTTTCAAGTCTCCATTCAAGAAAGTAGTCTTCACATCCATTTGATGAAATTTCCATTTGTTTAGTGTTTCTGAGGCCAATAGAATATGAATGGTAGTCCATAAAAGTATCACCATAATCAATGCCTTATTTCTGCACATAACATTTTCCATGAGCCTCACCTTATGCTTGTCAAGTGAGCCATCTGATTTGTACTCTTTCTTGTAGACCCACTTGCAGCCAATTGGTTTGGTTCCAAATGGAGTATTCACCAACTTCCATGTTTTATTTTTTATGAGACCATCAAATTCTTTCTGCGTAGCTTCTTTCCACTTATAATGAGAAATATATTCTTCAACGGAAGTTGGTTCATATTCAGTAGATAAATCCAATCCATAATCAACTAAATCTTCCATAGCATTTGCATCATTTGTATTTGAATTACGTACATTACCTCCATCTTCTTGTCTTGTTGAGCCCCTAGCTCCTATCTTTCCAATCTCATTATGATGAACACTTTCAAGGGTCTTCATGGCCCATTTTGGAATCTTATGTGATGATCCAAATTGCTCAACTGGTTGAGATGGTGCGGTCTCTCAAAGACTTAGCCATCCAATCCCTTCAATCACATCATCCAATTGAACTTCCTCTTATGATGAGGATGGGCATGAAGATGGAATTTCAAAAGAACATTCCAAAGGTTGATCCAAGATAGGAATTCCCTCTTCAAGATTTGGAATCTCATTATCTAATTCATGATATCCCTTTATACGAGTAAATTTGTCAAGATGATCAAGTTGTTGCTCAACAGTCTTGTCATTTTTAGAGAATTCAAGAAAAATATCTAGAAAGAATAAACTTTTTATTTTGGAATTATAGTGTGAATGATCTATTATATAGAGAAGATGTGTTACAAATTAACGTAAAACTATATCATGGTAAGTTTTTTAAAAATATTTTGATAATAGTTCATTAAATCTATTTTAATAATATATTATTTAACTTTAAAATGGATAAATTTTGGAGGTAGAAACTATTATATAATTTTTACATCAGTGTGAATCCATCGATATGGGTAACACTTTTTGGCCAAAAGTGATGGTGAAAATTCAATATTTTACTCATTTACTAAATCAAAGCCATTGAAACTCATCTACACCTTCTAAATTTCGACATGCAATAAATAAAACAAATTGTAGAGGATTATGTTGTCTTTCCAACAATATTTTTAAAAAATACTAATATTTTTTACTATGCCAAAATTGCATTTAGTGAAATGATTGTCCTTGCAAATTTCAGGAAAAGTTAACAAGTGGTTCATGTGCATGTAAAATAATTTAATGCTAAACGTATAATTTTTTCAGAAACAATATGAACATAATGCACTGGGGCGTACATTTTTTATTAATTTTCGAAATTGAGCATTGAATATTTGAATCTCATTTTGTACACATTTGTGTGCACATAAACTTTTTCTTTACTGCTTACAAAAATTGAAAACTCAGAAATACCCTTTTGAAGAGGATGTGTCAATGTGTTATGTATATGTTTTTAAAAACAATTGGTTGTATACTTTTTATGTTGTTGATTTTCTTTGAGTTGCTTTGAATTTGTGAACATGGTTTTGAAGTGTAAGTTTTAAAAGAAAACAATAAAAATATCATACAAAATAAAAAAATGCATAAATTATATGCTAGTGGATAGACGATTCATTAATAAATCCACATGCATCAAGTTCGCCACCTAAGGTACAATTAATGATAGAGTTTATGCCTTTCCAAGAGGCAAGGAAAATTAAATTTGCATAAAAAGGGACTAGAGACTTGTTTTTAAAGCCCTCGATCGAGCTAATAGCTCGATCGAGGGTTTGAGCAATTTTTTAAATACCTTGATTGAGGGTTTAGTTGCGAATAAGAAAATAGCTCGATCGATCTACTTTCTACATATTCTTTTTTTCATATTTTTATGGGTAATAGCTCGATGGAGCTACATTTTGCATATTGTTCCTTTGCATATTACCTCGATAGATGGTTCAGATAAAGCACGATCGAGGGTTATCTAATCCCTCAATTGAAATTTTAAAAAAATATTGATCAAGCACTTGATTAAGCCCTCAATGGAGCTTTCAAAAGCTCGATCAAGGGCTTAACCAAACCTCAATCTAGCTCTTGTTTTGTGCAATCCGTAACCACATCTTGTCAAAAAGTGTTACCCATCTTCATGGGAACACCCATTATTCATAAACAACTTAAGTATAGCCTGAGTGGGCCTTACAGTTAAGAACATGTGTTTCCTCTTAGGAGGTCATGGGTTCAAATCCAGAGGGGGGTAGGGTATGTACACCTATGTAAACTTTAGCAGTTAAATCACTCCGTAGAGAGGAGTCATTTGTCCCACAAGCAAGGGGATATCATACACCAAATTGGTTTATGGCTTGGCGTTGACCTTAAAATTTTATTATTATTATTATTATTATAAAATTTTAGCTTAATCCCTTTCAATATTTGATAGATGTATAATAAAAATCAATTTAAATATTTTCTATTAATAATATGTCAATGGTGTATTAGTCAATATTTGTGTTCGATTTATCAGGATTTTGATTTCAAAAGAGATATTCAAGATTGAATATTAACATCACATTAAAATTATGATCATTATATTATTTTCATTCTTGATTTGCCATTGTCATCATTGATGAGGACATAAGTGGGTAGATAATTGTTTGGGTCTCATACCCATATATTAGGGTTGTAATATTTTGTATCAGAGTAAGATAATCTTGTAGTAAATAGATCATCATTATAGAGACAAATCTAATAAGAATATGATAGAAATACTATGTAAAAATAGAGTTCTACCATGATCCAAGGCCCGTGCATGGTGAAACTGTAACATACCCGGTAGCCTCTTTTGATCTGTGGAGACCACGCGGTACTCAAATACATATATAAATTCTTCACCAACATAGTATTTCGTTTTTATTCAATTCATTTAATTACACATCAGAAATAAAAAAGAAAAAGAAAAAGAAAATACATGGTCTCCCAAAATACACATATTCAATTGCTAAATATTATAGGAATTATAATTATGAAACACACACCAAGCCATGCAATTCCATTCACATATACAATCATAAACAATATGCAAACATAAAATTCACCATGGATTTCATAACAGTTAGAGACTTATCTTTTAAATAAAATGTTCTCCAACTATATGCAGGTGAAGGACATTCCTCCCAGCCATAGGCATTGTCAAGCCATATCTTACTTTGACAGGTCATCCCCGAGTTGGCGCTATCAATCCACAAGGGGAAATCTCTTCATCAATTCCATTCTATACAACTCAATATATCATGCAACACATTGGTTCCTAAACCCCCTCCACAATTGTCCCAATACTCAATTCTCCTTTCCCATCAATCTGCACAATGCAAAGAACAAGACCCCTTCTTCGAGTTTTCAGTCCCTTGGGTAGCCTCCATCTCCCTTCTAGAGCTCCAGCACAGGATGGACAAGAATTCTCTAAATTGAGACTCCGGGGCACAAGCTGCAGGCCAAGTTTCTCTAACACACCAATCTAGCTAGTTCAATGGCATGCATAATTCATGTTCAACAATGGCATATTCATTCTTTGTTACAATACCAACCTAGCGCATTTCAGGATGATGGAAAGGGAGTGGAAAAGGAATTCGAATGGTGGGAGAGTATGTGGAATGAACCCCTCTCAAGCTCAAATTCTCACTTTATAAGCATGCATTAGATTTCCATGTGGCTTCTTCCACATGTGACCATTTTCCCCTCTTAATCCATTTCTTAGGATAATTAAATAATGCTTAAACAAAGTATGGCTCTTAATCAAGGTTTAAGTACTTGGTTTAAATTTCTAAGGCTAGGGAGATAAGCTAAGGTCCACTATCACTTCCCCTCTTGTGGAATCATAGCCCCCCATCTCTTCTTCGTCCTTCTTCCTTTGCAGCCATTCATAGATTTTATATTAATATAAAAAATCTACATATTTACATAGTATTTGTCATATCGACCATTGCTAGTTCAATATTTACAAATTTACATTGTGGGGTCAAACTGAGATATTACAAAAACAATACCCTTAGGGGTTTTTCCAAATTCTAAATCGGCCCATATCATCAATAATTCGATTAAAAGTATATATTGATGGGAACCCTAACTTTGTGTCACGGGGGCTTCACTAGCTAGGCAATATCATATCATGTCCATTCATATTGGGGTTTTGAATACTTCTAAAAACCTCAAAAATATATTGCCTCATATTAAGGGGTCAAGGGGGGGGGTTTTAATTTGACATAGTAATATAAATATTGGGGGTTATTTTCTTTGGTTGGGATGAGGAATAACCTCCAAATCGTGGGATGGATTCATACCTCCAAATCATGGGCTCAATTTATACCTCCAATTTATTAAGCTTATAGAAAACATGAGCTCTCCATGGCTATACTTGTATTTATATGATATAAAATTGGTATATTGGTAGGATGTGGTGTGAAATATCTGCAATTCTCATCATTTCTAAGAATTGCAGTGACTATTAGACTATTAGTATTTTAGATTCTTTGTTACAATGATCTTTTGAGTGGGTTTCCTTTCACGCATTTTTCCTTCCCCATTACTATTCCGTTGGGTCTTCCACTACCCAATGTTACAAATTGATCAGTCACCCCTAAAATCCCAGTGGGATCATTATTTGCATTAAAATATTATTTTATTTAGCATCATGTTTTCTTATGCTAAGATGTTTTATGGGTCTTGTTTGTTACAACTTGATAATATGAGATGAAGGGAGTATTAAAAATGGGTTGATAAAAATAGATACCTACAATATCTAGTGAAATTAGGGATTTTCTTAATTGGAAAGGTATATTGGGAGGGGGGTTCAACAATAAAATTTTAGGAGGCATTTTCCAATATTTAGTTAAATTAGGGATATTCTTTAATATCTTATGAACGGTCATGTTATGTAACAAGTTCAATGAGTGAACCCCCCGTGCTTTATGTATCATCATATTCGAGCAAAAAGAAGGAAGTTTGATATAAGATTATATGGTTTTTTTCTTACCTCATCAAACCTAGAAGGATTATTGCTTACAATAAAAGAGAATATAATATTTTATTTATTTTATAATAAAATTATTATAAAATCTTGAGATCATTTATTGCTAAACTATATATATATACATACATACATATACATACATACATACATACATACATATATGTGTGTGTGTGTGTGTGTGTGTGTAGAGAGAGAGAGAGAGAGAGAGAGAGAGAGAGAGAGAGAATTTGTCGGTAATAAATTATTATCATATGTATCTTGTTAATAGGGAGAAGATAATATCATCGGGTCAATAAAAATTATGTGGAAGACAACACCAAGCATATGGGCATTGATGGAAAGCATAATACAAACTGTACTAACATGTGGAATAGCATCAGGGACATGTAAAACCAAACTATACATATCATACCGGTGTTATAATATGTGGCACCTATAGAGCCATGGAACATATGAATAGTTGTCATATTGCTAGCCACTAACACTCATCATGTTTCATTTGACAATGTACCACTATCAATATGTATTATTACCAAGATGAAGTTTTTTAGTACTAGGTTTGTGTGAGATATTCATTGTGCATTTTCCCCCACGTTTCTTGCATATTTCTTTCCAATTGACCAATGTATATTTTTTGAGGTAGGTGTTTTTACCTATATATATATGTCTTCTTTTGAATTAGTTAAAGGCATTAATTCCCATCTTGAGTCTAAACTGCCCCATCCATAATTCCTCTTAATTCCATATAAGGGGATTTTAACCAAAATTACTTTTTAAAGAAGAGGATCACTAAGTCCATTTCCACATCAAATCCCTCAAGGGACGGTTTTTAATCTTAACCTGTGTTGTTATCAAATCAACCAAGGATGTTAGATAGGAGACCCTCATAGGAATTTCTTGTTAATAAATCTAACATCTAACTTGTTGTATTCTCATAATCAAAGCTATTAGACCAAAAGTAACCACCCCAATGTAGTTTGATATGCTCAAAAAAAATAAAATTAAAGTAATAATTAGATCTAGATTTTCAAAATTTTACAGGGAATAGCATCAGGGACATGTAAAACCAAACTATACATATCATACCGGTGTTATAATATGTGGCACCTATAGAGCCATGGAACATATGAATAGTTGTCATATTGCTAACCACTAACACTCATCATGTTTCATTTGACAATGTACCACTATCAATATGTATTATTACCAAGATGAAGTTTTTTAGTACTAGGTTTGTGTGAGATATTCATTGTGCATTTTCCCCCACGTTTCTTGCATATTTCTTTCCAATTGACCAATGTATATTTTTTGAGGTAGGTGTTTTTACCTATATATATATGTCTTCTTTTGAATTAGTTAAAGGCATTAATTCCCATCTTGAGTCTAAACTGCCCCATCCATAATTCCTCTTAATTCCATATAAGGGGATTTTAACCAAAATTACTTTTTAAAGAAGAGGATCACTAAGTCCATTTCCACATCAAATCCCTCAAGGGACGGTTTTTAATCTTAACCTGTGTTGTTATCAAATCAACCAAGGATGTTAGATAGGAGACCCTCATAGGAATTTCTTGTTAATAAATCTAACATCTAACTTGTTGTATTCTCATAATCAAAGCTATTAGACCAAAAGTAACCACCCCAATGTAGTTTGATATGCTCAAAAAAAATAAAATTAAAGTAATAATTAGATCTAGATTTTCAAAATTTTACAGCCATACCCATATAGTTTCTAGTACAACAAATATCCCATGTGGAATAATTCAAAACTAAAATAGCACACAACATGTCCACAATACAAATTAAGAGTGTTAGATCCTTGCTACACAATTTGCAATGATAATTTTTCCAAATTTTCCTTAAAATAAAGAAACACAAACAAAATAAAACATGATAAGAGCAAAACCCTAGGTGCAAGCTTTCTACTGACTCCACTTGAGTGTCCAAGATGAGATACTCCTAAAGAGTAGAGGAGTTCATGAAGAGTGCAAAGAAAAATTATAAGATCTTCAAGTGGCGTCTTGACAAATTCAGTTACCCTAAAAGCAAGTCACTAAGGGATGAATTTGAGGCAACATGTTCCAATTGTTTCATGTGAAAGACGGAAATTTATGACTTGGACTCTTCTTTTTAGTCTTGAAACTATAAGATATGTTTTCCATATGATACAATGAAAGTTTCCTTGGCCCTATTCTCTTACTTAGACTAATCCATGAACATTTGTTTCCATTTTTCTATGGTCAAGGACTCACTAATCAAGTTCTTGTGAAGGGAAAACAACACTTTGATGATTTCCTGAAATTCATTTGGACTTATTTCATCTCAAAAAATAAGGTGTATCATCCAAGATGAAAACTATAGTGGACCGTGGAATTAGATAGAGGTGTAGGGGGTTCACTATACTGGACTCATGACTCAAAATTAGAGTGAGACAAAATGGAGAGGAGGTAGAGAATGAAATTGGGAATCCAATCACCCTCAATTCTTAATTCTTTGTGTAACCACCACTATCCTAGGAAATATAAATTAGCCATCCCGTTTGTCACAAAGGCTGATCCTTCTTAAGTATGATCTAAGGAATAAATCATATTGAGATTATGTTGCATTAACTCCACTTTTACTATTGTGATTTGAAAGTAATGTGGGATAATCTAACCCGGATGAGAGACTATCACTTTCCTTAAGAAGTTTTGTGAATCATGAAGGTGGGGCTGTTGGAATATGTTCCCCCCTTACAATTTTTCCACCATGATTTTTCATGGCATAGGATGGCTCAAAGTTATCTCTGTTCATATCCTTTCCTAAGCCATAGTTCATTATTATTCTTGTAGTACCTAATTTCACCATGGTGTCCACATGGAGATTTGAGAATTGATTAACCAAATAACACATTAAAAATTTGAAATATCTAAGAAAGAGGTCCCATCTACTCAATAAGCCTTGCTATTCTTAGGGAAGAGGGAGAGTCAACATGTTTTAAAGAACGAATAATGATAGTCGAATCAACAATTATGAGCACCTTATTACTAGGTTTGTAAGTCAAAATATTTACTCCTTGATATACACTTAGAGTCTCTGCCTCATTGTTTGAGGATTTCCCTAATTCCCATGCATATAATACTTCAAATTGTTTCTCAAGAGTTATGTCGATAACCCCCCATCGCCCCTCGAATGACACCTACAACCCTCAGGGAGACCTTTGTTTAGCCATCCTTCAACACATATTTTGGTGGAGATGATGATTCTCTTCAACAATATTAGTTGAAATTGATTTTAATAAATTTAATAAAACAATTTGCAATTTACACAAGAAGATTTGATAGTCTCACCCAAACTAAAATTACAAAGATTAAAAGCAATCACATAAATATTTATCATGTTTTATACGTTCACTTTAAAAAATCCTTGCATTGTTTGGATTAATGTGATGATTGGCTCATAATCCTAGGCATTAATATGATCAACTATGTTTTATCATGTTATTCATTTGATACCCTATTCATTCAAGAGGCAAGAAGAGAAAGTTGCATGATATATGATTAGAGAAATTTTAAAAAGATTATCATATTTTTTAGGCTTTCACTTTAACATAGTTTTACCTTTGATTGAATTTGTCACATATTTGGATGTCTTACTTGGTTATTGAGCACTCTATATGAAATATTTTATTTAATTAACTCATTATTAGGTTAAATTCAAATTCTAATAACAATAACATCTCAAATTCACATGCACAAACAAATAGCAACAAAACTAGCTATGTATATTTTGAATTTATTCATTTCTATCCTTAATTAAGGAAATAATTTATTCTTATTCATTTCTATCCTTAAATTTATTCTTATTCATTTCTATCCTTAATTAAGGAAATAGTTTCTTCTCGCTATTACTAAAGAGAGCCTCAAATAGGATGTAACCTTCCTAGTGAGAGAGCTAAGGAAATAGTTTCTTCACGCTTTTGCTAAAGAGAGCCTCAAATAGGATGTAATCTTCCTAGTGAGAGAGCTTGAAATTCATATGCACAAATTCACGTGCACAAACAAATAGCAGCAAAACCAGCCATGCATATTTTGAATTTTTTCATTTCTATCCTTAATTAAGGAAATAGTTTCTTCTCTCTATTGCTAAAGAAAGTCTCGAGGAGGATGGAACCTTCCTAGTGATAGAGTTAGAAATTCATATGCACAACTCACTCGAGGTGGCATTGTTCCTATCTGTAATTTTTTTCCACTTTCAATAATTCGAAGCATATGGTTTTTCTCCCCTATTAAATGTGCATGTGAATGGTTAGTAGGACTTCTCGTTGGATTGAATACTAACCATACAATTCACTAATATCTCACACTTTTGGAGTGTTGTTAGTTTTTTTTCATTGTGTGAAGGTCCATGAAGGAGGCCTTTTCACTCAAACCCCTCCTTCTCTTAGTGTACATCAATAAAATGTTCATGAAGAAACTTCTCTGAAGGGTTTCATCTCTATTATCTCTAGATTTTCATTATTTGTGTGTTAAGGAAAGTAATCAACTTAGCTTTGCTCACTCATGGATCTTTCATCTTCTCTCTACATTGGAATTTCCAACTTATTGGCTAAGTGTGATTGTTAAACCCATGCAATAAATAAGCTGTAACAACAATTGTCTCCAAGCCAATAAATCCTTCCATGTAATAGTTGACAAAGTGAAACATAAATTTCAAGAAATCATATAGGATATCCTATTGTCAAAGGAAGGTTGGGGTAATGAGTACATTGAAAGATGGGCCAAAAACTTGTCTTCACAAAAAATGGATAGGTGAAGCTATCACGAGTGATATAGGAACTAGACAACTTAATGATCCAAAAATGTAATTTAATAGAGGAGACATTAAGAAAGGACTAATTGAAAGAACAATTTGTTACATGTAAGCTAGATCTATTAGCATATAAGGCCAAAGGATCACAGTGAATAGAAGGCATATCCAGTAGGGAAACCTAACTACAAATACCAACAATTTTGTCCAAAAATGTCAATATTGACTAGGAGGATACTAGACTTTCAAGGTAATATAAGTGTTTGGAGTGAAGACACCCTTGTTTTGTAATTTATTCCATGTTTATTAGGAAAGGAATTGTTTATGAAAATTAATGTTCAATTTTGAATTAATCAAACTATCCAATTGAAGGGGTTCTTGACCAATGTAGACTATGTTAAGTGACCTCGGGCTATAAATAGGAAGGGGTACCAAAGAGATAGGTTAAATATTGGTTTTTGATGAACCATTCATATGCATGCTCTATAATATTTGATATTGAATTAGCATTGTTGGCTCCTTCATTTTTGAAGAAGATAAAAAAAGGCAGAAGAAGAGAAGACCAAGGGAGGAAGTGCAGAAAGGAAGTGGAAGTTGCAGAAAAGAGGTAACAACCACAACAACTTTTGGGCTTGCTCTGCAAGTATAAAAGGAAGCGGAAGGTAAGAAGAAAAGGGAGAGAGAAGGCATAGCAAAAAGAGCATATGAGCATCATAAGATCAGATCCAGTCATATATGTAGTAGAGGTTATGTATCTAGGTTTTGGGTTTTATTTGTATGAAGAGATATACTGCGATGGGAATTCCACAGTGACTATAAGGCCTTAGAGCCATGATGTAATATGTTGTAATGATGAAGTATTTCCCATAATAAGAAAGTATTATTGGGCTCCTTAATTTTTGTGTTATGACTGTCTCGGATATGTTTAGTTTTGTTTATTGTTATGCTTAAATGGATAGTATATTTGAATAAGTAATGTTGCAATGTGTTCGAATGAATGTTGTTGTGTTAGGTGTTGTTGCAATATGAATGATAGAAACCCCATCCCTAAAGTTAACCATTCCCTATCTTATGTCAGTCTTGGATGTGCTTCAAGTGAGACCTTCCCCCTTAAGGGAATTGAAAATGCAAACACACTAGACTACAATGGCGCCCTTTTGTTGGCCCATATGCAAGAACCATAGTCTCAATTTTGTGCCAACAAGCATTGCTCTTCCTTTTTTGTAGTGGGTTTTCCTCACATTCATCAGGTTGTTTTCCACTATAAACTTGGTGTATGTGTGGATGACCGTGATGATGAGTGGCTTATAACCAGGATAAAATTAATATATATACTTATTATTGACATTGATCTAGATTTTTTATTTTTGAGTTATTAAAAATTAATCATATAACAATTCCAATAATCTTGTGTATTGATTAAGATGCATTACATTGAAGTTTTTCTTTAACAATTATTAGAATCATCCCAACTCCCATATTTAGAAGAGTATTATTCATTTTTTTTGCAAGTTGAATTATTTCAAACCTAGCAAGGTCTTAGATAATAAGATGACACCTATCATGAGATATTTTAGGGGCAAAATTTAGCCCATGGGCTATTTTTTGATTTTTTTTTTCCAAAAAAAATCCGTCCATTTGCCTTTTTTTCATTTCTTCTCCGTAAAATATAATAATTTTAACACATATCCGTCCATGCATTAATAAAAATACTTGTCCCTTCTTACCTATGATAACTTAAATGAAGACCTATATAAACAAATTCACCTACTTCCAAGTTCATGCTTAAGGATCAACTCTTCTTCCCATTAAAAATAAATAAAAATAGCACCACATCAGCACACCAAAAACAATTATACTAATAAACTATGTCTTTATATATACCTTATATTTAACTCTATGGTTAAATTTTATAATATCTTGATTGAGAGTTTAAATTATATAATATCTTGATTGAGATGAAATCCAACCATGACAACAACAAAACTTTTATGGTAAAAGCATTAAAAATTGGAGTACGTCTATTTATTCTAGGTTTTTAACTTGTGGTAGGTTTTAATTGGAATTAAACTAATATTTGTGAATAAGGTAGAAAATATGATCCTAAAATGTTGAAAACTTACAATATTTAAACTACACCTTAAAAATCACAATAAATGAATGATTTAAATTATATAATATCTTGATTGAGATGAAATCCAACCATGAGACCAACAAAACGTTTGGCAAAAACATACAAAATCACAATAAATGAATAGATTCAAATAAAAATTGCAATTTAATTTAAACCTAAATATTTACTTTTAAATTTAGGACTCCTACATAGCTTATGTATTTTTATCACCTAAAAATAATGAAGTCCTTGCATATTTGGATTTTTTATCATGGTTTTCCAGCACATAAGTGAAATAAAGAAAAAAAAATTTAATATTTGCATTACTAACATAATATATCATAAATAACATAATAATGAGGTTAGGTTGTCTTATAGATGATAAGACATCATTCTTCTTTTCATAATATTATTTTCAATTTTCAATTTTATATTATTTCATGATTTTCCCAAATACAGTTTGTTTTGTTTCACAAGCCAAAGTCTTCTAAACCTAATTGTTGCATTCCATAAAAAGTTTAGTTTCTACATATGTTTTCCTAAAACTAATTATTACACCACACAAATTCCGTGAGCCACATCAAACAAATTGCTATACTTTTTGCATTTGATTGTTCATTGTTAAAATGGTCACACCACGCAAATTCTGTAAGCCACACCACACAAATTGTTATACTTTTTGCATTTGATTGTTGAAGGTGGTATATTTATTGTGTTATTTGGCTCTCTCGGAGACATCTTCAGGTTGAAGGAGGAGCAAGAATATGTTTCTGGAGAAGTACGTTAAAACCTAGTTTTTGAAGGGATGGAGTATGATCATTCCCCAGAAGGTGACAGATCATTAAGAAATCCTATCTACCTCTGCCAAACGAAGGAATGCATGGCCTTAACGAAACCGACGACTCCTTCTGCCGATGGTAGCTTCTCCCAAGGTGACAGATTATTCTCTGAAGGCTGGCAGGGAAGCGAGGTCCCCGGTGGTTAGAACATAGAAGGCCAAGAAGGTAATAAAGAAACGACCTGGTGTGAAACTCACGGTGGGAGAAGACATAAGGGTGCAGGCGATTATGGAGTTTGCAGGGAAAACCTTGATCGGCCGCTTCTACAAGGTTAGAATAAACGAATATAGCCTCCGGGATTGGGTGAGGAAACACTGGTACCCTCTGCTGGAATACAGTCCTGACTTCTTTATTATGACCAGAGGATGGCTAGGTTTTAAACTGAAGAGAGCTGAGGACACGGTGAAAATTATCAAGAAGCCATGGACATGGGGAAAGACGACATTAAACCTGAAGTTTTGGAATCCTTGCTTTGATCCCAGGAGGGAGGTCAATAGCAGAGCACCGGTATGGGTTAAAATCACGGGCCTTCCCCTCGAGTTTTGGAACGACTCCTTCCTCTCAACAGTGGGAAACCAAATAGGGAAGATAGTCCTTGTCGACCCAACCTACAAATTTCAAGTACAACTATTGGTGGAAAAATTCCTGGTGGTTGTATTCCTTGCCCTTGGGTTACCGGAGTCCATTGAGATATCCATTGGCGAAATCAGACTAACACAAACACTAGACTATGTCAACCTACCCTTTCGTTGTGTGAGATGCCATGCCTACGACCACTGTATAAAGTATTTCCTGCTCCCTTATGTAAAGAATTTCTGGGCTAGGAAAGTATCTCAGGGTTCAGGGAGCCAACTTGGGGCGGAAAAAGAACAAGGACCCAAGACAACACCTAAGGCCAGAACGCCAATGCATCATATGCAATATGTCGGGAGCCTCATTCGAGAAATGCCTATGGGATGGAACAGAGGTTTGGAAAGCTTTTCCATGGCCGTCGCGCCAAGCTACCAACATTATTGCTCTCAGGCCCAAGTTTCGGGAAAACCTACTAGTGTTGTGGGGAAACCTGATAGAACAAAAAAGACGTCATCCGGTCACTCAAAAGCAGAGGCATATCCCGTAGAGACCCAAATTTTCATTAGGGGAGTTAGGTCTAAAATGGGCCTCCCAAGGGAAATAATAAAATAAGAGCTATAATAATAAAATAAGAGTTCTAAATTTTAGAGGGGAAAAAGAAAAACTACTTTTTCTTATCGTATATTTAACATATATCCTTATCGATTTACCCAAATTTCAACTTTGGGCACTCATTGGATGCGGAATTTAATTCCGCATCCAACCCATACCCACATTTGCCTAGGCACCCATGGTATGAAAAAATGAAAAATTCAATAAAAAAATGTATTTTAATATTAAAATACGTTTTTTTATTGAAATTTTATTTTTTTCATGTCGTGGGTGCCTCAGAATTATGCAGTGTGAGTATGGGTTCGATGTAGAATTAAATTTCACATCCAATGAGTGACCAAACTTGAAATTTGGATAAACCGTTAAGGAGATATGTCAAAAATACAATAAGAAAAAGTAGTTTTTTCTATTTCCCTCAAATTGTTTTTACAAATTTTACCCTTATGGTTGACATCATCATCTTGAATCTTATTGGTTCTTATAAAGTGAATTTTGATGGTACATTTTTTGTTTTGAGGCCCATTTTTTACCTCAAAACTCCCCTAATGTGAGGATCCTCATACTCCAACAATTGGATGCTTGCAGCTGATTCAACCCTCTTTGGAGACTCTGGAGGAACTTTCAACATTTCACGGTAATTCCTCTTTGGAAACTCTCAAACCATTGTTTATGTTGCTTATGGGAGCTTCGAAATCGACCCAAGATCTGGCCCTGCTCAGCCCTGTAGCTAGCTACGGTTTCACTAGCCCTAGTGAATTCACTTCACTGTGAAATCATAAGAAGTACATTCGAGAGGGCCCTGCTCCATTAACCCATTCTGCCCGAGGTATCGAAAAAAACAGGGCCAAATGGGAAGCCTCCAACCCATATGCACTGAGATCCAAGGGGATCTCTAGCTTTGAAGGTTCATGTGATACTATTGAGCTTGGTTTAAACACCACCCCACCACCCAAGGCGCTTAGAGTTCAACACTCACATAAGGTGAACTCATGAAATTACTCATTCAATTGTAGAGATTTAGCCAACAACTCCAAATAGCTGGCACTTGTATGATTGGTAGCATTAAACAATCCGGATGTGTTGGTGATACAGGAAACTATGTGTGGAGGACTAGTGTTAGCGGAATGCATGAAGAAGAAGTTGAAGGGTTGGGATTTCGCTTGGGCGGATGGTGAGGGACTTTCAGGTGGGTTACTCACGGGTTCGAAATATAACTTGTTTCTTTTAAATTGTTTCTCTTCCAGATTAGGGATAGCTACGTCCTTCTCTAGCAAAGCCCTCGGTCTGGATTTTACACTTTTCAATGTGTATGGTCCCTATAAGATAAAATTTTCTTTTTGGAATGACTTCTTTGGGAGAAAAATTCTCCAAGACCTCCCTTTCCTAATCGCGGGAAACCTAAATTTCACCCTGAATCGGGATGAGATTTAGGGAAGAGGGGCATGTTTGGATTCGCTGCATAATTTTTTCAACCACCATCCCGAGGCAATGGACATCATAGATTTCGAGCCACAGGAGATTATACCTACCTGGTTTAACAAGAGATCAGGTGCAGCGGTCATCTCAAAATGACTTGATAGATTTATCTGCTCAGGGGACTTTTTAAGAAAAATGGAGAAGGTACGCACTTGGAGAACGATAGGAGGGGACTTGAACCACCTTCCCATTTTATGCCACATTGAAAAAGGTGAGAAAAAACCTGGCACACATTTTAAGTTCAATCCCCATTGGTTGACCTGCACAGATTATACATGCCTGATAAGGGTCCACTGAAAACCCTACGACGCTTCATCAAAGGAATCCTGTAGCAGGAAGTTTGTAAACTCATTAAATTTGGAAAAGCAAATTTCAATGGAATGGGTGGATAAACAAAGAAAGAGCAGGGATTCCTGAATTCGACACACAGAAGAAAAGATTGAATCATTAATCGAAAACTGTAGGGAAATCCTTAGCAGTAGGGAGGTAATGGACCTTGCAACTATGGAGGAATCAATGAGCACTATCCTAAAGGAAATAAAAGAAAAGGAAAGAATGAAGAGCCATGTTGTATGGATCTCTCTAGGTGATGAAAACAACGCTTTCTTCCACAAAATGGTCAATCATACGAAGCAGAGAAACACCATATGGGAACTAAATAAGGAATCAAGGGAGACCATAAGAGGTTTTGCAGCACTGGCAGTTGAAGGGGTAAGTTACTTCTCAGGGATATATTCGAACCTGATCGGAATAACATGCCGGAAATTGTAAAAACCGTATCGAAATTCCCCCGATGGATTACGGACGAAGATAACCTTATACTTTCTACACCGGTGTCCATGGAGGAACTACAGGAATCACTTAAATACTCCAAGAACGAAAGAAGTTCGGGCCCTGACGGGTGGACTTCCGAGTTTTTCCATGCTTTTTTCGACCTTTTGAGTGAAGACCTATTGCTTGTCATTGAAAACAACCGACCGATGGGGAAGATTCTTTCATGCATCAATTCTACCTTCATAGTGCTAATCCCAAAGCTTGAATCCCCGGCCTCTTTGAGGGATTTTCTCCCAATCTCCCTTTGCAATGCCCTTTACAAGTTATCTTCTAAAATCATAGCTAATAGACTCAAGCCCTATCTAGCCACTTTCATCTCTCCGGAGCAGTTTGGGTTTCTAAAGGACTGAAGCATCCATGAGGCAGTAAGCTGTACACAAGAATGTATTCACTCGATCATCTACAGAAAGAGTGCTGAAAAGGTCCTCAAGATCGACCTCTCAAAAGCTTACGATTGCACTAGCTAGATGTACACCAGGTTGGTTCTTATTCAAACTAGATTTTCTTTACCATTTGTCAATTGGATCAGGTCTTGTATCTCTTCTGTCGACTTTTCCCTCTTAAATCTATATCTTGAATTCCATTTCAATTAACAAGAGCCACGAGGTTGCAATGTCCCCGACTTTGCTAACAGGTATTTCCATAACATGAAAGCTATAAATGTAAAAACCTAGAAAAAAAGAATCCATGCAAAAGAATTGGTATTATCATTTAAAAAGTGAAGCTTCAATGAAAAAATTAATTTCTTGATTAAAGGAACACTCTTTGGATCCCCTTGCCGCCACAAAAGTTAATTTCATTCATTTGTCATGTGTTTCATTAAATTTCTTCTCAACAAATTATGAGTCCATGCCATTGACATGTTAAACTCTAAACAAGTTAGCTTACTTAATAGTAAAAAAAACTAGCTACCCATTGAATTTACTATTTACTTCTTTTTCTTGTAGGTTTGCATTTATAGATGGTTTGTGGCATATGATCTCAAGCAAAATCAATGCAAAACTAGATACGCCATTTTCCCGTCATAAATATCTATGCATATATAATCTTTTGTGAATCAAGGAAGGACCGGAAAAAAGGACACAACCACAAAACAAATAGTGTAACGAATTGTGTGTTTGGATTCAATTACAAATAAATTCATGAAATTACTCGTTATAAGCTATTGTCCCACTCTATTATTAAATCCATTTAAATGGATACAAATATAATAATAAGTTAATTACTTATCCATAATTCACAGTAAATTTTATTATACTTCTCACCACAAACCCTGACAAAAGCCTACATACATATCTTCACTATTAATTGCATTTGTTCTCATTAAGAGAGTTTTGAAATCAATAAAATTAAATTAATGCCATAAAATATATGAATCATATTCAATTTAATGTAAACAAATAATATACTTGGTATCTATTTGCTCTAATAGACCAAATAGGTTAAAGACAAGGGATGTTGGCCACAGAATCACAGAAGCATATTCTAAAAAGAGATGTTAGCCAAAGACACAAATCTTTACAAATCTTTTCATTGAAATTCAAAATTTGACAAACTTCAAAACGAACAAAATAATCCAAACTGATTCAGAAAATTTAATAGCCGAACTTCAACAAACCAAATTGAATCGAATTTGATAGTCAAACTTCCACTAACTTCAACAACAACAAAAAATTCAAATTCATTTCTCTTTTAAATTTTGTGAAATAGCAAGTCTAAACTCTAACACTAAAGTTATGGAATTCTTATGTCTTTATTGAGGTCACGAGGTTTTCCATTTTATCATGAATCATTTATATTTATTTAGAGCATGGGGAAATCACAAGTTTTATCTAAATTTCATGTTGGCCAAATTCAAACACCAACACAAATCATATGACATAGATTACCAATAATAATCCCATACAAATTCCCTTTGTATTATGTTTCCAAGAGTAGCAAACAAAAACATTTTTGGTTTTTTGAGCCAATATTTTAGCAAAAATTGTTTTTGGTGGTAGAAGCAGCATCAAAAGTTTAAAAATGCCTTCATCCAAGTGGTCTTTATTCGTTTGGGCACAGAATTTTCAAGGCAAAAAACGAATTTACAGGTTCAAATTTGAAAATTTGAACTTGTGAACCTTACAATCTTGTCATTTATGAATCTACGAGTACCTAAATATGAATTTGAAACAGGTTCAAATTTGAAAATTTGAACTTGTGATGAATAACTGAATCACAATTGTTGCAGTGTATTAGAACAATATTACTGAATAAACAATATAATTTTATGTTTTTCAAATTTACTGTTTCACATAAATTTTAGTTTCTTTTTTTACTTTTTATATATATTTAAAATTTTATATATAAATGACACAATCTGAAGGCACCCCACAAACACCCTGAGTAATCAGAAATGCCATCCTTGTCACTATCCCCATGAACCCTGGCAACTTTATAGGCTTTCTTTGCATGCATTGGCAATATTTTTGAAAGTACCATAATATTTACAAATATATCATAATCTTTTTGAAAATATCGCAATAGTTTTGAAAATATTGCAAAATTTTCAAAAGTATCATAATATTTTTCAAAATATCAAAATATTTCCAAATTAACACCACATTGCAATTTTTTGGCAGTGAATTATCGTTTGGGGAGAAATATCATGCTACTTTCGATAAATTAGCAATATCTGCAACAGTGACCCTCATTATGTTGATAACAATTATGAAATGTTTCGGGAGGAAAACTTCTGATATTATTCTACAGTTATAGAGGTCTTCAGTGGTAAGGTATAATGGCTAGAAATACACTAAACACTGTAAACGAACATGTTCATTAGTTACAGATTGTGAAAATAAAAACAGGCATATGTGAGTTGTTCATAGAATTAGGTCCTTTCCTTCATACATGCTCCGAGGCCTTTGAAGCATTAGTCCATAGATAATTATATATTCTAGTTTCAGCGAAACATTAGATTGTGATCTAACAACAAAATGGAGAATTTGTTCAATACAGGTTTTGAATTCCATCCTTTCTAGTGACAGAGACACTCTTACAGTAGCCATTAACCAGGCCAGCTATGGGCAGTAGCGATTATCCAGTCTAAACTACTGATGGATCAATATGCCTAGGTACCTGTTATCAGCTATCGGACACTCATAATCTCATATACTCGTGTCTAGTGGAACCTGTTGCAATTTTAATAGACACCAATCACTGTTGTAATCTCGCATGTTGGTGCCTAGTGGATATCATTGTAATTGCACCTAATGGAGTCTAGTAATAAAAATATGTTCACTTTCCAACATTTTCAGCTATATACATCCACACAGGCACAATCGCCATCAGAATATTTATTCATAATTTACTGTAGATTAAACTTTCATCGACAAAGATACCCACATATGCAACTCCATTGAGTAACAAAAAGAACAACGGATTACCAAATTCTCATAGGGTAATCATATTAAAATCAGAGATGGTTGGTTTTTTCCCATCTAATAACAAAAACCCAATTATAGAAGGATCACAAGGGCAGACGCAATAACAAAGATGGGCAAAGACCCAACTCTTATGGAATCGATCTAATAAAAAAAAAACCTCAATTCCCATAGAGCAATAACAAGGAAGAAAGAAAATCATATTTAGCAAAAAAATAAAATAGGCATTCAACCATTGTATTCAGCTCAAGAAAATTGTGATCACAAACCAGTTTTCGCACTAAAATTACAAAAATCAATAAAGAGAAACAAGCGATTCAAACAAAATGGGTGCATACCTATTCATCCATATCAGGGAAAATCCCTTTGAGCTGAAAGAGATGATGAATCTCGGTAGACTGGTTTTGGTGATGAATATATGTTGTTGTGGGGCTCCTTGTGGGAGAATTGGCAGAGAAACGGATTGGCGAATTACTATCAGAACAACTGAGCCAAAGATCTCTGAGGCATCGAAGTCCGAGAGGAATCTGACGGACATATGGAGGGAAATCCAGGGCGTCAACAACTGGGAAGGGTTGCTAATTGATCCCATCGACCACATATTGCGAAAGGAGATTATCAGGTATGGAGAGTTCGCCAAGGAAAAAACTGTGAATGAAGTCCACGGATAAGAAATGAGCACAAACCACAGATTAGAAATCCACCCGCACCTTCATGGATGAAATATGCTTCTTCAAACACGGACATTGGATATTATATGCAACGAGCATCGACTACACATTACCAATACATGCAGCTTTCCACGCATGTGCATCCACTGTAGCACAAACGGCCTACCAAATGCATCGACTGTAAAACTTCTAGCTCTCTGTTGACGCTATTAAACCCTTGATTGTCTTTACAACGATTAAAGAAAGTGGTCTTGCCTCACTTTTCCCTGACCTGGTCTGACCTAACCTGCTTAATGAATGCTATCATTAATGTCATCCCGTTTGGTGACTAGGTGACAAGCCAAAGAGATAGGAAGCTCCATGGGTTACCTCAAATAGGTCTATACAGCATTCGCAGTTGAACTAAGAAGGGATTTTCAAGGAAGAGGTCATCAACTCATATTCAATCAGAACTTAACAAATTTGTATTATTTAAAAAGTTCACATAAATAAATTATTTTAACTATACATAAAACACCTAAACCTCATGACATTATTATTATGTTTTTTTTTTCCTTAAAGTTGTTCTAGATATTAACACTCACAGTGGGGAGGATAACAACATCCTCCCAACTACCCAATCTACATTCAATATGTTAATTCAATTTTATTTTTTTAATTGTTATAGCTTTTATTTATTGTTATATGACGAAGATTTTTAATTATTAAATTATAATAGAAATAAATATAAAGTTTATTTAATTAGTCATATAATCACTAACATCATTGTTATGCAATTAGTAATGACAAAAGATAGAGACAATTGGAAATTAAAAAAATTAAGTTAGTTTTAGTAAGCCTTGATCATCATCATCATTATATTATTTTTATTATATTAAAAGTATTATAAAAATAATTTTATTTATAGAAAACAAAGTATTTTTCATTTTCCAATTTTAAAATATCACAAAAATTATATATTTTTAAAATATTTTATATATACAACTCTTTAACTTCATTTTATGTTTATAAAAAGTTAATGTATTATTATTATGTTTTAACTTTACAATCATTATTTATTATTTATGTTTACAAAAATTTTAAACAAAGTTTTTAATTGTGATTGTTTTCTAATTCATTTTAACTTCTTTTTTTAATAGAAAAACATATTTATATTTTAATAAAAAAATATATACACTGATACAAAATCACTACATAAGTCATCCTTCAAAACAAACCATCTAACTCTCACACCATAGGCATAAACAAAAATGGCCATCATAGTATCTCAAATGGCACATTAACATCACTATTTGTAAGGGATTTAGAAAATATTAGCACCATTATTTGTAAAGGATTTGGAAAATCCTCAATTTTCAAATAGTGGTGCAAAAGTAGTAATAATGTGGGAATACCAAAGTTGTACTAAAATTTATGGTGCAAAAATGGTGTTTGTAAAAAAATTGATTTTGGTGTTAAATGAATATGTGGAATTACATGGTGTATAGTGCAAACAACCAAAACCAATCTTAAGTGGATTAAAACTTTTTTATGCAAAACACCAAAATTATTATTATTATTATACTCAAACTTATATTTTGTACAAAGCACCATAAAATAATAAATAATGCAAAAAAAATACATAATATATATATATATATATATATATATATATATATATATTAATTAACAAGGATAAAATATGTTTATTAAAGCATTTCTTTATAGTTTATTTAGTTTTAATTCATCATTTAAAAAATCATTAATTCAATACATTAAATAGATATAATAAAAATCATAATATTATTTCAACAAAATTTATAATTTATAATTATAAAATAATGATTCCCATAATAGTAATATGATTGAATACTATGTTTTGAAATTTATTTTTAAGGAAAAATTATAATATATAGAAAACTATATTTTAAAATTTGTTTTTTAAGAAAAATATAATATATGTGATTTATATTTGTTTGTATCATATCATATATATATATATATTGACCAAAACATTTCATTATAGTTTATTTGATTTTAATCCATCATTTAAAAAATCAATAATTCAATACATTAAATAAAAATAATAAAAATTATAATTGAAATTTGTTTTTTAAGAAAAATGAAAGAGAGAAAACTAATAATTTATTTGAAGCACGTTGCCAAAATGGTATGCATTTAATGACATTTCATAACTAAAGTATGTTATTGATTGCAAAAATAATTGAAATGAACTAACTTTTAAAGCCATGTGAATTGAACATCCGAACATAAAACAATTACCTAAGAAGCATACAAGATAAAATCAACATACCTACAAATTGTAATCATTGAAACTTTTGTTTACATATATTTGTTTCATATCATGAACATTTATTTAGAGCAAATCATTTATAGGTGAAAAATTACCCCATAACCAATGATAGGATGAAATCCTTCTTTAATCTTTTGATGGATGAGAGAAGATATACCATAGCATTAAACAAAATCTTTATCATCTTCAGACATTTTAGTATTGGATACTTGCAACTACAAATTAAAACAATAATAAAATAGTTAGAAAAAATTATTATAAGAAAAATAAAGTTTACTTGAGATGCATAATAGTGCAATATAATTACAAATTTTGCCTCTGCAGACAACATGGCACCTTACCCCAAATGATGGCATTTGGCCAACCTAGAGGCTTGTATGGTATGTGCATATTTGTCATTTCCAATTAGGGTTCCACATTTCCTTCTTTTTTTAATAACCACTTGCTACAATATTTTTTTCCACTCCACTTCTCCTATGAAGTGTGGTTTGACTATATTTTTTTTTAACCAAATCCCCTCCCAAAGCATTTCTAGTATTTTTCATATATTTAGCAACACTATGGAGAATTTTGTTGGGAGGTACAATTGCAGAAACTTTATGCATATGAGATACCAACTCATCCTTCTTCGATTTCTATACAAAATAAATATAAAAAGTTAATAATCTATATGAGATATTTTAAGGTTTCTAACTTATAATAGTAATAACATGAAATGTTGTATATGAAATATAGGGAATGCAACAATGAGTAGAATAAATACATTTTTGAATATGAAACATGAACCATTTAGTAAGTATATAAATTTATACTACATAAATTAAGCATGTAATCTATGAAAATATATAATAGTTATGTTTTACCTTGATGACAAAAATCTCTAGTAATTGTAGTACCAAATAATCTCAATGCTTCACGATGAAGTATGTCTCTCCATGTTCTCCCGGCTTCATCATTTAACACTTTCCCTTTTTCAATTAAAGTGATTGTAAATGGCATACCATTGGTTGCCTCTCCTCTAACATATTCATTACGATGTTTCAAAGGAGGCACAAGAGATGCACCAATGAGATACCATCACTAGTTCATCTAAGAGGGGAGATTGATTTTGCACTCCGTCAACATTAGTTCCTTCTTCCGGAACAATGATATTACTCTTGAGAAATATGGTAGAATATATTATTACATTCATATTATATGTAATTAAAAATCTAAAATTAATAAGTAGAGAATAAATGCTGATTTACCTTGGCATATCATCAACAACTGTTTCTGTATATGTTGCATTATCTCTGTCAAATATGGTTGTGTTGTATGTTGCTTGAATTGCATCTCTTATGAAAGGGTTGAGATCATCCCTAGTCAACCACTCTTTATACAATTGTAACTTATCCATTTCCAATCCAGTATCTAATGTTGCCTCCACATTATAACAAGGATCAGTTACTACTAGTATGTATACATCATGTATAAAATTTTAATGTAAAGATGGTGTTGTAGATAAATTACTTCCTTTTGAAGGTATTTCATTGATATTTGTGCCTCTAGAAAGCGTGCTTCTCATAACATCATTTACACTCTTTGTACGAATACTACACATTGCTTGTTTTTATGTTTGCATATTGAAGCAAGAGACTTAATTCAATGTTAACACATTTCCCAAAAGTCAAAACTAGTTTTATAGACTTCATTGCACTAGCCCACGAATGAAGTGCAAATGAAATTTATATATCATGAAAGCATCAATCATCTAACTATATGAAATAGAGTAATAAATATTATAAAATAAAAAAATGTGCAAATAAATCAAAATACTTAATGGAACCATAAAAATTTAGTAACATTAATTCAAATAGAAAAAAATGGACTATTTTCATCATAAAATGTTATTTTGGAAAATTAAAAATTCTTAACACATCCTCCAATATCTAACTTACCCTTCTAAAAAATAATTTTATAATAAATATTTCAATTCTATAAGAAAAAAATTCATCAATCATTAAGTCAAGTTGTCTATACATATAATAAAAGGAAAAACATTGTGAATAAATATAATGATAACACATATAACATTTTTATCATGTTATATTGTCTTAGTAATTTTGAAATTACACGACTTATACATTTATATAATTTTTTTTACATGGCTTCTTCCTAAATGAAAATGAGACATAAAAGTCATGGAATTTTTTATTATATTTTTATATTTCAATTAATAAACATTTCACCATAATTAAATATGAGAATTTTTTACTAATTCATGTACTTTCAAAATATTAATTATGTGATATGAAAAATTGGATCTTATATGCTAAATACATATTTTAAAAATGCAAATGTACAAGATTTTGAACCCTATAGATTATCTTTAGAAGACAAGTTGGAAAAATGTTTTGCAAGTTTAAGATGTTAGAAGAATTTGTTGAGTATGGTTTTCGTTGATGACAAGCCATTAATAATAAAGATATTTCTTGTTGATGGTTGTTGATGACATAGAAAACAATGACATGGGTGGTTTGGGCATTGGAATACTAGGTGGTCCAAATTACCCATTCTGTGGTCATTTGTGTCGTAATGAGGTCATGAAGCCCACACACCTGGTTATTTGTTGATATTTTTCCCAAAAACTAAATAAAGGTACTTTGATATCTCATGCTCATGTGGATGGTTTGAAAATCCCACACACATGATGATGAATCCCTTGAATATGCCTTGAATCCTATATGATGGTTGTTGAAGAATTTCTCGATTTATGAAGAAGATGGAACCTTTGGATATGGGGTCCTTGGAACCCATGGAACTTTGAAGAAGTCCTTGTTATTGATGACATGCTCATGAAGCTCGTGACCCTTTGGAGTTTGGATTTTATGATGACGTCTTTGAAAGATTGAAAAATATTAAATAAAATAAGATTGAAGTGGCATACCAAATCGGCCCACTCATGCTAATTAATATTAAAGTTGACCAAATTATGAAGGTCAGCTCAGTTTGAAGACAATTGTTTAATGACAAGTCGTTTAATGACAAGTCGGCCTAGATAAAGATAAGTCCTTCATCCAACATTACACTATAAATACAAGTTTATTTCACCATCAAAAGGAAAGAAAAGGAAGTCGTGTTTCTACTCCTCTCTTTGAATTCGGGTATGAAGAAGTGTTGAGGCAGCGGCAGTTCAATCCACAATGGGAAACATTTTACATCATCATCTCAAAATTTCAGGTGGATACTGTCCTAAGACAGTCGTAGGTCTATTTTGAGAAGTTCTGATCATAGCCAACACTTCTATCTCTGATTCTCAGGTTTGTCCACCGAGGTAGCCACAACAATAAGCAGAGAAGTGTTCAAGTTTGACAATGGGTATGCCAAGTTTATACCAGTAAAATATACAAAATTATGAACTCTTCTAGGGAATCCTAACAACAACCATAAATTTTTTATCAAAGACTATGAAGCATGTAATTCGGGCAAGCTAATATCAGCATATATTCGGTATATTATATATATTTGGTTCATTGTGCATCTTTCAAGCTCTCAGTATTGAAGTTTGAATATTATGAAGGCATCTGAATATATGTACAGTAGCTGATTAATAGAGATAGTGAATGTTTCAAAAGATTTGGCATGATATGTATCATTGAGCAGATATTTGACATGTGATAACTCAGACCAAACAATTGATGACTTGGATATGTTGAATAGATAAGCTGCATTGTATTGAACAAACACTAGATATTAACCGTAGTTGACCAAGAATGACATGGAAGTGATATTGAGTGAGTGAAAATGTAACTGAGATAGTGATCAGTAGTGGATCAGTATGATTTCAAGCTATTCTTGCATCTGAGGTTTGGACACCTCACCACTTCTTAGTTGGAGCTAAGAAAACAAGGTTGGGCCTTAGAATAAGAGTTGGTGCTCTTTGGTTAGTTGGTGCTGATGTAATCAGAAGATTGAAGTCTTCATTGTAAATCATATCAATTTATAATTAAAGCTTACTATACTTGTTTAGTGTTTTGTCTCTTGATCTATATTGATGACATGTTTATAGACATTTGATGCTTAATTGATGAATATTGTTACATAGCTAAATGTGAATAATGAACTATGATTAAGTTTTCTGAAGTAAAATTGTTCAAAAGTGCTACCACACTGATTCATCCCCCCTCTAAGCGTGCCATTGTGTCTAACAATTGGTATTAGAGCTGGCATTCAACACAAGCCTTACTATCTTGAAGGAGATCTGTGGACACAGAATGGAAGGACAAGCAGAGTTATTAAATGATGAAATTCTAGTATTTGATATGACAAATTACTTTGGATGGAGAAGCAAGATAAAAGCTTATTTGAAGAAGTTTTGTGTCTAGGAGATTGTGATAAATACACCCATTCCTTCCAACAAGAAGACCAAGACAACTGCACAAAAATATGGCAAGAAGGACAACACCATTTCCTTGAAATTTCTTGTGGATGGAATCTTAATATATGTCAAAGAAAGTGTAGGAGAACACAATTCAGCCAAATACCTATGGTTTAAGCTGGAAAGTGAGTACCAAAGGAGAAACCGAGACACATAGAAGGAAACGGAAGTCAAGCCCACTGAAGATGTGAAGCTAGAAGAAAAGGAAGTGCAAGCATCAAACATCGTGGAAGGTAAGGATCCTTCTTATTGTAGTATATCTGAATGCGATGATGTTTAAATTCTACTTACAGAAGATGATAAGGAAGACCTGTTGAAAGCTACTCATGCACTTACATATACCCTAATGGATATTGATCTCAAATACAATATGAGGCTTAAAAAGAAAATTTTGAGGTCATTCGAAAAATAAGAAAAGGTGACAATGGTATTGATCAAGAAACTGAAACACAAGAACAAAGGGTTACAAGATGAGCTAAAAGACAAAGATGATGAAATTGAAAGATTAAATTCCAAACTGATCAGTCAAGTAGAAGAACAAAAAGACCCTAGTGAAGATTCAAAAGATCTTGAAGAAACAAGGAAGGCTAATGTTGATTTGAAGATTCAAGTCGAGGAAGCCAAAAGGATAGAAGATGTTTTGAAGAACCAGTTGGATGCAAAAGAGTAGACTTGTGAAAATATTGAAATGGAAGTGGTTGATCTCAGGAATAAAAATGAAAATTCAAGTGCCTATGTCAAATTTAAAAACAACTCATTTATCATGGATGAGATCTCGGATTGTTACATATCTCCATTTGACAAATCTGGCCTTGGATACAACAAGGAAGAAGGAAAATCTGAGGTTGGCACATGGTCTTCTAAGAATTCTGAAGCAAGCCCTTCAATGTCCAAGAATGGAAGCAAAGCTCCTCGGCAAGAACCTGTACAACATAAATTAGACTTCAAAACATCAGAAAGACGTCAAGAATTTGGTCCCACTCCTCAAAGCAGATTCAGGAGAGAAACAACTTCAATATGGAATCAAGCACTTAGATATGAAGATGGATTTAATGGTTATTGATATTCATGTAATGATTTTAGTCACAAGGCTATGGATTGTAGATTCTATAAAAGAAGAAGTGTTGGAAGTCCCAACAACACAGTTATATTTTGGACATGAAATCATGTTGATCACATTGCTGCACATTGCAATACTATGAGATGTTACAATTATTATGGCTTTGGTCACAAATCCCAAGACTACGCAAGTCCAAGAAAACAACCTATGATGAATCCCTCATACACATCAGCTAGAAGAGACAATGAACCAAGGAAGACAAATAATGATGAAGGATAAAATGCTAAGACAAGTGCCAAGAAATAGGTATGGGTGAAGAAGATTGAACAGTTGCACCTAGGAGAAGTTGATCAGTGTAAAAAATATGGCTTCCAAAGAGGATGGACTCAAAGGTAAATGTTGGTTTCTCCAAGCAAAGAAACAGGTCCAAGGATCATGGTACAATTGACATGTTGATAGGGGGAGTATGGTTAGACAAAGAAAATCAAATGAAGTAAAGCAACATGGTGATGTTTGGAAAATTGTCCTTGATACATGCTTAACTTTTATGAATTTACTAGACGTTTGTTGAAATGAATTTCTCTAGCCTTGGATATGATTGAAAAAAATGCCTTCAAGAAACACCTGTTGTTGGTATTTGATTGTATGACTTATTGTTGTTGTACCATTCACCAAGAAGAAACCTTTTAAATGTCCCGAGAAGAACATCTAGCTCCGAACTAAGGTCATAAAATTTTGGAAAAGGAAAGAACAACCTACAGTTGATGAAAGTAAGAAGTATAGAGAGTTATGTGAACAGGAGGATGAACAAGCTAACAGTGCACAATCAAATGAAGTTAATGACTATGGATATCATTCAAAGGAATACTGCCACATGGCATGCCAATTTTAAGATCACTCAAAATGACCTAAGAGATTCTTGAGTATATGAGAGGTATAATAATAACTCAAGGGAGAATGGAGAAAAGACAATGAGCTATAGCACTAAGAAATCTATCAGCAGCAAGGAGGATGATCTCTATAGGAACTCTACAAACCTAAGAGCGGAATTGAAGAACTGTCTGAAGCATTGATTTTGGCACAAGTTTTGAGAATTTGTGAATGCATTTGAGAACTGTTCAAAGGCAGATTTGAAGGCTTTTCAGAGCTTTTAAAAACAAAGTGTTCTATATCAGACTTCAAGGAAATAACATGGAGAATAATGGGTTCATTATGATGGAGAGACGGGCAATCTATTGATCTCTCAGGAGTTTACAATGCCTGATCAAAAGCTTCATGTAATAGACTAGTTGTGAAATCAATTTGAGGAGATTATGAGGTTGACAAATAAAGAACGTCATGAAGACGAACTAGAAGAATTCTCATCACATTTACATGAAGTTTCATACACGTCGTGATCCTAGAAGAAACAATCTTATATTTTAATGAAGAGATGTCAAGGTTATAGAATTGGTTAAAATCTCATTGGGAATGCTCTAGTAATGCCATAAACATTGAAGAATTAGCATGTAGAAATCATGTGGGAACTGATATTGCAAAAGATTGTAAGAAACAAGGATATACAAAAGTATTGATAAAAGGCTACTTGAGTTCAAGCTTGCTCAAGGACAATCTAAACTATAAGTATCTTTGAACTATGACAAGGCAAATCAGTTGCATGCTTATACAAGAAGCTTATGAACATGTCCAGAATTGATTCAAAGGGTGAAGACTCTTCTATATTTGAGTTGCATCTGATGAGTCCAAATAAAGACAGGAAGACAAGGACTAATAATAGTATCATTATGTTGAAAATCCACATGAATGTAAATATTGCTGAAAATTATTATGGAATATATTGGTGAGTTAGAATGTAGCCTGGATTGTAGTCAAGAAGAAGATGAGCAGCTAAGTAACTAAGTTGATCTAAGTGCTACTTAAAGGTATCAAAATTCTTGTATACGGTTAAGGATAAATCTAGATGTATTCAAAAGGCATTAAGGCACTCCTCCAAATGTTGGATTATTGTAGCAATGGATTTGGAGGACCTTGAGAGTATTGACATATGGGCATGCACTGATCTCAAGGAATAGAGCATACATTGAGTAGACTTGAAATAATGAAATAATGTCATCCCCGTACTCTTCAAGAGACCATGATCAAGTTTTTGTCTAGATCTAAGGACATAGAGAGAAATCAAACAAGGGGAGCATATCTTATCATTTCCCAAAGATAGAGCTATTGATAGGGAGAACACTAGAAGTGGAGAGAAAGATCAAAAGCATGTTCTTAGGGGGAGCCAAGTATTTCAACACAAGCATAGAAGCAAAAGACAAAGAAAAAATATGACTGGCCCTTTGTCATTAATGTCAAAGGTGGAGCAAATTGAGGAGGTGTTACCATCAATGACAAAGGGGGAGTTTGTTGAGCATGGTTTTCATTGATGACAAGCCACTAATGACAAAGGATGTGGTTGTTTATGGTTGTTGATGACATGGAAAGCATGACATGGGTAGTTTGGTCATTGGAACACTAGGTGGTCCAAATGACCCATTCTTTGGTCATTTGTGGCTTAATGAGGTCATCAATCCCACACACTTGGTTGCTTGTTGATATTTTTCTCACAAAATAAATGGAGGTACTTTGATATCCCATGCTCATGTGGATGGTTTGAAAAGGCCACGCACATGATGATGAAGCCCTTGAATCTGCCTTGAAGCCTATATGTTTGTTGTTGAAGAAGCTCTTGATTTATGAAGAAGATGGAACCTTTGGATATGGGGTCCTTGGAACCCATGGAACTTTGAAGAAGTCCTTGTTATTGATGACATGCTCATGAAGTTCATGACCCTTGGGATTTTGGATTCTATGATGAATTATTTGAAATATTGAAAAATATTAAATAAAACAAGATTGAAGTGGCATACCAAGTCGGCCCACTCATTCTAATTAATATTAAAATTGACCAAATTATGAAGGTTGGCTCAGTTTGAAGACAATTGTTTAATGACAAGTCAGCCTAGATAAAGATAAGACATTCATCCAACATTACACTATAAATACAAGTTTATTTCACCATAAAGAGGCAAGAAAAGGAAGTCGTGTTTCTACTCCTCTCTCTAAATTCGAGTATGAAGAAGTGTTGAGGAATTCGTAGTTCAATCCACAGTGGGAAACGTTTTACATCATCGTCTCAAAATTCGGGTGGATATTGTCCTAAGATAGCTGCATCTGTTTTGAGAATTTATGATCATAGCCAACACTTTTATCTTTGATTCTCAGGTTTTTCCACTAAGGTAGCCACAACAATAAGAAGAGAAGTGTTCAAGTCTGACAATGGGTATGCCAAGTTTATATCAGTAAAATATACAAAAGTTTGAACTCTTCTAGGGAATCCTAACAACAACCATAATTTTTTTTATCAAAGACTATGAAGCATGTAATTTGGGCAAGCTAATCTCAATACATATTTGGTATATTAGATATACTTGGTTCATTGTGCATCTTTCAAGTTCTGAGTGTTGAAGTTTGAATCTTCTGAAGGCATCTGAATATCTGTATAGTAGATGGTTAATAGAGATAATGAATGTTTCGAAATATTTGGCATGATATGTATTATTGAGCAAATACTTGACCTGTGATAACTCAAATAAGACAATTGATGACTTGGATATGTTGACCCGATAAGCTGCATTATATTTAACAAACACCAGATAGTGACTGTAGTTGACCAAGAATGACATGGAAATGATATTGAGTGAGTGAAAATGTAATTGAGACAGTGATCAGTATGATTGCAAGCTAGTCTTACATTTGAGGTTTGGACACCTCACCACTTCTTAGTTGGATCTAAGAAAACCAGGCTAGGCCTTGGAATAGGAGTTGGCTCTGTTTGGTCGGTTGGTGATGATGTAATCAGAAGATTGAAGTCTTCATTGTAAATCATATCAAATTATAATTAAATATTACTATACTTGTTTAGTGTTGTGTTTCTTGATCTATATTGATGACATGTTTATAGACACTTGATGCTTAATTGATGAATGTTGATGCATAGCTAAATGTGAATGATGAACTATGCTTAACTTTTTGAAGTAAAAATGTTCAAAATTGATACCACACTGATTCACCCCCCCCCTCTCAGTGTGCCATTGTGTCTAACATAACTCTCAATGAGTTTCCTAAACATACCCATGTAGTAGATTTAAATGAAAAAACAACCCTAATTCAAAACCAGTGGACATTTTTTTCAAGTATAAATATTCGTAAAATTTCTCATTAATCATCAAAATAAGTTGAATATACATTGTAAGGTCCAATCATGTCTTATTTTCCATTAACCTCATCATCTTAGCTATCATCAGATGACATTTGCTCCAAGATAGGTTGGTCTTCATGTAAATGTTGAAATGCTCTTATTGATCTAGGATTATACTCAATAACAAATGACTTTGAGCATTCTGTAGTATGGAGACATAAAAATATATGCTCACACTAGTCAGGGAAAACATACGGTTCATTTGTTTGCTCAAACCTAGTATGGTTGATAATGAAAAATCCATTCTCATGCATATATGTTGTTGGATGATTTCCAACCACAATATTTATAAACCACTTAGCATTAAATAGTACCACCTTGAAATATATGAAGTTAAGCTCTAAGATATATTCAACTAATCCATAGTATTGCAAGGTGACTATTTTTAAGTTTCCATCATGAACATGTGAATGAAAATCTACTGTAAAATATGCAGCAATGCCGCAGTCAAATGTTAGTCAATTTTCATCTACCTTTCGAACATGGTAATGATGACCCTTGCACCACATCCCCTTGTAATGTGTCACCTTATTCTCTTCTGGTCCCTTTAGAATGTCCAATGCATATGTAGTAACCCTTTCATCATTATATCTACATTCCCTTGCTACTTTATCCCTAAAATATTTTAAACTAATAGATAGAGATCAATCCTTTTTCAAATGTTTTCATTATTGTTGAGTATGAAGATGAATTATGACCACCTCAATATACATATGACAAATAATGTAGTTTGTTCGACATCACGATTCCTTTGATAGTCCTCCCTCCAAATATTCGTGTGCTCACTGTTTCTTGCAACATATAGTAATAAATCCTCCATACAGTAGCATCTACAATCACAAACATAAAACACATTAGGTATCTAGTTGGTGTGGTGTTCTCCATAAGTTGAAGCTTCTGGTTATTTATCTCTTCCTGTCACAGCGCCACTTTGCATCACAACATTGATGTTTGGATCTCTTTTCTCTGCTGCGATCATCTGAACGTTTGGGTTTGGTGCTTCTATTCTTCTCTCTTGCATCTTTGCTTGCGGTATTAGGCATGCTTCAATAACATGGTCAAAATATTTACAGTATCTACATGTAGTACACAGATTGGTACAGTCTCTAGATATATGACCAGGCTGAGCGTAGTTATAACAGATCATCTGACCTCTTCCTCTTCATGGGCCAGTATTTCTTTCTCTTCCTCGGAATCCACCATGATCTCTATATGTGCCTTGATCATACTACACATTATCATGGTGTTGTGGTGTTTCTTCTTGAACTCTGTAAACATCGTGCTTCCTTTCTATCATCAGGTCATATGCTCTATAGTTGGAATCATCATGCCCAACTGACTTACAGAAATTGCAATACAAATTCTTGGGTATTCCCACATATTTATGGATCAAATAACAATCCTCTGGTTGATGTCCTCTGCATCGACAGATTTCACACCATGGAACTTGCTGTTGATTTAGTGGATTTGGTGCTCCATTATCAATGTAATCTTTGAAAACTGGACAGTGTTCTTTGGAGTGTCCCTCTACCTTAAATTTTGTACACCATATTTATTCTCCACTTTCTTTGCCTTTCATAATGTCCTGGAGTTGTAACGTGAGAGTTGCTAACTGGTTTTGGATCTGAATCATTCCTTGGCTTGTTTCTCCTATCAGCAAAGCCTCTAGCTTCATTGCGATCTCTAAATCTTTTGTTTGCGATGCAACCTTTGGCTGCATCAACGACAGTATGATATGAGGCAACATCGCAGCTATGAACCACTCTTGGTGCTATTGCGGTGCAATATCAAAGCTTACTTGGTCTAACAGTGCTTTAAATTTATGGTCAAATTCCCATACAGACTCAGTTGTTTTCTGCTTAATCTCTTTTTTCTCTGTTATACATTGTGATTCATACTTCGGTTTCTTGAACTCTCTTAAGAGAGCAGCCTTGATATCCGGTAGGGTTTTATTCTATCCGACAGAATATTTCATGAACCAAGTTAATGCTCTATCCCTGAATGTGGTGATGAGCTGTGCATTCTTAACAGCATCATCCTGGACTTGCTTGACGTTCCACATGGCTTCACATAGAAACCAATGTTGCTCAGGGTCTTTTAGACCCGTTCCTTTAAATATCAATAGTTTTATGTCATCATTCATTCTCCTTCTAGGTGGTACAGTGTTCAGCGTAGTGTCCTGTGCGGTGTTAGGGATGTTACTGCGCGGAATGTTCTAAGTACTAACTCCTGCGGTGTTACTAGTATTAACACTCTGAGGATTAGCAGTATTAACAATTGGAGGATTCTGAACTGGCGGATTCTATGGAATAAGAGGCGGAGTATTGGAAACTGGAGGGTTCTGAGGAGTAATGGGCTGATAGGTAGCGGATGGAGGTGTTGTCTGGCTATCAGTCTCGTGGCTTGGAATTCAGTTTCTACTCAGAGTGCATGTTCATTAAGGTTATTTTCTGTACTAACCTTATATCTTTTACCACTTCTTAATATATTAATGTCTTCTTTTGTATCACTGTAAGTATTATCGACCATTACATACTGAAAGCAACTATATATCTTACTGCATTCTTAAAACTCCTTTTTGAGCTAAAAGCATTTTGATATATAAACTTAGATTGTTGAGGTACTTACCTTTGAATCCTTTGAAAACGTCGGCCTCTGCTGTGCTGTAGGACTTCAACACGTCCTTAACAAACTTTGCCATGAAGCCTTCTAGAATACTGTCAACCCAAAATTCGACTGCTCGCTAGAGTGGACTATCTACTACTTTAATCCTTTGAATAAGCTCTGGGTTCCACCAGGTAGGTGCTCCTTCTTGGAAACAGTTCTTTCTCTCTTTGAGTCTGGATAACCACTCATGCAACTCGTTTCCAAAGGTTGCAAAGAAAAATTCATGAATATCTGCCCACAGGTATCTCTGTAACCACTCTACGTCAGAGAGACGCGGATGTTTATTCTCCTTTCTGGCAAAATCTCTTTCTATCTTGTCCACCCAGTTCCATATTTATGTTTTCTCAGGATTCCAATTTTCGGTGCTCATTACCAGTTCAAGTGCAGAAACAAAACCATTTGTTGGCTCTATATATGTTCTTTTAGTTGCCAAGATAGACCCAGGTTTTGTGCAGCTTAGGGAACCAACAAAATCCCTTTTCACCGGCCCTTTCAGCAACAATCTGCGAGCAGACTGAGGTCTCACCCGAGGCGAAGTTATGGGGAGGTTACGGAATCAGGTTTCCACAACCGGGTGATGCGCGCTTCAATAGAATGGTGGACTGCACAAAGTTCTGTTACTTCACGGTTGACACTAAGGCTATCGCGCATCCAAGGACTGCACGATATGGGAGGGCTATTCACCAACATGACAATGCAACTGAATACTGCGCTTCCTCTTCAACACTTACACTACTTCAACGTAATTCACTTAGTGTAAACTTATACATTCACATGCATCTAACTGTAAACCTTGCAACTTAGACAATACGATGAACTGCAACGACTGCGCACTTTCGGTGCTGCGCTTCAGGGACTTGCACTATACAGACTTCACTGACTAAGTGTTTACCCAATACTCATTTAGATGGACTTGTATCTTTAACATTCATTCATACATGTCCTTACTTAACATATCATTCCCATCATTTATCCTTACTGAGAATACATATAAAAGCAAAGATACATTCATTCATAAACAAGAAAGTAAGCATTCAACAGAAGCAAATACTCATATGCAAACACATATTCAAAAACAAACACAACGATTTAACATGGTTCACCCCTAGGATGGGAGCTACTTCCACAGGAACAATTGATTATATTATCAATGGGAAGGGTTCAACAGACTCTCTTCTCTCTTCAGTAAGTCTCTGCGCACACAGCTGCAGATCCTTTTTACAATAAGTCTCTCCACAGAGATCGATATTCAACATACATCAACTAAAATCTACATCTAACCCTTTCCCTTACAAAATATGTCTTTACATTCATGATGGGCTCAAAAACCCTAAGGTTCCCCAAAACTAGTGCAGTTATCTCGCTAACCAAGACTATTAGGATTTGATAGAGACTCGTCGTGGTGGCCATCCTTCTGTGCGTGGTCACGTCGCTTTCATCCCCTCTGTCGAGTGCATGCCAACGGGTCTCTTTTATCCTGTCATTCCTTCTCTAACGGCTTTGTGCGGCTGATTCACGTAGTGCTTCATTTTCTCATGCGACCGGTTGTTTTCCTTCTTCACCACTCCTTACCCATTTGCTGGGAATCACGGAGTATCTTAACCAAAACAGACTGTCGATCAATCTCACTGGAATTTATACCATTTTTCTTCCAAAACTCTTCCTTGCCGGATCTTCGCAGAACTGGCACTTTGTGGCGTTGTATCTCCGCAGTGCAATAACTTTGTGGTGCTGACTCTCTTACTCTGTCGATGTTGCACTGCGCCGTATCCTTGCAGCTCCCAAAATTGGCTTACTTGGGCTAGGCCCAAAAAAAGATTATTTCACAAATTGGGAACTCAACTGAATTTTAGTACAACATATTATCCTCAATCAGATGGTCAAACCAAGAGGGTGAATCAATTTCTTGAGGATATGTTGAGAATGTATGCGATGGATAAACCATACAAGGGGGAGGATTACCTACACTTGGTAGAATTTTCATACAATAATGGACATCAAGCATCATTAGGAATGAGCCCATTTGAGGCATTGTATGGAAATGGATGCAAAAATCCAATGAATTGGAATAGTTCGGTGAACAGGGTAGTGCTGAGGAAGTTGGAATGGATGTTCAAATAACTAAATCCAATGGTCACTAGACTGAGATGGGAACAATGGAAGTGTTCCAAACCTTGAAGGACATACAAATTGGGAATGGAAAATTTTTACAGATCCTGGAATAACAAAACCAAATAAATCAGCAAGTGATGTAGAATCTAGTACAGTTACAAAATCAAATGCAACAAATGTCTTCCATTGTAACAAGGGAAGAAGAGGAATGAATGAACATTGAATTTCCTAATAGATATCAACATTCCATAGATAAAAATGAAGGAAAAAAGGGGTTGCACCGCCAATATCAAATAGTTGAAAGTCATCATGGGAATGAGATGCCTGAAATCCAACATGATACTCATCCCAAAAGGCATCAGAAGAGAAAACATGATGGAAATACATTACAAGGTGAACTCAGGAAAATTAAACCTCCCACTTTCGATGGGGAAAAATATGGAGAAATTGCAGAGATTTGGATTCTAGAAATGAATAGATATTTGCAATTACATGATTATGCTGATAATCAAGAAGCTCGTATTGATATATATAATCTTCAGAGAAAGGCTTACAGGTGGTGGAAGCATCTGAAGCAGGTAGAAAATCTAGATGAATGGAAAATTTCATGGAAGAGTTTTCAAAGGTATTTCAAGCATGTATACTTGTCCCAGCAATACTATGATAAGAAAATGCAATAGTTCTTCGAACTCGGACTAGGAAATATGAATATGGAAGAATATGAGAAAAGATTCCTAGAATTACTAAGCTATGTTGAATTTCTTCAGGATGAAAAGGTTAATATTCAACAATTTGTCAGTGGCTTACCATCGTTCTACAAGGACTGGATAGCTTATGATGAACCTCACACTTTGAATGAATGCATTAGGAAAGCTAAATGTTTGTATGAGCAAGGTAAAAGAAGACAATACGTGCGTAAAGTTTGGAAGGGCAAGGCTAAAAGATAAGCAAGACTAGAGGAAAAAGGGGTTTAAGCCTCTTGATGTTAAACGAGATCTGTTTAATTCTTCTAAACAATCAAATATGAAAGGTGAATCAAGGGTGACTGAGTCTGCAGGACAAAAGAAACCCTTCCAAGTTAAATGCTGGAAATTTGGAGGTGACCACTACCTCAGTAATTGTCCTGAAAGGAAAAATAAAGGTGTTGGTATGTATAATGTGCAAGAAAATTTTATAGTGGGAGATGTTTCTAGAAGTGTTCCTCACATATACACATCTTTGGATAATCTTCAGGCAAACCATCAGTTATCAATGAATGAAATTGAAGGTAAAATAAATGATTTGCCAATTTCAATTTTAATTGATTCCAAAGCTTCTTACAATTATGTAAATACTAATATGGTTGAAAGATGCAATTTAGTAAGCAGTAAGCTTCCTAAGCATAGAATGGTACAATTGGCTATTGAAATAAAAAGGAAAATTACTCCCATGGTTAAATATTGTTGTTTGGAAATGAATGGGTGTCATACTAAAGCTGATTTGGATATCATTCCTCTTGGATCTTATGATGTGTTGATCAGAACAGATTGGCTGGATAAGCATTTTGTAGTTTTGGACAATCATAAAAAAATTAATACTTTCCTAGATGAGAACAAGAATACAATTAGATAAATGGCATTCCAAGACCAATTTCCATAAGACAATTTCAGCCATGCAATTGAAAAAATGATTCAGGAAGGGGTGTTAGTTGTATTCTAAACATGCAAAGAAATGACAATTGAAAAATAACCAAACCTTAATGAACATCCGGTGTTGAAAGTGTAATACCCCTATTTTTTACCCTTAGAATGTATTCTCTTCATATGTGAATATTGTGCATACACGATGTATAAATTCCTAGCATGGAGCTCAAGGCAAAGGCCCCGCTAGTGAATGCTCGGCTGTAAAAGGCAAGTATTCTTATATTTTGTGAAGCAAATATTTATTCGCCCACACAATCAAGTTACCAAAAGACCTGGTAAACTAAATAAGCCATGAATAATGGATATAATAATATTGAATAGATAAAAGATATGAGATGATTACAATGGTTGATAACCCGCCTATTAAATAAGGCTTGGACATTGTGAATGAAAGGTCATTCCCTTTCATTCTTAAGTACAATTAATTATGTTTATTATTAATTTACTTTTATGTTCGTAGCATTGCCACTCTCTTAGAAAGGATTTGTCCTAAAAGCTTTATAATGTTGTCACATTGTTCCTTGCGATGCCGTAGCTGACAAAACATGTCGATATGAACTACTAAGTGTAGAGCATAACTTATGATATGTTGATGGATCGATCCATCCCAAATTGACTTGTTGCTGACTACTGGGATTCCCTACTAATATGTCACCAGGAGCTTTGATCACATTAGTACCATTATCTTTCGATATTTCACACTTTTTAGAATATCGATTTTTATGGTTGGGGTGTCGATAGGGAATCTTCACAATGTCATTTTCTTTTACGAGTATCGTCTTTTGAGCATTGATCTGACCTGGAAGTTATATTTTTGTCTCTTGAGGTTTTAAGGTTTTGTTTTGTATCTTTTCCAACTTGTTTTCTAACTGTATGTTATCATTTTGAAACTTCTTAATCACTTCTACTTGCGATTTTCTGTCATCTTCAGACTTCTTAAGTTGTTCCTTAAGATCTTCATTATGACTTCTGATGCAACTATTTTCTTTCTGCTTGTCTTGAAGTTTTCCTTCAATGTCTTCTGTAGATTGTTCTGTCTTCCAACTATTTTTCAATTTCTTAATTTTTGTGACTAGTGTCTTGCTATGATTTCTTAATCTGAAAATTTCTTCAGAATTGTTGGATAGTGTTTTATTACTCTTTGCGATCTCCGACTTATGAATTTTTTTAGAGTCGTCATTTTGTTGTTGAAGAACTTTTATCTGTTGTCAATACTGGTTGACCACTGATTCTTGATCCTCTAATTTCATTCGTATCTGCATCAGTTCTTCATCCTTGTTGCTAACGATTTTGTTCAAGCATATTATTTCTGCTTCGTAATCGTTTATTTCTTTCTTTATATTTTGATTTTTAGTCTCTAATTGAAATCACTTTCGTTTTTTAATTCCTCAATTTGCACAAACAATTTTGCTATATGATTTTTCTGATCGAATTTTTTTTGTTCCTTGAGCTCTTTTTGCATCTCATGTATTTTAATCATTACTTCCGATTCCGTATTCATGTCTTGTAATTCTTCATTGTCTCTTCGATAGCGCTTTAACTTGGCTTCTAATTTCTCTCTTTGTAGTCGCAAACCAGCTTCCATGGTCTTCGACTTCTTCAGTGATATATGGTCTTTCTTTGATTTCTTCAGCGATAGATAGTCTTCGACTTTTTCGATAAAAGAGGGTCTTTGACTTTTTGATGAGTCTTCCTTTGACTTTAACTTCTCCGATGATAGATAGTCTTCGCTAGATCTTCACTTCTTGTCTTTTTCTTCGATTTGTCTTCTTCACTTCTTCTTATCTCTCTTTTTTTCACAAATAATTATTATTTCAATAAAATAATAATAATAATTTTATTTTTTTTACTTCTTTAACGATGGATTGTTTTCACTGGATCTTTACTTCTTGTCTTCTCTAATGTTGTCTTCTTTTAACTACGTCTTGTCTTGTCTTCTTCTGTAGTAAATTGTCTTCTCTAGATTTGTCTTCCTTAACTTTTGATTTTTTGATTTTTATTTTTTTTGTCTTTATTCTTTATTAAGTTAATAATTGTAATAATTTACACAGTGATTAATTGAGATAGTAATAATGATTTTTTTTCAATAATTATTATTATTATTATTTTTTAATAATAATAACAATTATTATATATTATAATAAATACAATTATTATTAAAGATACTAATAATAATGTAATATTATAACTTTTTTGAACTTTTAGCTATTATAATAATATTATTATTGTAATATTTTTTTTGAATGGGTTGAAATATAAGGTTTTAAACCTAATAGTGGGGCTGATGCAGGTCGAGGAGAGACGAAGATGGTGATGGCGGGAGGAGGAGAGGGTGGCCACAACGTGGAGTGCGATGGGGGTAGGATGAAGGTTGGCATGGAAATGTGGGAAGAGTGAGAGGAGGGGGAGACGTGGGGATGAAGGGAGAGGTTGAGTGCACAGGATGTAGAGGAAGGGCGAGCTGACGAAGAGGCAGCGAGAAGGAGGTGGACGCAGGGAAGACAAGCATGGGGGCAGGCAAGAGTGCAGGGTGAATGGTGGTGCTGTAAGGAGAAGGGCATGGAGGGTGCAGCGGATTGGATGGAGAGCGGAGTGGGTGGAGGAGCAGCAGCGCAGGAGGGAGAGCGTTGGAGTTGGTGGTGGCAGCGGTGGTCGGCGTGAGGGAGCCGGCGGCTGAGGGGCAGGCAACGGGGAGCTGGAGAGGAGTGGTTGTGTGTGGAGCAGCATGGAGCGGTGGTGGAGCGGGAGTTGTAGCGCAAAGGAGAGGGAAGAGTAGGGCGTTGGGGAGTGAAAAGCGTGGAGATGGTAAGGGAGCGCAAGGATGGCGTGGGGAGAGTGGGATGCGAGTGGAGCATGAGATGGGATAGCAGTGAAGGGAGGCATTTGGAGCGTGGATATTTCAGACAACGATGTCTTTGTAATATCTTGGAGAGCTTCATTCGCATGGTCATCAATAGCTTCATACAGTTGGCCCCTTTGTTCTAGTTGTTTTTCATTTTATTATCGAGTGTCCAGCCTATCCTATGCTACATTCTCACTTTCCTGATGCATCTTTTCCACTAGATTCTCAAAATTTAATTGATGCAGCATTAGGACAGTTGTCTCATCATGATCTGCAACATCTTCAAATATTTCCCTTAGAAGCTTTTCACTTTTTCTTCCAACATTCGTATCAGTTATCTCAAACTCACTTACCAAAGGATGAACATATTTTGAGTGGATCTCTATGGCTTCTTCAAATTTCTCTTCTTGATCTTCAAACTCTTTGGCTTCTCCATTGCAAACTTCTAGGAGCTTGTCATTACTTAAACACCTTCCATTGCAGCCTCCTTTTTCTTCTCACTTGTATCCTACTCATTTGCAAATGAATGTCCATCTTCTAGCTAGTATTATTGTTCCTCGGTTTCATCAAACATTTTCTCATCTTTTGTCAAAACTCATTGAGATGCTTCTTTCCCTCCAAAATATTTTTCCTCTTCTCCATTTTCTATTCCTTGCTAAAAGAGAGGTAACACCACTCATGAGTGAAACTTGGTCATCTTGAGTCAAACTCATTGGGCTCTCTATAAAATCCTAGAAACACTTTGGCATACTCATTTTTCCTTCATTTTTCTCTACTTCATTGAAGGTGGCCACTACTCATCGCCAGTGAAACTCAATTGTCCCAAATCAAACTCATTGAATTATGTATAAAAGTTTGGAAACCCTCTTACATACTCATTTTTCCTACATTTTTTTCTCCTTCAATGAATGCAACCACAACTCAGGAAGAGGACTGAAGGACAATGCACCAAAGCAACTAAGGCATATATGAACCCAACTAGGGGACCATAAGTTATAATAGAGATAGTTTGTTAGGGTTTCCTCTTTCATGGTACACAATACAACTAGGGCTTCTCATATTCTACTATTAAAACTTGTTTTTAACCCAAAGGGTACCCTTCCAAGTAGATTTTCTCCCTTTTTTATCTATTGTTAGGGTTTTAGAGGTTAGAATCTCTTTTTTTAGGGTTTTTTTTACTCTTTCAAGGTTTTTTTAGGGTGTTTATTTAAGACTTTTTGTTAGTTTTTTTCAAGCGTTTGATGCTGTTACTGTCCATGAAATCCCTAAACTGGGGCAAAACACAGTTCATAAATTCCAAACTTACTTACAGCAAAAGCAAAACAACATAGAAAAAAAACTTTTTTATTTTTATTTTCAAGACCAATTGGTTCAGGTGTGTAGGCTTCTGATAGTTGAGATAATGATGCCTTTGTAATAGCTTGGAGAGCTTCATTCTCGTGCTCATCAATAGTTTCATACAGTTCGCCCCTTTGTTCTAGTTGTTTTTCATTTTATTCTCCAGTGTCTAGCATGTCCTGTGCTACATTCTCACTTTCCTGATGCATCTTTTCCACTAGATTCTCAAAATTTAATTGATGCAGCACTAGGACAGTTGTCTCATCATGATCTGCAACACCTTCAAATATTTCCCTTAGATGCTTTTCACTTTTTTCTCCAACATTCGTACATCAGTTATCTCAAACTCACTTACGAAAGGATGAACATATTTTGAGTGGATCTCTATGGCTTCTTCAAATGTCTCTTCTTGATCTTCAAACTCTTTGGCTTCTCCATTCCCAACTTCCAGGAGCTTGTCATTACTTAAACACATTCCATTGCATCCTCCTTTTTCTTCTCACTTGTATCCTAGTCATTTGCAAATGAATGTCCATCTTCCAGCTGGTATTATTGTTCCTCGGTTTCATCAAACATTTCCTCATCTTTTGTCAAAACTGGTTGAGATGCTCCTTACCCTCCAAAATATTTTTCCTCTTCTCCATTTTCTATTCCTTGCTGAAAGAGAGGTAACACCACTCATGAGTGAAACTCAGTCGTCTTGAGTCAAACTCATTGGGTTGTCTATAAAAGCCTAGAAACACTCTGACATACCCATTTTTCCTTCATTTTTCTCTACTTCATTGAAGGTGGCCACTACTCATCGCCAGTGAAACTCAATTGTCCCAAATCAAACTCATCGAAATATGTATAAAAGTTTGGAAACCCTCTTACATACTCATTTTTCCTACATTTTTCTCTCCTTCAATGAATGCAACCACAACCCAGGAAGAGGACTGAAGGACAATGTACCAAAGCAACTAAGGCATATATGAACCCAACTAGGGGACCATAAGTTATAATAGAGGTAGTTTGTTAGGGTTTCCTCTTTCATGGTATACAACACAACTAGGGATTCTCATATTCTACTATTACAACTTGTTTTTAAACCCAAAGGGTACCCGTCCAAGTAGATTTTCTCCCTTTTTTGATCTATTATTAGGGTTTTAGAGGTTAGAATATCTTTTTTTATGGTTTGTTTTTACTCTTTTAAGGTTATTTTAGGGTGTTTATTTAAGATTTTTTTGTTAGTTTTTTCAAGCATTTGATGATATTAGTGTCCATGAAAGCACTAAACTGGGGCAAAACACAATTCATAAATTCCAAATAGTGCAAATCCAAACTTACTTACAGCAAAAGAAAAACAACATAGAAAACAAACTTTTTTATTTTTATTTTCAAGACCAATTGGTTCAGGTGTGTTAGAGGCTTCTGATAGTTGAGACAACGATGCCTTTGTAATAGCTTGGAGAGCTTCATTCTCGTGGTCATCAATAGCTTCATACTATGCACACCTTTGTTCTAGTTGTTTTTCATTTTATTCTCCAGTGTCCAGCCTGTCATGTGCTACAATCTCACTTTCTTGATGCATCTTTTCCACTAGATTCTCAAAATTTAATTGATGCAGCACTAGGACAATTGTCTCATCATGATATGCAACACCTTCAAATATTTCCCTTAGATGCTTTTCACTTTTTTCTCCAACATTCGTATCAGTTATCTCAAACTCACTTACCAAAGGATGAACATATTTTGAGTGGATCTCTATGGCTTCTTCAAATTTCTCTTCTTTATCTTCAAACTCTTTGGCTTCTTCATTCCCAACTTCCAGGAGCTTGTCATTACTTAAACACCTTCCATTGCATCCTCCTTTTTCTTCTCACTTGTATCCTGCTCATTTGTAAATGAATGTCCATCAGCATCTTCTAGCTGGTATTATTGTTCCTCGGTTTCATCAAACATTTCCTCATCTTTTGTCAAAACTGGTTGAGATGCTCCTTGCCTCCAAAATATTTTTCCTCTTCTCCATTTTCTAATCCATCTAGTACTTTGTTATCATTTACCTCTTTCCGATCATCTAATGGGAGCTCAGTAGCTTCTTCATATCTGTCATTTCATAAACATTTTTTCTATGTACTCCAACTCATCAAAGTATGGTTTCCTCTACTCTTTACTTAGCTTATCTAGTTGATACTTTGTTAAATGCTTGAAAGGAGGTAATTATCATACTCTCACTCATCTTCAGTATCTGAAGACTCATACAAATCCTCATCTGAAACAACCTCATCTACCAACTATTCTTTTGGCAACTTCAGGTGAGGTCATGACTGCAGCATAGAAGACAAGACGAAAGGCAAAGGTGGGACCCTTGGGCGAGAACCAAATGGTTTACCAGACGTGCCACCTTGAAACTTTAGGAGTGCATTTACTTCAGCCAGGATTTTAGATGCAAAGCAAAGTAGTATTACTTGAGGCTTATAGATCTTCCCATTCGACGGAACTCTTTTCCCTTCCCTATTGGTCCTTTATTGAGAATGATTCTCCACCAAAGATACAAGATTCATAAGTTGCATGTCTCCAGTTGCTTGGAAAATAACCTATTGAACCACATGATAACACTGAGATACAAACATCTCATAGCTCAAAGGAGTCCCATTTTGTCCATCAGGTAGAGCAGATGCAACATGGGTGAGGACTATGATGGAATTAAACCAGATAGCCAACTCAAAAGTCTCTGCAATAGTTGTAATAGTTCCCAATAGTGGAAGATCTCTAGAGTCCCTACTCTGCATATCCAGCCGATCAAAATACAAAACAATATCTAGGGGTGTCTTCTTGATACTATAGAGGTGTCTTCTTGATACTATACACTCCACTCATACTATACATGAGCAAAAATAATAGTTTTGCATGTTTTTAATGATGTTTTCTTAAGTTGTTGTGGAAATTCCAATCACAAATTTCCATTTCCTCTTCGAATTCTCACAACAATTCCCTAGTCTTCACAGGGTCTTACCGACCATAATTCCATGGGGTTCTCTCACCAATTGCAAGCATAACAACCATGGTTTCACACAAGTACCTTCATGAACAAGGAGAGGAGAACACTTGAATGGGAGAATGGATATTGCTCAAACATTGATCATTGGAGATGAATGTTCCCATTTTGAATGAAGGATAGTAAGAGTGATCCATGAATGAGAGTGATCATGGTTTCCCCCAAAGAGTGGCATAAGACTAGTGCCCCCTTCCAAGAAGTATGGGGAAACATACATGGGACCACCCAAGTCAAAGAATGATGGGAAATGTTTGCAAGGAAGCATGGGAATTAATGAACATTTTACCTTCAAAGGACAAGCATTTAGTCAAATCACCCATGTACCCCTTTTCATCAAGTCCCTTCATGTCATGGACCCTTTTTGCTTCTTAAGCAACCCTTGATGGTGGATTTATATAATTATGTAGATTCATTTTATATATGCTTTTACAACATGACCACACCATGGAAAACATAAAAATCACTTTATAATTGTAGCCCATCATGGAGACTCATAAATATTTGCTTGTAAGGTTTTGGCCTTAAGCTATGCACTAAGAATATTTGCAATGCAATTACATTACTAACACATAGGATCATTTAACTCAACCCACATGGCTCACATAACCTCATCATTTGAATAATACATAACTAATGTATTATAATACAAGGATCCAAACCAAAATATTTGATGATTAATTGATATTTTTAGATATTAATATGATTAAGAATATTTTGTGTCAATTGTGTCATATTATATCACATTCAAGAGGCAAATAAGAAAATGTGACTCGTAAGTAAGGCAAGAGGAAAATATGAACATGAATAATCATTAGCAAAACTTAAGTTAAAAACTCTACTTTTCCTTAGTATGGGCTGTGTCTCTCGTTTATTTTTTATGAATTCATTGATAATTTATTTATTAAATTAAAAAAATATAATTATATAATTTAGTTTTATATTTCAATTTAAAAAAAAACACTTATAAATACAAATATTTACAATAAAAAATTATATAATTTATAATTATATATTGTCGATGTGGCTGCAGAATTGGAATTTCAAGTATAAATCTCTCTTCAAATTTAAAGGTTACAATAACATTTTACTCAATTTTATAATAGGTAGCTTTGATTTCTAGCTATACGAGGGACTCGATACTTCTTTTGTTTAGAACATGAAAACATGATAAACCTAGCAGTACGACTCTTCATGAAGGGCACAATGGGATAACCATGTAAAATAACTAAATGAATGAGACTAAGGGAAGGTATGAACTCAGGTTAATGGGAACAGGGTAACGAGCAAATTGCCCCTCAAATTTCATCCTTTCTTACAAGTCATCCACAACTGAAACATACACATTGTTGAGCTGGAGGAAACATGAAGTCGAAGTCGGCTTAAATTCATAACGTGTAATTTAATTTTGGAATTTGATATTTTAAAAGAGTATTAATGTGGATTTAAATCACAAGTATAAGTATTAATGTGGAATCAAATCTCACGCATACGCATTGTGATTAATTAGACAACACAGACAGACTTCCCCTCGAGGAGCGAACTTGTAAGGTTGGAACAGGATATGAAATAGAACCTGATCTTAATTTGTAAATCTAAAGAATAAAAAAACCACTCAGGGAAATCAGCACACTAGATTTCCAAATAAATGGGTGCCAAGATATCTAAAGATGTGTTGTTACATAGGGCAGTTCAGAGTGGCAACCGTGATGCTGTCAACGCTTTTCATCAACATGGGGCAAGCTTGGAGTGGATAGATAAAACAGGAAGAACACCTCTCATTCTTGCATGTACAAGGCCCCAGTTATTGGATATGGCCATCACATTGATCAACTTGGGTGCCAATGTAAATTCATACAAACCTGGGCCTAATGGAGGAACTCCATTACACCATGCTGCTTTTAGAGGCCTTGCCAAAACTGTAACATTTCTGCTTTCACGTGGAGCAAACCCTTTTGCAATCAACGATGATTGTCAAACACCTCTTGGGCTGGCAAGGGCCAGGAATCATGCCTCTGTGGTTAGGATAATTGAGGGATGGATTTCTTTCTTTTCTGGTATCATTTGCGAACATTCTGTACTTGAATTCTCTCTTCTGCAGGAAAAGATTTGGGCTGTGGTGTTACCTTCACACAATCCCAGAGGGCCTCCAACACTTGAGTTTGTTATTTATTCAACACCAGAGGCTTGTCAACCAAGGACAATTATTTCACTTTCTAATGTTCAAATTGAAGAACCCAACTTCAGTTTGCCAGATCCTGTGTTAGTGCTGTTTGACAAGAGCACAAACAATAGACACATGTTTGTTTCTGAATTTGAGGGAGGGAAACAACAATTGCAGAGATTATATGAAGCCTGCAGAGGGATACCTCAGAATAAAGTGACTAATCATTATTTGCAGAACACAAACCAACATGCCACAGTACCTCTTCTAGAAGATAATACAGAACTTGCTAAGGCAACTGCTGCTTCAGTGCAATCTGCATCACAAGGAGGAATTCCTCTCCCTCCATCTTACCATCCAATAGAAATTCCCACAAATCATCCCACTCCTGTAATTACTGCATCGTTACCTGTTTCTATTGCTTCATTTTTTCGATTATTAGAAGATCATAGGCTTAGTTGTGATGATGGTCCAACAGTTTATCCATCCATTAATGATTCGTTTCCCATTGAAGATAATTTGTCAATTACATATCAAAATGGTACAGAATTCTCAGCGAGTTCAAGCAGAGCAAAGGGCAATACTGAAGGCACATGTGTAATTTGCGGGAAGAGTATGTGTAACTTGTGGTTATCCTGCAGGTTTCGTGGCCTGCCTGAATATGATGAAGGGAGAGAATGGTGATAGTTCAGATTGTTGGAAGACCATTGAAAACAATCGAATTTTAGTGTATGATTAGAGATTCCAAAACCATGAAGATGCTACAGATAAATGAGGTCAGATAAACCATGTATAGCATTTCAACATATATGTCCCAGGCAAACAGAAATGGCAGAATTCTTGGAATTTAGTCTTCTAAACGAACTTCGATAATTTGTTTTCTCGGGATTTGCAGTCAGAAGCTTAGTGATGGCGGGTTTGAGTCGAAGTGGAGTATAGAATTTTGTTTACCTTCTCGTTTTCCCTATTAATAGATTTGTCAAAGGTGATACAGGTTGAGAAGGAAATTGAAAAACAATTTGTAAAAAATGTTAGGTGCAACATCATATAGGGAGCACTGCTGTCATACACAACATACATTTTCATTTTGCAATTGAAGACTCTATAGCTAGTGAGGGTTCGAATTGCTTGGCCTCCAAGAAGGTTGAGTGTCTAGCTTTAGTCTGTACTTCTTCAGCACCGTCATTCAAGTGTGAGTGGTTTCCCAAAAACTGAGAGAGACAAGCAAGAAAATAAGAAATACCACCAGCCCGGGCAAGAAGAAGATAATAACTAGCCAGCGAGATAAGAATAAAGGAACCTCCAGTCCACATGGCTCAACCAAATTAAAGGTGATGAATGGACAGTGTGGAAGGAAGCTCCTACTACCTCGGGCTGGGTTTTCTCTGTATATAAATTATCTACCCCTCAATTTTTTCCTCCCGATTCTGTCAGTTCTGGATTGTTTGAATTCTCTTCTCAATTGGTGTTTATTTTTGTCAGTTATGGATTCTTTCAATTCAATTGTTAATTGGTGTTTATTTTTTGTTTCCAAGCACTTTAAAATTCAGATACATCTTTTAGTCTTTATCCCTTTTTACTTTCCATTCATGTTATCCAATTGTATTTCACTAAATTTCATTTACATATAATTAAAATTTATGAATTTAAACTTATTTTCCATTTCCTATATTAAAATTTATTCCCAAAAAGAATTGAAAATATTTAAATGCTATACAAAAGACACCCAGTTTCGAAGATTGCTTGTAGTGCTTAAACCTATTTTTTGAATTCCATTTCAATTAACAAACTATGTACAGATAAATAGAAAAACTCAGAGAGCAAAGCTTCTACGGAAGCAATTACCTCAAAAAAAGCAACCTATAGTTATACTGTAGCAAGATGTTGAAAATGAACCGCAATACATTTTTGATATTGTTAATATGTTTTTTTTTTTCCTAAAGTTGCTCTAGATGTTCATACCTACCCAAGATTTGAACTAGGGCGGGGAGGATAACAACATCCTCCCAATCTATATTCAATATGTTAATTGAATTAATTTTTTTAATTGTTATAGTTTTTATTTACTTTTATATGACTAAGATCTTTAATTAATTTTAATAAAAATAAAAATAAATTTTATTTAATTAAGCACATAATCACTCTCTTCATTGTTATACAAGTGAGAATTAGAAAAGTTAAGCTAGTTTTAGTAAACCTTAATCATCATTATCATTATATTTTATTATTATTTTAAAAATATTATAAAAATAATTTTATGAATAAAGACAGTATTTTTCATTTTCCAATTTTAAAAAATCACAAAAATAATATTTTTTAAAAATATTTTATATATACAACTCTTTAACTTCATTTTATGTTTATAAAAAATTATTGTATTATTATTATGAATTAAATTTACAATCATTATTTCTTATTTATTTTTACAAATTTTTTAAACAAAGTTTTTAATTATGATTGTTTTCTAATTCCCTGTAATTTTTTTTTAATAAAAATATAAAAATGACAATACAAAATCACTACATCAGCCATCCTTCACAACAAACCATCCAGAAGCATAAACAAAAATGGCCATCATAGTATGAAATGTGGAGCTAATCTCCTCCCAAAACGGTCCCAACTTGACCTTATACAACTGTGCATCAAACTAGCAAAGAAAACTCAACATCGGTTCAGAAAATAGAGATGTAAATTTCATCGGACCCGGTAAAGGCCTAGAACTCTGAGAATAATAATTTTTCCCTAGTTTATTGAGTTCAAAAGAATTGCTTCATTTCTTCGAAATTCATTTCTCTGTTGAAATACACAGAAACAAAAAATTGCTTAAAATGCTTCTCAAACCTGTTGACGGGATCGGGCTAGTGCCAAGTGTGAATCATTGAGCACAGCCTAGTAGGAGGAGTCTTATAGCTGATAGGTTTTTTTATTAATAGTAATATACTTTTCTCTTTGTTATTCTGTTTTTTTCTCTATGTGTTGCTCTAGCATTACCTCAAAAATTGTTGGAAATGGGTGACAATCAGTCTCTCGGTCACTATATAACTGCCAAACCGAATATGGTTAGTTATGAGTAACCATGTAAGAAATGTATGTATTTCTTGTATTCTCGTAAGAGAAAGTATTGGAGAGTTGAGAATTGTTATATTCTTCAGTTATTGAATAATAAGAAGACCGATACCATTGCTCCGTGGATATTTCCCTAAGAGAGAGGGTTTTACCACGTAAATATTTCATGTGTGTATAATTATTTGCTTTCTTGTTTTATTTGCTTCCGCTGCATATTGTGTTCCGTAGCTGTTAGATCAAACAAAAATACAACCTACTGTACTCTAGCAATATGTTGAACATGAACACATATACACTTTTAACTTTGTTATTTTGTTTTTTTCCTCTCAAGTTGCTCTACTTGCGCATTGCCTAAACAATGTAACCTACAGATATTTATATACAACACCTGCCACCCCAATGTTTTATGTTTTAGATTGCTGGGAAATTTTGTTTACTTTTCAAATTTCCCATTTGAAGTATAATCAGATTTATGATAACAAGAACTTTAAAAAAACCTTAAAACTACCTTAAACTATAATTTTAATGGTGCACACATTATCATCTAGTGATTTTGGTTTATTTTAATTTATACATATGGTTTTAAGTTTTAAAATTATTTTTTTTATAAACAAAGTTGGATTTTTTTATTACTTTTCATCATATTTTTATTTTATGAGTCAACATGGATTTTATTTTTTTTATTTTTATTAATGGCTGATGTTACAATATTTTATTTTTATTATTTGGTTATTATTTTGTTACTCCACAAACACTGGACTCGCAAGATCTCCCTCATACTAAACTGTAGAGGACCTCTAGACACAATAAACTTACCTTAAAACTACCTTAAACTATAATTTTAATGGTACACACATTGTCACCTAGGAATTCTTGTTTATTTTACAAATAATAAACTTAGTAAGGTAGTTGAATAAGTATTAAAATCAAATATTTAAGGTTTTTTATTTTTTATTGATTTGAAAATATATCCTTAATTGATTTTTTCTTTAATTATTATCATTCTTATTTCTTTTTATATGATGAAGAAGTTTGATTAATTTTAATTTATTAGATTTTATTGAAAATAAATATAAAATTTATTTAATTAGATACATTAGCACTATTTTTGTGTACTCTAAATTTAGTAATGGTAAGTGTTAGAGATGCAATTTAAAATTAGAATAGGTAAATTGGTCTCACTGGAGTTAACCACCATTATCATTATATTGTTTTTATTATTCAAAAAACATTATAAAAATAATTCTATGAATAGAAGATAAAAATATATTTCATTAATTTTCTATAATTATTATTATATATATATAATTTGATGTTTATAAAAAAATATTATATTATTATTATGTTTCAAATTTATAGTCATTATTTCTTATTAATTTTTACAATTTTTTTAAACAAAGTTTTTTATTGAGATTTTTTTCCAATCCACTTTAAAATTATTATTATATCAAGGAATGAGTTGTATTGTTAAAAAACATTAAATTGTAATAATATTATTTTATATTTATAAGAAATCATTATCATTCTATTTTATTAAGAAATTATTTTATAAACTTTGATATTATGATTTAATGAGTTAGGATGGCGTTTATAATTACATGAACAATTTAAATTTTACAAATCAATTTACAAATTTTGTTTGAAATTATTAATCTTTTCAAATCCACTCTAAAATTGCAATTTATAAATTAAATTTTTTTAGAGGGAGAGATCTAAGATGGGTGGTTTTTTCCTAGCCAAGTTTATAACGAGTTAACTATGATAAAAAAGAGCACAATACAAAGGATTATCCCACAGTTCCATCTTGCTTGGGATTGGGAATGGTTCCCACCCATCAAGGGACTAGGCCATGCACATATAGAAGTCAATGAGGCGTGTATAGCCGTATGAGACGCAACACAAGCCTCATTTGTGGGGAGAGAGAGAGGGGGGAAATTTGGTGCATGGCAGAGGTGTGTGGCCTAGATTATATGGAAGAGGGACATGGATTAAGGAGATGATGATTTTGTGCAATGATTCTATGGGTACACAAAGGTGTGCAGCAGGGTAAAGATGTAGGATAGCCAAGTCAAAGTGCATCCCATTGCACAATACAATATCATAAAGGATACTCTCTTGTCATGCAACATGACAAAAGCATTGACCAAGGAGAGGGAGTACATGCCCCAAGGGATGTGCTAATTGAGGTAGGAAAACACTCTAAGTAAAGAAGTGATTTTTCACACTTTTTTCACTCAAGTAAAGAAATGATTTTTCATAACCTATTAAAAATCAAGGGCTATCTAGTGAAGAATATTGAGTTCTATAAATGAAAGTAGGAAAGAGATGTTCAAGTAAAACTGGTAAAGCTTCCTAGATAAGTATATAATGTATAAACAATGCCACATATCCACATAAGGAGATCTTGTGCAATTTGTAATATTCTCATATGGAAATTGTGATCTACGTGTTTTTCCAAATGTTTTGCAGTGACCCTATTTCTCTTGTTGCATAGGTAGTGGCTAAATTTTTTGTGAAAGTTCTCCTAACTATATTGAACAACTTTTGCACTTGTTTGGAATAAGTTAGGAAGAGAAGGATATATTATTAATATTTGTTTGATAAATTCCCAGTTTCAAGATGAACTTTTTTGCTTCACATGCTAGGGTTAATTCATCTCTGAATTTATGGACCTGCAATGTCTTTTCAAGCGATGAATTTGGGGATATGTGACAACCACAATATCACAATGGAAATTGTGATAAGAAACAATTTGTGAACAAGATCATTCTGCCACTTCATTGAAAATTGACTCAAAGAGGAAACTCGACTAGATTGGGGATCTACTTTAGATTGAGATTCAAAAATGAACCCGACCTATTGAACAGGGAAAGGACTATTAATTTTAATGATGTTGGGGTGCTAAAGGAGGTTACCTAACCATCTTGCAAGGGATACCCCTATTGCACCGACAATTCATCACGAAGGCTTATTAAGTCTAGCAAGTCATAAATGTGCATTTGTGAAGTTGACCTAGATTGCAGGTGGATAGGGTTCTCCAATTTGAGCTTGAGATGTGTGCATGTGTTTAAACTGTGTATAATCTATGGTATGGTTTCATGAGAGGGTACCTTATGGGGTTATTTGTTTAATGTGAATTCTTGTCTTGTCATTTGATTATCTTTGTGTATGGTTGCGATGAGTACTTGTTTCTAGAATAAATGTAGAAGTTGAGGTCACCTCTTGTTTTTGGAGGAAATGTGTATGTTAAATGTACTTTTGGCTTAAATTGGATACCTCCATGTCCCCATCTCATGGAACCAAATAGAGGGGCCTGGGCATAGCTCGAATAAGAGTTAAGGAGGCATGGTGATGGAATTTTGGGACAATGAAGGTCCCCATGAGCCAAATCAAAAGAAAAGGGACTAAGAAGAGGGATCCTTCACTTAAAAGAGGGAAGTGTTGACATAAACTCCCCAACTGGGTTACAAAATGAAAATTGTATGCATAGGGATGTGGAACCACCCTACTGCAAACACTACCAATTGAGAGAGGTCATCCATATAAATCCAAATGAGGAAACAATTTTTACAGTTAAATGTTTGGAAAACATTAACAATTCATTGGCCTACATTAATTATAGAATATAACCCTGAAGGATTATATGACTAACATCCCTCCCTTGAGATGAAGGGGTGTTTGTAAGTCCAAGCATCATTTTGAATTTTTCAAAATTTTCTCTTCTAAGCGCTTTGGTGAATATGTCTACAATTTTCTCACTTGTTGAACAATGTCTCAAATGAATACTCTTGGCCTCTACATGATGCCAAATCAGACGGTACTTTGTATATATGTGCTTGGGCCGATCATGGACTCTAGGATTCTTGTCCAACTTGATTGTAGAAGTATTTTCAACCAAAAGAAGATTATAATTCACATGTTTCTCCTGCAAATCTACAAGTATTTTCCTAAGCCACACAATCTCCTTTGGTGCTTCTACAACTGCCATATATTCTTCCTCTATTGTGGAATCTACTGGAACTGATTGTTTGCGTGATCACCGGGAGATATTTGTTGGTCCAAGATTCATAAGATAGCTTGAAGTTGATGCTCCATTTTCTTTATCCCCATCAAAGTCTGAATTAGAATATTCAATCAAGTTAAAGTCACCCACCTTAGAATATTTGAGTCCATAATCTTGAATTCCCTTCAAAATTTAGAATTCTTTTTGCATTAGACCAATGTCCTTCACAAGGATTTTGCATGAACGTGGAAAGGATCCCAACAACAAAAGAAATATTTGTTTAGTGGTGGTAATGTACATAAGACTTCCCATAAGTTGTATGTACTTGGTTGCATCCTCAAATTCATTTCCTTCTTTTCACGTGAGCTTCAAATTGTAATCCATTGGAGTAGAGAGAGGGTTACATTCATGCATGTTTCAATTTTATTTTAAAATCTCAATGTACTTATTTTGGGAGATGAATATGTAGTTTGGATCATGAGTCACTTTGATGCCCAAGTAGTAGTGAAGATGTCCTAAATCTGTCATGTCAAATTTTTCTTCAATTCTTTCTTTATGGTTGCAATATAGTCTTCATTCTTCCCTGTCACGAATGGATCATATACATATACCACAAGATATGCAATAGTTTTGCTAAATTTCTTGACAAAAAGAGTTGCATCATCATGACTAAAGCGCTTAAAATTTAATTTCAGAACATGTTCAGTTAGCTTTTTCTTGACAAAGAGTTGCATCATCAAGATTAAAGTGCTTAAAATTTTATTTCAGAAGATGATCAATTATCTTTTCATACCAGGCTTGTGGTGCTTGTTTCAGGCCATATAAATATTTAATGAGTTTACACACCTTTTTTCTTGTCCCTTCACAATAAAACCTTCGGGTTGAGACATGAAAATGTTCTCTTTCAAGTCTTCATTCAAGAAAGCAGTCTTCACATCCATTTGATGAAATTTCCATCTGTTTAGTGTTTCCAAGGCCAATAGAATGTGAATGGTAGTCCATCAAAGTCTCATCATAATCAATGCCTTCTTTCTGCACATAACCTTTTTCCATGAGCCTCGCCTTATGCTTGTCAAGTGAGCCATCTGATTTTTACTTATTCTTGTAGACCCACTTGCATCCAATTGGTTTGGTTCCAAATGGAGGATTCACCAACTTCCATGTCCCATTTTTTATGAGACCATCAGATTCTTTCTACATAGCTTATTTCCACTTATCATTAGAAATAGCTTCTTCAACGGAAGTTGGTTCATATTCAGTAGATAAATCCAATCCATAATCAACTGAATCTTCCATGTCATTTGCATCATTTGTCTTTGAATTATGTACATTACCTCCATCTTCTTGTATTGTTGAGCCCCTAGCTCCTATCTTTCCAATCTCATTAGGATGAACACTTTCAAGGGTCTTCATGGCCCATTTTGGAATCTTATGTGATGACCCAAATTGCTCAACTGATTGAGATGGTGCGGTCTCTCAAAGACATAGCCATCCAATCCCTCCAATCACATCATCCAATCGAACTTCCTCTTCTGATGAGGATGGGAATGAAGATGGAATTTCAAAAGAAGATTCCAAAGGTTGATCCAAGATAGGAATCCCCTCTTCAAGATTTGGAATCTCATTATCAAATTCATGATATCTCTTTATACGAGTAAATTTGTTAAGATGATCAAGTTGTTTCTCTTGCAGTCTTGTCATTTTTAGAGAATTCAAAAAAAAAAATCAAGAAAGAATAAACTTTTTTTTTGGAATTATAGTGTGAATGATCTATTATATAGAGAAGATGTGTTACAAATCAACGTAAAACTATCATGGTAATTTTTTTAAAAATATTTTGATAATAGTTCATTAAATCTACTTTAATCATATATTATTTAAGTTTAAAATGGATAAATTTTGAAGGTAGAAACTATTATATAAGTTTTACATTAGTGTGAATCCAACCAGATGGGTAACACTTTTTGGCCAAAAGTGAGAGTGAAAATTCAATATTTTACTCATTTACTAAATCAAAGCCATTGAAACTCATCTATGCCTTCAAAATTTCGACATGCAATAAAAAACAAATTGTAGAGGATTATGTTGTCTTTCCAACAATATTTTTAAAAAATAATAATATTTTTTATTGTGCCAAAATTGCATTTAGTGAAATGATTGTCCTTGCAAATTTCAAGAAAAGTTAACAAGTGGTTCGTGTGCACGTAAAATAATTTAATGCTAAACGTATAATTTTTGAAGAAACAATATGAACATAATGTACACATACTGCACTGGGGCGTACATTTTTTATTAATTTTCGAAATTGAGCATTGAATATTTGAATCTCATTTTGTACACATTTGTGTGCACATAAACTTTTTCTTTACTGCTTACAAAAACTGAAAAACCAAAAATACTCTTTTGCAGAGGACGTGTCAATGTGCTATGTATATGTTTCTTTTTAAATTGGTTGTATACTTTTTATGTTGTTGATTTTTCTTTGAGTTGCTTTGAAGTTGTGAACATGGTTTTTAAGTGTAAGTTTTAAAAGAAAACAATAAAAATATCATACAAAATTAAAAATGCATAAATTATATGCTAGTGGATAGACGATTCATTAGTAAATCCACAGGAATCAAGTTTGCCACCTAAGGTACAATTAATGATAGAGTTTATGCCTTTCAAAGAGGTAAGGAAAATTAAATTTGCATAAAAAGGGGCTAGAGACTTGTTTTTAAAGCCCTCGATCGAGCTATTAGCTCGATCAAGGGTTTGAGCAATTTTATAAATACCTCGATTGAGGGTTTAGTTGCGAATAAGAAAATATCTCGATTGATCTACTTTCTACATATTCTTTTTTGCATATGTTTGTGGGTAATAGCTCGATGGAGCTACATTTTGCATATTTTTCCTTTGCATATTACCTCTATAGAGGGTTCAGATAAAGCACGATCGAGGGTTATCTAAACCCTCAATTGAGATTTAAAAAAAATATTGATCAAGCACTTGGTTAATCCATCGATAGAGCTTTCAAAAGCTTGATCAAGGGCTTAACCAAACCTCGATCGAGCTCCTTTTTTGTGCAATCCGTAACCACGTCTTTCCAAAACGTGTTACCCATCTTCATGGGAACGCCCATTATTCATAGACAACTTCAGTATAGCCTGAGTGGGCCTAATAGTTAAGAACATGTGTTTCCTCTTAGGAGGTCATGGGTTCAAATCCAGAGGGGGATAAGGTATGTACACCTCTGTAAACTTTAGAAGTTAAATCGCTCCGTAGAGAGAAGTCATTTGTCCCACAAGCAAGGGGGTATCATACACCAAATTGGTTTCTGGCTTGGCAGTGACCTTAGTTTTTTATTATTATTATTATTATTATAAAAAAATTAACTTAGTCCCTTTCAATTTTTGATATATATATAATAAAAATCAATTTAAATATTTTTCTATTAATAATATTTCAATGGTGTATTAGTCAATATTTGTGTTCGATTTATGAGGATTTTGATCTCAAAGAGATATTGAACATTGAATATTAACATCACATTAAAATTATGATCATTATATTATTTTCATTCTTTATTTTCCATTGTCATGATTGGATGAGGACATAAGTGGGTAGATAATTGTTTGGGTCTCATACCCATGTATTAGGGTTGTAAGATTTCATATCAGAGTAAGCTAATCTTGTAGTAAATAGATCATCATTCTCGAGACAAATCTAATAAGAATATGATAGAAATATTAGGCAAAAATAGAGTTATACCATGATCCAAGGCCCATGCATGGTGAAATTGTAGCATACCTGGTAGCCTCTTTTCATTTTTGGAGACCACAAGGTACTCAAATACATATCTGAATTCTTCACCAACATCCAATTTCGTTTTTCTTCAATTCATTTAATTACACATTAGAAATTAAATAAAAAATAAAAAAAATACATGGTCTCCCAAAATACACATATTCAATTGCTAAATATTATAGGAATTATAATTATGAAACACACACCAAGCCATGCAATGCCATTCACATATATAATCATAAACAATATGCAAACACAAAATTCACCATGGATTTCATAATAGTTAGAGGCTTATCTTTTAAATAAAATGTTCTCCAACTATATGCAGGTGAAGGACATTCCTCCCATCCATAGGCACTGTCAAGCCATATCTTACTTTAACGGGCCACCCCTGAGTTGGGTCTATCAATCCACAAGGAAAACCTCTTCATTAATCCCACTATATACAACTTAATTTATCATGCAACACATTGGTGCCTAAACCCCCTCCACAATTGTCCCAATCCTCAATTCCCCTTTCCCATCAACCTGCACAACGCAAAGAACAATACCCTTTCTTTGAGTTATGAGTCCCTTGGGTAGCCTCCATCTCCCTTCTAGAGGTCCAACACAGGATGGACAAGAATTCTCTGAATTGGGACTCCAGGGCACAAGCTGCAGTCCAGGTTTCTCTAACACACCAATCTACCTAGGTCAATGGCATGCATAATTCATGTTCAACAATGGCATCTTCATTCTTTGTTACAGTACCAAGCTATGGCATTGCAAGATGATGGAAAGGGAGTGGAAAAGGAATTTGAATGGTGGGAGAGTATGAGGAATGAATCCCTCTCAAGCTCAAATTCTCACTTTTATAAGCATGCATTAGATTTCCATGTGGCTTCTTCCACATGTGACCATTTTCCCCTCTTAATCCATTTCTTATGAAAATTAAATAATGCTTAAACAAAGTATGCCTCTTAATCAACGTTTAAGTACTTGGTTTAAATTTCTAAGGCTATGGAGATAAGCTAAGGTCCACTATCACTTCCCCTCTTGTGGAATCATAGCCCCCCATCTCTTCTTCGTCCTTCTTCCTTTGCATCCATTTAGAGATTTTATATTAATATACAAAAATCTACATATTTACATAGTATTTGTCATATCGACTATTTGTATCTGGCTTGTTATCCCTTTTAGTTCAATATTTACAAATTTACATTGTGGGGTCAAACTGGGGTATTACAAAAACAATACCCTTAGGGGTTTCGCCAAATTCTAAATGGACCCATATCATCAATAATTCGATTAAAATTATATATCTATGGGAACCCTAACGTTGTGTATCATCATATTCGAGCAACAAGAAGGAAGTTTGATATAATATTATATGATTTTTTTCTTACCTCATCAAACCTAGAAGGATTATTGCTTACAATAAAAGAGAATATAATATTTTATAATAAAATTATTATAAAATCTTGAGATCATTTATTGCTATTATATATATAAACTTTGTCGGTAATAAATTATTATCATATGTATATTGTCAATAGGGAGAAGATAATATCATCAAGTCAATAAAAATTATGTGGAGGACAACACCAAGCATATGGGCATTGATGGAAAGCATAATACAAACTATACTAACATGTTGAATAGCATCATGGACATGTACAACCAAACTATACATATGATACCAGTGTTATAATATGTGGCATCTATAGAGCCGTGGAACATATGAATAGTTGTCATATTGCTAACCGCTAACACTCATCATGTTTCATTTGACAATGTACCACTATCAATATGTATAGTATTAACAAGATGAAGTTTTTTAGTACTAGGTTTGTGTGAGATATTCATTGTGCATTTTCCCCCACGTTTCTTGCATGTTTCTTTCCAATTGACCAATGTATATTTTCTGAGGTAGGTGTTTTTAAATATATATATATATATATATATATGTATGTATATGTCTTCTTTTGAATTAGTTAGAGGCATTAATTCCCATCTTGAGTCTAAATTGCCACATCCATAATGCCTCTTAATTCCATATAAGGGGATTTTAACCAAAACTACTTTTTAAAGAAGAGGATCACTAAGTCCATTTCCACATCAAATCCCTCAAAGGGAGGGTTTTGAATCTTAGCCTATGTTGTTATCAAATCAACCAAGGATGTTAGATAGGAGTCCCTCATAGGAATTTCTTGTTAATAAATATAACATCTAACTTGTTGTATTCTCATAATCAAAGCTATTAGACCAAAGTAACCACCACAATGTAGTTTGATATGCTCAAACATACTTTTTTTAAAGTAATAATTAGATCTAGATTTTCAAAATTTTACAGCCGTACCCATGTAGTTTCTAGTACAACAAATATCCTATGTGGAATAATTCAAAACTAAAATAGCACACAACATGTCCACACTAAAAATTTATTCAAGGAGTGTTAGATCCTTGCTACACAATTTGCAATGATAATGTTTCCAAAATTTCCTTAAAATAAAGAAGCACAAACAACATAAAACATGAAAAGATCAAAACCCTAGGTGCAAGCTTTCTACTGACTCCACTTGAGTTTCCAAGATGAGATACTCCTAAAGAGTAGAGGAGTTCATGAGGAGTGCAAAGTAAAATTATAAGTTCTTCAAGTGGCATCTTGACAAATTCAGTTACCCTAAAAGCAAGTCACTAAGGGATGAACTTGAGGCAACATGTTCCAATTGTTTCATGTGAAAGACGGAAATTTATGACTTGGAATGTTCTTTTTAGTCTTGAATCTATAAAATATGTTTTCCATATGATACAATGAAAGTTTCCTTGGCCCTATTCTCTTACTTAGACCAAGCCATGAACATTTGTTTCCATTTTTCTATGGTCAAGGACTCACTAATAAAGTTCTTGTGAAGGGAAAACAACACTTTGATGATTTCCTCAAATTCATTTGGACTTCTTTCATCTCAAAAAATAAGGTGTACCATCCACGATGACAACTATAGTGGACCATGGAATTAGAGAGAGGTGTAGGGGGTTCACTATACTAGACTCATGACTCAAAATTAGAGTGAGACAAAATGGAGAGGAGGTAGATAATGAAATTGGGAATTTAATCACCCTCAATTCTTAAGTCTGTGTGCAACCGCCACTATCCTAGGAAATATAAATTAGCCATCCCGTTTGTCACAAAGGATGATCCTTCTTAGGTGTGATCCAAAGAATAAATAATATTGATATTATGTTGCATTAACTCCACCTCTACTATTGTGATTTGAAAGTAATGTGGGATAATCTAACTAGGATAAGAGTCTATCACTTTCCTTGAGAATTTTCATGAATCATGAAGGTGGGGTTGTTGGAATATGATCCCCCTTACAATTTTTCCACCATGATTTTTCATGGCATAAGATGGCTCAAAGTTCTCTCTGTTCATATCCTTTCCTAATCCATAGTTTATTATTATTCTTGTAGTACCTAATTTCACCATGGTGTCCACATGGAGATTTGAGAATTGATTCACCCAATAACACATTAAAAATTTGAAATCTCTGAGAAAAAGGTCCTGCCTACTCAATAAGCCTTGCTATTCTTAGGGAAGAGGGAGACTCAACATGTTTTAAAGAATGAATAATGATAGTCGAATCAACAATTATGATTTTAGACCAAAAGGAACAAAGCGACCTTTTTTTTAAAGTAATAATTAGATTTGGATTTTCAAAATTTTACAACCATACATGTATAGCTTATAGTACAACAAATAACTTATGTGGCATAATTCAAAACTAAATTAGGACATAACATAATCATTATAAAATAATGTATTATTATTATGTTTCAAATTTATAATCATTATTTCTTATTTGTTTTTACAATTTTTTTAAACAAAGTTTTTAATTATGATTTTTTTTCTCAGCCATTTAAAATTATGAATATATTAAGGATTGAGTTTTATTGTTAAAAAAAAAAATTGTAATAATATCATTTTATTTTATTAAAAATTCATTTTATAAACCTTGATATCGGTGACTTAATCAATTAATATGTTGTTAATAATCACATAAACAATTAGGGTTTTACAAACCAATTTATAATTTTATTTTTAAATTATTAATCTTTCCAAATCTACTCTATAATTACAATTTATAAATTAATTTTTTTAGAGAGAAATATCTAAGAAAAAAGAGCACAATATGGAAGATTAGCATGCAGTTCTGTCTTATATGCTGGGGCTTGGGAATGGTTCTCACTCATCAAGGGACTAGTCCAAGCACATATAGAAGTCAGTGAGACATGGATAGCCATATGAGACACGACATAAGCCCCATCTGTGGGTAGAGAAAGAGGGGGTGTTTTGGTGCATGGTAGAGGTGTGTGTGGCCTAGGTTATATGGCAAGGGGGCATGGATTAGGGAGATGATGATGCTATGCAATGATTCTATTGGTACACAAAGGTGTGCAGTAGGGTAGGGATGTAGGATAGCCAAGTCAAAATTCATCCCATCGCACAATAGAGGATCATAAAGGCTACCCTCTTGTCATGCAAGACAACATGAGTAGTGACTAAGGAGAGGGAGGAAGGGAAATTTTTAGGGGCCAAATTTTGCCAGTTGATTATTTTTTGGGCCTTTTTTCAAAAAAATAAATTCATTATTTGGTCATTTTTAGTCTCTAATATCACCTATAGTTACATAAAATGAGTTTTTTATCATAATATTCGCCAAAATTTACAAGTTTCAGTAGTAAATTGTATATTTCATATTTAATATTCATCTACCAATCTATATTTATGTTTTTTTAAATCCAAAATTATCGCCTAGAATACTATACTTAAGTATACTTTTATAATCCTTAAAAAATATCTTGGAGGGAGGGCATGCCTCAACGGATGCTTTGATTGAGATAGGGAACCAATCGAAGTAAAGAAATTATTTTTCACACTTTTATTTGATTGAGATTGGTGGGGATACTTATGGATAGGTTGACCTACGTATGCAAGTTAGAGACGTTATCATGCAGCCAAGTTCTCTAGGGTTCTTTGGACGTCCTAATGATGGACCTAGACAAATTGGATTGGGATCCACTGAGAGGAAATCCCACCCTTCAAGGAGGACTCACAAATCTTCTACTACATTGGATTGTCCATGAGGACTATAAGAATATTAATGAGAACAACGATCACCTCTACAAGAGGAACAAGATTCTCAATACGAAGCTATAAATAACACAAAGTAGATATCATACATAGACTAGGCAAACGGAAGGCTCCAATATACATGGATATGGAGATATCCAAGGAAAAAGTAGTATACATGCATATGCTTCAAACTTATTTATTTAAATTGGCCTAGATATAAACAACAATAGTTAACAACTGAACTATTGATTGATTGGTTGAAAATAAAAATTAGATGTACAAATATATTCTCCATGGTATACATAAATCCAAGCTAAGAACAATAGATATGGAATGGATTCCTTGAATTAGTTGAATGGCAAGCTCCTTTGAACAACAATTATGATAGGCTACTAGCTAATTATACTAGACTTCCAAATGCATATGTCATCCCCAGATTTATTAACTAACAATTATAAAGGTGTGCATACCAATTCCCATTCATACAAAAACTTATTACCCCATAATTGAGCAATCTATAAGTACTTAACACAATACCATGCATAACCTATTAAAACTCAAAAGCTATATGATCAAGAATATCAAGTTTTATAAATGAAAGTAGGGAAGATATGAATTAAAATCGACAAATATTCCTATCTAAGTAGATTCCTAAATGATCTTCCACATGAAACTCAATCTTCTTAAAAAACATACTTCCACCAATCTCCAAGACAAAGTAATATAAACAATAGATCTACCACATATATTGGTATAGAAATATGTATTGAATGGATGTTGAAAAGGGTTTGATACTCCCTTTCCCTAGTTGCATTAGAATGTCCCTTGAGGTTATAGAGTTGAATCATACATGGTATGAGATGACTAAGCCTTTGAAGTTGCCAAAAGATGAATCAACAAGCCTGCAAGGTTGGATCCAAACTAATATCAAGATATCTATGTTGAAATTCCAGATAAGATAAGTACAAGCACCCAAGGGCGAAGTAAGTCAATTAAGAAGCTAGATTAATTTTTGATGTGAATTTGAGTGTGTATCTACAAGGTAGGGTTTCAAAGATAGAAGGTTCTAGGAGATATTCAAGAGATTAAACATGAATTGAACGTTATAAATAAGCAAAGTAGCAACCTCAAGGCTTAAGTGAATGGAAAAATAATTGTTAGGGAGAGTGATGCATATGGAAAAGTCAAACCGTTTGTTTTGACTTCATACCAAGAGTGTCTAAGACAATATTGTGAGTTTTACCCCTAAAATAGACTCTATATTCCATGAACGATGAGACAATTGTGGTACAGCTAGGAATGCCACAATTCACTTAGCTCCTTGGTATTAGAAAGAATTAAGGATAATTTGACTTAATTAATCCTATATAAAGCAAACCCAAATGTATTTGGGTTGTTGTAGAACTATAATGAAGCAACATGAGTAAATATGGGCCTAATAGAGGGCTATCCCCTAAGTTGGTCTCATAGAGTAAGAAAAAATACCCTAAATGAGTGCCTTGAAGGTTCAAAATGAACCAAACCGATGACGAAGGTTAAAAAGACAAGTATAAAATGCGGTAAATGAACCTACATAAGAACTAAACATCCCTTAGAGGCCATACATCTAAGTTAAGTTAAGGGAACTCAAGGGACGTTGTCCAACACATAAGGATGGTAGAGAGATATTGAATGTCATCACTAGGTGAGCCACACATCTACAGAGCAAAAAACAGTGTCATACTACAACATCCCTAGTGGATAGTTATATCCAAATTCTAAAGTGTGAAAGCCATACACTAAGGTTAGTTTTTACAATTTGGACTCTTAGACTTAGATTTTTTAGTATATGTTAGCAACCCATTTTAAAATACTCAATGAGCTACACTCTTCCATGGTAGTCATCCAATTGCCTAAAAAAATAATTTCACATTATATTTACAAGTTGAGACACGTTTTAAAAAAAATTATTTTCATTGAGCCAATGTTGTTCTCTCTCAAATTTTATTTAGATGGATTTTTGTTGAGATTTAAATTAATTAATAATTAATTAAAAATATTTATTTTAAAATATAGAATTTTATTTGTTTTTAATTTATTTTTTTGGTGAATTCTTTTTTGGGGTATTGGATTTTATATTTATATATATAAATATATACAAACCATTTTTTAAAGTGATTTTATTTATTTCATCTCATTAATCTTTTATTTAAAAAATAAATAAAAATATAATATTAAAATTAATAAATAAATTGTATATAATATTATTTAAAGTGATTTTGTTTATTTCATCTCAATAATCTTTTATTTTATAAACGTTTCCTAGTGTCTCGGAGATCCCTACATGTAGGTTGACCATTATGTTTTCTCCTCAAAATTGTTGTTTTAGGTGTAGTCTAAATATTCTAAGTTTTCAACCTTCTCCGATCAAGTTTTCCATCTTATTTTATTCGTATTCCAACTGGAAATCTTTAAAAAATCTGAGAATCACAAATATTAGCTATGGAAATTGTGTAATTTGGGTGCCAAGGGGGGTATTCGAGGGTGCTAAATCTATTTATATATTCAAAAACACAATTTAAACATGTAAAATTTTAGATTTTACCAAAAAAAAATTATTGGATTCCGACCAAAACCCATGGTAAAGTTGAAAACGTAGAATAAATAGACTGCTCCGTTGTTTTATATAGTTTCAATTTTGATTTTCTTAATACAATTTTCTTTGGTAATGTGTTGTAGGTCAAAACCCCTTTTTGTAATTATTATAGCACAATGTAAATACAGACAAATTTTGTGGTGGAAGGAAAGGAAGGGGTGTAAAATGATCCTGTGAAACCCTATCTAGGGTTTTCTACCATTTTGGAGCCCTTGATGCTCTGTTTTTGTTGCAGTCGCAACCATGGAGTCAAGTTCTCTTATTTAAGAGAACCTAGTACCAACCATGTCAAAAAATTGGAATATTTTAGGGTGTCTTTGATTTTTGGCAATTTTGTTTAGCTTCTTCTCTTTCACAAACACGTCCTTGAACTTTATTTTCTTCTTTTCGATTGTGTTTGAGTGTGGATTTGCAATTTTGAGGTGGTTTTCTAGGTAGCAATATTAGCTTAATTAGCATATGACTACAGTTTTGATTGATTTTGTGAGGTGACCATTGTACTAGTGGAGATTGAAGTGTGATTTTGTAGTCCCTTGGTTGGTGACGAAGTAGTGGTAGGTGATGTCATTGAATTGTTACACATATGGGACACATCGATGTGATTGATTTAAGCAGGATTTCAGTTCCGTTTATGTTTCTCAACAATCTAACATGTCACATCTCCTCGAAACCAGAACTCTTGTAATATTTTGAAATCTGGTGTCATGCCAGTTTTGTCTGGGCACATTTTAGAGAAGTTAGGGTCCTTGGAAGGAAATGGTTCAGGGAAGGGATGGAATTTGATGGGAAAATTGCTCGTCATGAGGCTATTTTCCCGTCAAATATGTTCAAAATCCAGAAGTAGCTGTCAGTTTTCTGTGTTAAAATGGTTAAAAATTTTGTTAAACGATTTAAACCGTTGATTTTGAAGAGTGGAGCAGATTCGAAATTCCAACCTTGGTTCAAGGTTTCATGGTGTTGACGGTGTTAAGACAGTGGTTGGACAATACCAAGTTATGAATGGGGTGGATTATGTTATTACACACCTTGAACCACTTATACTATGAAATGAAAACTATATACTAAGAATGAGAACTCTAGCCATAAAAACTCATATTTTTGCATAAAAATACCAAAAACAACCCCCAAATCGAAAAGTGTTGATACTTGTATCATGTTTTGATAAAAAGCACTAAAAAAAAACCCCAAATCGAAAAGTGTTGATAACAGTATTAACATTTTTTTTTCGGGGTTAAAAATGTAGTCATGGCCTAAAAATCTCATACTGTTGTTTACGAAAGCCCTAAAATCAACCCCTAAATTGAAAAGGTTTTTTTATCAAACAAATAAATTCCATCTTCTTTGCAACTACATGCACTACCTATCTTACCCCCACCCATTAACCTAACTATTATATTTTACCCCATAACCTAACTATTATATATAATAATAATAAAATTAAACCCCCCCTCCCACCTACCTTCCCCCCACATAAACATTATTTTATTAAATTAAAATTAAAGAAAAAACTGCATTACCCACCTAGCCAACTACCTTCCCCTTAGCTACCTACCTTCCCCCTATCCCCCCTAACCCCCTAGGTTACCCCCTACCTTAAACCATCTTCACGCACACATTGTTTAAAAAAAAAAACAAAGCTTAAAACCCACCCTTTTAAATATTATATAATAAAAAAAATTAAAATAAAATTGAAATTTCCCTACATTACCCCCTACCTTAACCCCCTTACCCACACATTGTTTTACCAAAAAATAAATAGAAACCCAAACTTTAGCCCCTAACTATTATTATTTTAACTAAACAAAAAAAACTTAAACTTTATCCGCTCCAAATAATTTATAACAAAAAACTAAAAAAACAATTAACAACCAAACTTTATATAAAAATAAAAAATAAAAACCAAATATATATAACAAAAAAAAAATTAGAGAAAATAAAGACCAAGTGTAAACCCCAAAATACATAAACAAATAAAAAGCAAAGTTAGAAAAAGAACCATATTAAAAATAAAAAAACAAAGTTAAAAAAATAACAAACAAATAAAATAAAACCCCCTATACTAAATAAAAATTTTAAAAAATAAAACAATTTCCCTCTGCCCAAAACCCCCTATACTAAATAAAAATTTAAAAAAATAAAACAATTTCCCTCTGCCCGCCCCCTCCCTCCTCCCTTCTCCCTTTCCCTTCCCCCTCCACCCACCCCCTCCTCCTCCCTTCCCCCTTCGCCTCCCCCTCCACCTGCCCCCTCACTCCTCCCTTCCCCTTCCCCCTCCGCCCGCCCCCCTCCCTCACCCTGCTCCCTCCCTCACCCCGCTCCCTCTCCCCTCCCCTGTCGCTCCTCTCCCCTCTCCTCCGTTTCCCTGGGCACAAAAGAGGTTTTCTCCTAAAGGGGCGGCCTCTTTTGCACCCAAGGCAGCGAAGGAGAGGCCCTAGGAGCAAAAAAGGCCGCCCCTTTGCGTGGCGCGATTGTCAGAATCCCGATGCCCAAATGGGTGTTCTTTTTTTCACCCAAGGCAGCGGAGGAGAGGACCTGGGTGCAAAAAGGCCGCCCCTTTGGGTGGTACGATTATCAGAATTGCACCACCCAAAGGGGCGACCTTTTTTGCACCCAGGGCAGCGGAGGAGAGGCGAGGGGAGCGACGGGGGAGGGGAAGAGGGAGCGGGATGGGGAAGGGGGAGAGCGGAGGGGGAAGGGAGGGAGGAAGGAGGGGGCAGGCGAAGGAGGAAGGGAGGGAGAAAGGAGGGGGCAGGCGGAGGGGGAAGGGAGGAGGGAGGGGGCGGGTGGAGGGGATGCTTCTTTTTTAATTTATTTTGTATATATAATATGGGGGTTTCAACTTTGGTTTTAATTTTTTTAATTTTATTTGTTTGTTATATTTTTTTAATTTTATTTGTTTGTTATATTTTTATTTTATTTGTTTGTTATTTTTTTTATTTGGTTTTTTAATTTTTATTTTTTTTAATATGGTTTTTTTTTTTTAACTTTGATTTTATTTATTGTATTTGTTTGTTATATGTATTTCGGGGGTTGGTTTATTTTTATTTATTTTTTATTTGATTTTTTTTTTTTTAGCTTGGTTTTGATTTATTTGTTTGTTATATGTATTTTGGGGGTTTAAACTTGGTTTTTAATTTTTATATTTTTATTCAATGTATTTGGTTTTTAAATTTTTTGTTATATAAAGTCTGGTGGTTAATTTTTTTTATTTTTTTGTTATATGGTGTAACTTTTTTAGTTTTTTTTTAATTATTATTATTTGGGTAAAGTTTAGGTTTTTTTTAAGTTAAAACAATAATAGTTGGGGTTAAAGTTTGGTTTTTAATTTTCGTGGGGTTTAAAGCTTGGTTTTTATTTTAATTTTTAAATTTTTTTAAGTAGGCTTTTAATTTTTTTTTAAGTTAAAACAATGTATGAGAGGTGATGGGCTAACATCAGGGGTTAAGGTAGTGGGTAGGGCATTAGGAAATGTAATTTTGGGGGGTTAAGGTAGGGGATAATGTAGGGGGCTAGGACATTAAGAAATGTATTTTGTTTTTTTTAATGTAATTTTTTTAGATGTTTATTAATGGTTGGTTGGGGGGTTAGGGTAGGAGATGTAATTTTTTTTAAATGTAAATTTAAAAAAAAATTATTAATAGCTTGTTAGGGGGGTTAGGGTAGGAGGGGAGCATTATAATTATTTTTTTAACTTTTGTAATAGTTTGTTGGGGGTAGGGTTAGGGTAGGAGGGGAGCATTATAATTATTTTTTTAACTTTTGTAATAGTTTGTTGGGGGTAGGGTTAGGGTAGGAGGGGGGAATGTAATTTTTTTAATTGTTATTTTTTTTAAGTTTAATAATAATTGGTTAGGGGGTTAAATATTAAAGATTTAAGAATATAAAGACAATATCCAACCATCCAAAGCACAAGACAATATAAAGAATTAAAGAATTTTTTAAGTCAATGAAGAAAGCCAAGCTCCATAAAATGCCAATTTTGATGAAGAATATGGTGTATATTATGTTATTGATTAGTTTCATTTCGTGGAAAAAATGTTAAATTTGACAATTTTTTGATACAATATATTTGTAATGTTTTGACTTTAACATTTTATTTTAGAAATAAATGTTTTATATATTATGTTTATACTTTGTTGTTTACAAATATATGGTATAGGTTTTGTTAAGTTTATGTGAATCATCGATTTATGGAAAATAATGTGAAATAGTATCATTTTTATACTTTACATGTATTCATTTTATCCATTTTTTTACAATTCTTTCCATAAAAATGTCTTATTTATGATTAACTTTTAAAGATAAATTTCGAAAATGTATGTATTTTTCATTATAGTTAGCTTCTAAATGTATGTTTTTTTGTTAAATTTCTAAAAAAACACTTGAAAATAGAAATTAAAAATACTTAACAACAAAGATGTGTTAAAGGTCCAAAAAAATGTCTCAAAATGAAAATGTGTGATACTCGCATCAATCCTTTTTGAAACTGAGGTAAAAATAGATGCTAAAATTAAGAGAGAGAGAAACGAGAACTGTGTCGAGTTCTATTTCATAGTATAAGTGGTTCTTGGTGTTGCAGAAAAACGAAGAAGGGTTTCTGGCGACATTTGTGGAAGGCTAAAGCTCGTAGGCATTTGAAGGATTTTAACGTTAAATCTCAGAAAGAGTTATTTGTGCTTGGGAAAGACATTAATATGGGCCTTATGGAAATCCTCTCGCTTCGTGACTTGGTTGGTCTCTTGGAATACATTAAATTGAACAGGGTGGAATTAATCGAATGGGTATCTGATAATTGGAGGAAAGAATTAGTTTACAGTCCAAAAATACAGTATTTTTACAAATGGATGGATTTCTTCCTTTTTTTTTTCGAAGACTGATGATGTTGAAAAAATGCTCAATAGGAATTCGGTGATCGGTTAAGGTTCCCCCGTTCTTAAGAGTGTTACCCGGGGTTTAATCCTTTGAAAGAGACAATCATGAAATGTCGTCTATGGGTTGTCTACCTGGTTTCCCTCTCCAGTTATGGACAAATAATATCTTTGTCGCATTATGAATTCTTATCGTGAGTGTTTTATTCGAATGCAAAAAAGAATCATAAAAGGTTTAAACTTTGGCATGTATAATTTTCCATGTAAGTTGGAAATTTGAGAATTTAAGAGTTAAATATTTCATAAATTCAAAAAAATTCAGGAAAATGGGATATTATACCTTAAGATAGGGAGACAAAAATTTAAGATTACATATAATATTTCAAAATTATGGAGGAGAGATGCTAAGATTATAATGATCAATTGGTCATAAACAAGCTTGATTTTTATGTTAATAGTAAAAAAATTACAATGTTTTTCAAAGTTTTGTAATATTTATATAATAAATTTAATATTTTGAAAATAAATAAACTAATTCTTTTTATTAATATCTAAAAATATTAATGTATGATTACAACAAACCATTATTAATAAATAAAAAACTAATTTTAAAATTTAAAACAACCATATTTAAAAAAACTTAACAATTAATTATTAATTATTAAAAATATTAAAAAAACTAAAAATTTATTTGTAAAACTTAAAAAATGGTAACAATTATTAATTAATTATTAAAAATCTTAATTATTAATTATTAATAAAAAATAATTATTAATTATTTAAAAAAACTATGAAAAATATTAAAAATTAAAACTTAGTTTTTCAAATATAATATCATTATTAATTATACAAAATAATTTATATAATATTATATAGCAATTATATAAAAATAGTATAATCAATTTTATAAAAATAACATAATTTTATTTATACAAGAATTTATTAAAATAAACCTTTGCATTATAAAAATTTATAATATTAACTATATTAAAATATTATTTTATATCCACCTCTTAACTTTACAATATTAACTATTAAAATTTGTTTGCCCAGCAATAAGTTCATAATTCTTGCTCTTATAACTACCTTAAGTGCTAGTTAATCGAGTGTAACCCACTATAAGACTATTTTAAATGACTTTACAATGAGAGAAGTCATAAGACTCATAACATATTAATAAGTTAATATCCAATATGTAATATATTTTATATAGATTGTTTTCCTCTTCCTTAAATAATTACTTTCTCCCCAAAGTATGGTTAGAGATTTATTATAAAAAAAGCATTGTTCCATTAAATCTTCTCATGAGAGTTATGGTTGAACTCGATGTGGCTATGGTTGAACTTATCTGAATCTATCCCTCTCATGACATAGGTAATATTTTCACTATTGAGTAGTCTAGATTTTCATTTAATAATCATTTCGCCATGGCATTTTCTTCTCATTCGTAGCATAAGAAAGATCTTTCCCTTCTGTACTCTATAATCCTTTCAGTATTATTTTCTCTTTCAATAAGTAATATTCTCAATATTGAGTAGTCTAGGTTTTCATTTAATAATCATTTAGCCATGGCACTTTTTTCTCATTCATAGCATAAGAAAGATTTTCTCCTTATGTACTCTACAATCTCTTAAGTATTATTTTCTTTTCCAATGTAGGAAAAATGAGTCCGAGGCTATTGACTTCTTACTTTGAATGACATGGAGGAAAACACTCCACTCAAATTATACAATAATAACATTAACAGGGTTGCAAGTTTTTAATGATGTTTTTTTAAGTTTTGGTGGACATTCCAATCACAATTTGCCATTTCTTTTTAGAATTCTCATAACAATTCCCAAGCCTTCATACAGACTTACTAGCCATAAATCTATAAAGTTCTTTCAACAATTGCAAGCATAACAACCATGGTTTCACACAAATAACTTCATGAACAAAAAGAACATTTGAATGGGAAAATGGAAATTGCTCAAACATTGGTCATTAAAGATGAATGCTCTTATTTTAAATGGAGGATAATCAGAATGATCCATGAATGAATGAGACTCATGGAAGGGTGTGAACTGAGGTTAATGGGAAACAAGGTAACGAGCAAATCACCTCGGGCAAATTGCCCCTCAAATTTCATCATTTGTTACAAGTCATTCACAATTGAAACATACACATTGTTGACCTGGAGGAAACATGAAGTCGAAGTCGGCTTAAATTCATAACTTATAATTTAATTTTGGAACTTGATACCTTAAAAGAGTATTAATGTAGATTTAAATCTTAAATACAAGTAGCGTATATTAATGTGATTAATTAGACAGCACGGAATCACAGAGATCTAGAAAATAGAACGAAACTTATGCCTGTGAGATTGGAACAGTCGGATAGGAAATAAAGCCTTATCTTAGATTTATTTATAAATCTAAATGGTAACAAAACTACTTACAACTTAGAAGGCAAAATCAGCACACTAGATTTCCAAATAAATGGGTGCCAAGATATCTAAAGATGTGTTGTTGCATAAGGCAGTTCAGAGTGGCAACCGTGATGCTGTCAACGCTTTTCATCAGCATGGGGCAAGCTTGGAGTGGATGGATAAAACAGGAAGAACAGCTCTCATTCTTGCATGTACAAGACCCCAGTTATTGGATATGGCCATCACATTGATCAACTTGGGTGCCAATGTAAATTCATACAAACCTGGGCCTAATGGAGGAACACCATTACACTGTGCTGCTGTTAGAGGCCTTGCCAAAACTGTAACATTTCTTCTTTCACGTGGAGCAAACCCTTTTGCAATCAACGATGATTGTCAAACACCTCTTGGGCTGGCAAGGGCCAGGAATCATGCCTCTGTGGTTAGGATAATTGAGGGATGGATTTCTTTCTTTTCTGCTATCATTTGGGAACATTCTGTACTTGAATTCTCTCTTCTACAGGAAAAGATTTGGGCTGTGGTATTACCTTCACACAATCCCAGAGGGCCTCCAACACTTGAGCTTGCTATTTATTCAACACCAGAGACTTGTCAACCGAGGACAATTATTTCGCTATCTAATGTTGAAATTGAAGAACCCAACTTCAGTTTGCCAGATCCTGTGTTAGTGCTGTTTGACAATAGCACAAACAATAGATACATGTTTGTTTCTGAGTTTGAGGGAGGGAAACAACAATTGCAGAGATTATATGAAGCCTGCAGAGGGATACCTCAGAATAAAGTGACTAATCATTATTTGCAGAACACAAACCAACATGCCACAGTACCTCTTCTAGAAGATAATACAGAACTTGCTAAGGCAACTGCTGCTTCAGTGCAATCTGCATCACAAGGAGGAATTCCTCTCCCTCCATCTTACCATCCACTAGAAATTCCCACAAATCATCCCACTCCTGTAATTACTACATCGTTACCAGTTTCTATTGCTTCATTTTTTCGTTTATTAGAAGATCATGGCCTTAGTTGTGATGATGGTCCAACAGTTTATCCATCCATTAATGATTCGTCTCCCATTGAAGATAATTTGTCAATTACACATCAACATGGTACAGAATTCTCAGCAAGTTCAAGCAAAGCAAAGGACAATACTGAAGGCACATGTGTAATTTGCGAAAATAGTATGTGTAACTTGTGGTTATCCTGCAGGTTTCGTGGCCTGCCTGAATATGATGAAGGGAGAGAATGGTGGTAGTTCAGATTGTTGGAAGACCATTGAACACCATCGAATTTTATAGTGTATGATTAGAGATTCCAAAACCATGAAGATGCTACAAATAAATGAGGTCAGATAAACCATGTGCAGCATTTCAACATATATGTCCCAAGCAAACCGGCTCTGAAATGGAAGAATTCTTGCAATTTAGTCTTCTAAACGAACTTCGATCATTTGTTTTCTCGGGATTTGCAGTCAGAAGCTTAGTGAAGGCGGGTTTGAGTAGAAGTGGAGTATAGAATTTTGTTTACCTTCTCGTTTGCCCTATTAATAGATTTGTCAAAGGTGATACAGGTTGGGAAGGAAATTGAAAAACAATTTTTATCTCTTCCGTCCTGTTCATAAGTGGGCTTTCTCCTTACAGGTTGGGAAGGAAATTGAAAAAAAAATTGTAAAAAATGTTTAGTTGCAACATCATATAGGGAGCACTGCTATCATACACAACAAACATTTTCATTTTGCAATTGAAGACTCTATAGGTGGCGAGGGTTCGAATTGCTTGGCCTCCAAGAAGGTTGAGTGGTCATCTAAGTGTGAGTAGTTTCCCAAAACTGAGAGAGACAAGCAAGAAAATAAGAAATACCACCAGCCCGGACAGGAAGAAGATAATAACTGAGTAGTGCTTAAATCTATTTATTGAATTCCATTTCAATTAACAAATTATGAAATTCAGAGAGCAAAGCTTCTGCTGTAATTTATAGCAATATGGGAGAATCAAGGTATTGATAGAATTATAACTATTAACAAGTGTTATAAAACAAGATTTGAACCGTGCGGGAAGGATAACGTCCCTCCATAATACCCAATCTGCATTCAATATATTAATTCAATTTTATTTTTTAATTGTTATAGTTTTTATTTATTTTTATATGACGAAGATTTTTAATTAATTTTAATCATTAAATTTTAATAAAAATAAAAATAAAGTTTATTTAATTAGGCAGATAATCACAAGCATCATTGTTATGCAATTAGTAATGATAAGAGTTATAGAGGCAAGTGGGAATTAGAAAAATTAAGTTAGTTTTAGTGAACCTTAATCATCATCATCATTATATTGTTGTTTTTAATATTTTAAAAGTATTATAAAAAATAATTTTATGAATAAAAGACAAAAATAATTTTCATTTTCCAATTTTAAAAGATCACACCAGTTATATTTTTTTAAAATATTTTTTATATACAAACTCTTTAACTTCATTTTATGTTTAAAAAAATATTGTATTATTATTATGTTTTAAATTTACAATCATTATTTCTTATTTATTTTTACAAATTTTTTAATTGTAATTGTTCTCTAATTCACTCACACTTTTTTTTCCAATAGAAAAACATATTTATATTTCAATAGAAAATATAAAAATAACAATACAAAATCACTACATCAACCATCCTTCACAAGAGACCATCCAACTCTTAGAGCAAAGGCATAAACAAAAATGGCCATCATAGTATCTAAAATGTGGAGCTAATATCTTCCCAAAATAGTCCCAACTTGACCTTATACAACTGTGCATCAAACTAACAAAGAACACTACTACATGGAGGGGTGTTTTGAGACTATTTGAGACAATAAATGATCAAATTGTCTCAAGTTGAGACCAAAAAAAACTTGTATATTGTCTCAAATATAGTTTTTAAGCGAGTGACTTAAATTGGGACGGTAAAAAAATTCTCTCTCTAGAGACAACATAAAGTGCAAATCTTTTTGTCTATCGAGAGACAATATGACGTCTCAAGTTAGACAAAATAAACTTGTGTATTGTCTTAAGTTGAGACAAAAAAATATTCTCACTAGAGACAAAATATAATGAAAATCACTTTTGTCGTTATAGAGACAATGTATAAAAACAATTGCTTACCACTAATCTAAATTATTATAAATATTATTCTCTTAAAATAAAATACAATATCATGATATGGTGGAATCGAACCACCAGCCTCCTACTTGTAAAGCATGTGCTCTTCCATTGAGCTAGCACCCTTTAAATAAATATGGAAGAGGGGTAGTAGTTGTGGAAGCCCCAAGAAAGGCATCAACTAAAAAAAAAAACCTTTCATTGGATTATATGATTAGCTCCATTCTAAACTAAGAATATGTTACAAAGCAATATTTTGATAAAGAAATCCCAAGAAAATGAAAAAATCTAAGGCAATAAAATCCACAATCAAAATCAAGACACAGTGCTTGTAGTAATCCCTTAATAACCACAACCAAATTTCTATGTAATATTCGAGGAGATTTGCGCATCTATGTTAAGGTGTTGTGATGTACATTAAGCAAGACACTAAGCACATAAGAAATTATAGGCATGTGATCATAGAGTGATCTCCAGTTTAATGGATGCCTCCTTGTATATTTCATTGTTACAGGTAGAGGAATAAACCATCAAGGTTCTATCCTTGTTTCCATTTCCACCTTACACATAAAACAAAGATAATTAGAATTCAAAGTACTTGAGAATGCTATCAAAGGATATCAATTCCAACACGAGCATGGATCTAATCATTCTAAACTAGCCATTTCCCCAGAAGGTGCAAGGGCATCCCAATAGAAGCAACAAATGTACAATAATATTCAGAATGCTCCGGAGGTTGAATTCACAAAATAGGGGAAGATGTACAATCATAAACAACATGTTACAACACCTCAATTGTGTAAGTCTAATAAAATTGATCTCATAAATGGTTGCATCCTTTGCAATACAAATAGACCATGGCAAGTTGCAATCTAGAACAATGTAAACATTGTTAAATCTATTAAACATAAGCATGTTGAAACCACGCCTAGGGTCTCGTTTCAAGAAGCATAAATGATACAAGAATCAGAAACCTAAATAAAGTTATGAGGTGAGGTATACTAAGTACACCATCAATTCAACAATGCTATATGGATGGAAGAATGCTAGTAGAAAATTGTGCATATTATTTTTATGTTTCATATTTTTTAACATGGTTTGAGTCCTAATTTAGTATATAGACCGTATTCTCATATTCTGGTAGAAACTATTAGAAAATAATTGCACAAAAATTAGTAGACTCTCTTGACATGGTGAGAAACACACATATTAAAAAGGCCCTTGGAATGGAGAAAAAAATGGAACATTGAACTAAAGGCAACTAAAGTAGAATTATAGAATTGAAAAAATACATGCACCTTTGTCAATGGTGTAATAAAAAAGGAAGCTTTGGACAAAGTTCAAATGATTGACAAGTTTCCTTTAAAACATAAAAGAGCAAGTCTAATATTCTAGAAAAAATATAACATCTCTAGTAGGAAACACGGTTGAAGGAAGAAGCATGGTTTTTTGCAAGGTTTTTTTTTGGAAAAAAAATAAAGAAACGTGGATATTATGTTTGCTTGAGCAAACAATACTAGTATTTAGAGTTTCTTCTTAACTTATAAATTTCTATATGATTTTACTATTTATACTAATTTAAATAACATTACTCAACCAAATTATTAGCTCATCCAAAATTGGAAGACTACAGTTAAGCCATGCATCTTGCTAGATCAAGATCAAAAAGCAATAAAAAATTTCTTATAGAAGTGCACTACTATATGCATATTTAAAAGAGTTCAAAACCCTCATTTGAAAAATCTTGTCATGTCTGACATGATATTCAACACTTAGATAGAATCACATTTCTAGTTCTTGCTGAAATAAGATAAAAAGATGTTTTTGTACTTAAAAATTAACTAAATTTTTTTATTCAAATTCCAAGCTCACTGTAGAGAAGATACAAACCAAAACATCTTCAAGCACCAATGAACTAAAAACAAATTCCACTTGCAAAATATCCACTTATTTCCATGTTTCCATGGCAAGTAATATAAATGCTTGGACATGTTTGATTACCCACCATGAAATACAAACAGTAGCTAGATATATTGAACCAACCTTTCCAATAATCATTTCCTTGTTTTCCGTGTTGATTGGGGTATGCGTGGAGTGGACGAAAGGCCCAATAATTCTTCCTCCACATAGAGAAAAATGCAATGTTGTGAATCATCCTCCACTAAGAAACAAAAGTGTGAACATTATAAAAGGAAAGGTTAAATCATGTCACACATTAAGTGTTCAAATATTTTTAATTTACTATATGTGTGTTTTCAAGATGCGGCAATACCTGCTGATATTGCAGGAGCTGGAAGTCATAGTGATTCCACTGATGTAACAATATAATTAAATATGTTTGATATTTATTATTATAAAGTAATATTATTATGATGATATTTATGACGACCCTAGTGGATATGGTTAATGAGTCATTTTGAACTACCCAAAACTACAAACCTTAGTTTTTATTTCTATAAGATTATCAATTTTGGTTTGTTTGTGAACAAAGGTAAGATTTAAAGCTTGGATTTTCTTGAGAGTAGCCCATATGACTCGATGATCTTTCATAAATTCTAATAAAAAATATTTCCTTTAGTTTTTGAGAAAACCAATGTTATGTTTATCATTTATTGAAAATTAATTTTAAACAAAGTTCAACATATAGTAATTTAAGTGGCTTCTACAATGTAATTTGCACAACTACTTAAAAAAAACTTCAAACATCCACTCGGTGGTAGTTGTCACCCACTTTGTTGTAGTTGTCATTTTCCTATCAGTCTCTTCCTTCCCTCATTGACAAACTATTAAAACCTTCAACGCACACGTTCTAAGATTTGTGTTTGCTAACTTTTCAATACCTCAGCTTCCTTTCTTAAGGAGGATAGGATTAGTTAAACATTAACGATAAAACAATGTGTACCTGTGATGTGGGGGGTGGTTAGTGGTAGGGAAAGGGGGATTAGGAGAGAGAGGGGGTGGGGGGGGTTAGTTAGGGGTAAGGGGCTAGGAGGGGGGTTAGCTAGGGGAAGAGAGGGAGTTAGTAATGGTTTGGGGGAGAGAGAGAGAGAGAGAGAGAGGAGAGGATGTTAGTTGTAGGGAGTGAGAAAGAGAGATGGGAGGTGTGGTTAGAGGTAGGTGGAGGTGCAGGGAAGAGAGAGAGACTGAGAGAGGGGGCTAGTAAGGGATAGGGAGATGAGGGGAGAGTGATAGGGAGATGAGGGGAGAGTGATAGAGAGGAGGGGGTTTAGGGCTAGGGGGAGTAGGAGAGAGATAGAAAGAGTAGGATGGTTAGGGATGGGGGAGAGGTAAGGGAGAGGGAGAGGGGGTTTAGAGAGAGAGAGAGAGAGAAAGGTGTAGAAGTAGGGAAGAAAGAGTGAGAGAGGGGGTTTGTAAGGGTTACGAAAAGGAGGGGATAGAGAGAGGGGGGTTAGGAGTATGGGGAGTAGGAGAGACAATAAGAGAGGGGAGGTGGTTAGGTGTGGGTGGGGTGGGGTGGGGTGGGGTGGGGTGGGTTAAGGGGTTATAGAGAGATAGAGAGGGAGGAGGGTGTCAAGGGGTTAGAAGAGAGAGAGAGGGGTGGGGGATAGGGGTTGGTGGAGGAGTACATAAGAGATAAAGAGAGGGGGGTTTAGAAAGGGATAGGTGTAGGAGGGGAGAGAGTGAGCGAGGGTTAGCAGTGACATGAGTAGAAGAGAGATGGAGAGAGGGGTGTTTAAGAGTGGTGGGGATTAGGGAGAGGGAGAGGAGGGGTTAGAGAGAAAGAGAGAGGATAGGGTGGTGGGTAGGGAGGTGTTTTCAGGAGTTTTCAGATAGAGAGGGGTGGGGGTTATGAGTAGGTGGAAAATGGGATTAGGGGTGGGGGTTATGAGCAGGTGGAAAAGGTTTAATTGTTTCCAGGGTTAAGGGATTAGGGATTTATGGATATGGGATTTTTAATTAATATGGGTTAGACTATTTAAGGGTTAGGGGTGGCCTAGGTATTAGGGGTTAGGGGCTGTGGGATTATGGATAAAGTGGCTAGGGGGTTTAAGGGTTAGCGGCCTTAGGGGTTAATTGATTTAGTGCTCTAGGGTTAGTGTGTTAAGGTTTATTGTAGTGACCCGTGTTCCCGGTGAAGAAATTTCAAATATTAAAAGCATAATATAACCAATATAGTGCATAATCATCATAAAATTTGCAATTTCAAGGACTAACAAGTATACACATAATAATCAAACCTGATATTGTAGGTCGAATCTGTTGTTGAAGGAGTTGTTTTTGTCCGATCAACTCCTATCCCTTGTCAATTTACCGAAGACCCCTTGGTTGACCTCCCTACCATATGGGGGGTACTCTTCTTTCCCTCGAACCCCTGAGCAATTTGGGGTCGTAAGAACATACAATGCCATGGCTTTCTGTTGGGATATCCCAATCCCCGGTCAATCTATAAACCCAACTCCAAGGAACCACACTTTTAATCCAATTCTCTATTACATTGCCCTTCCAGCTCTAGGGAGAAAGAGAGCCCTCTCTCCTTCTCCTCCCTTTCTTTTATAATCAAAACTTCCATGCTGTGTGTCTTTCCATGCAAAAATAAAATTTAATTAATAATTCTTTTAATATTTATTCTGACATAGCATGTGTCACTTTCACATGAGTGTGCACCTAACTCCCTAAATTGTCTCCTTGTTGCCTCCTTAGTTAATTCCCTGATCCCTAAATTAGTGGGATGTAGGTGGAGTGGTTTCTACCTGAGTTTTAGTCATGTTTTGCTTCACAATTTATTCATTCAATATTCTTTCTCATTCATAATTTTTTTCTAGTAAACATGGACATATATCTATTCCAAATTTTCTCTTTTTATAAAGCCTAGAAAATTAATAAAATAAAATAAATATTATTTTATTAAATTTTCTAAAATTATTTATGCCTCTTTAATCATAAATGCACAGTTTTTCTAAATGCTAAAAGTGTGAGAAATATTTTTTTCATGCCTAATTAATTTAATGCAATTTATATGCCAAGTACATAATTGCAATTTTGTCCCTTCATGCATAACTAATTTAATGCAATTTCTATATGCCAAATACATGGGTGTTCGTTTTGACTTTCTTTTCTTTATTCATCTCAGTACCACATCGTCAGGTCCTTCTGACTTTCTTTCCTTAATCGTCTAGGTACCACATCGTTGGGTCCTTCTGAATTTCTTTCCTTAATCGTCTAGGTACCACATCGTCGAGTCCTTCCGCCAACTTCATTTTTCTCTAGTGGGGAGTACTGTGTAGCAATCGGGGAATCGTTACCGCGATCTCTCGACTACACTTCCTTAGATACTAAGGGCAGCTAAGGGATAAGACTCTCCTTATCGTGTGCCCCTCAACTCATCATACACAACCAAGTCGTTGTGGCCTCTCCCATACGACACACGCTTCCCTAAGCGATATCGCAAGCTTCCGACCCGTGCGTGGAGTGCTAATTCAGGGTTGACAATCTATTTTCATACCCATATGTATGTTTCTCGTTCTTACGACCCCTATTTCCCATTGTGAGTCAGTCAGTAAATCGTTTTACCTGCTACTGCACACACACACTCAAAGCACACATTAAATAGCACTGCACCATCAAATCATTTCATCATACATCATCATAATATCTCAGTCAGCCGAGTATATCTATCATTCCTCTTTTTCATTTCATAATCTCTCAATTAGTCGAGCATATATAATTCATTCACTTCTATTTCATAATCTCTCAGTGAGTCGAGCATATACAACATTTAGTCATCATTCATTCTACTAATCATTAAGCAAAGCATTCATTCATTCATTACTTTTAAGCAAAGTATCCATTTCTATAAGTGTTGTTCAACCATTTCAAATATTCAAAGGACCATTTTACTAAATTTCATTTGGTCAGGTCACTAGGAAAGTGTCTTCAAGTCTACGGTCAGTCAATGTACTGAGGCGGGCATTACATTTATGAAATTAGGCATTAATGGTGAAGGGGTTAAAGGCTTAAAGGATTATAAGGGGTAAATTAGAGTTTAAAGAGACTAATGCACAAGCCCAAGAAAGAATGTCAAAGCTGAGAGAGGAGCAACCAATCTAAAGGGAGAGAGCTCAAGCAAACATAGAGCTCTCATGCAAATGAAGACCACACATGCAAACGTAGAGCGCACAAGCAAATGCAAAGATGCTAGCAGAAGGGAGGTCACACATGCAAACATAGTGTAGATGTAAAGAATTATTTTACCTGTATAGGGTAAACTAGAGCTTAGAGGGCTAATGGTTAAAGGATTACAGGTAAACAATTAAATGTTCGGATATCCACATCATCATTTTCAGGACCTTGCATGCAATTAGGGTTTGCATGCATCCGAGTCACCAGGTTGATGCCTCCAGCACCTTATCCACTTCATTCTAGCACCCGGGAGCTCCTTCCATCAGAAATTTATCCCTCCTAGTCAGGAAGGCACCCACTTCTCACCTACTGCCAGAGAAGGGCACACTTCTTCACCTACCACTTCAGTTACACTCAGTTAGCTCCGATTCTCCTTGATTTGAGGCTAGATTCACTCCTAATTGACTGTTTCACTCCGTTGGACCTCCAGATTGACTAGATGACTTGGTCTGACTTCAGTTAAGCCTCCCATGTGCCCTCCACTGAGCCTCCTTCCCTATATCAGTGCTACACACTTCAGTTACACTTGTTACACTCAGTTAGACTCAGATTGACACCTGGATGACTGGTTCTTGTGCATTGATGACCACCACTGATTGATGATGAGGACTCCTAGTTGGAGTCAAGCTACACCATTCAGTAATTCGAATGACCTTCTTAGTCAATGCAAATTGCTCAGTCATTGTCATATTGTATTGTAATTATTCACCCTTATTGGGATATTGAGCACTGTGCATGTTTTTACACAGTTTTACACCATATTTTCTATGTTCATCTGTTGTAATTGATTTACTTGTTCACTAGATCTGCTGTGACTAATTTTACATGGTATCAGAGCCATGGAAGGGACAAAATATTTTTTCTGTAGGTGTTCTACATGAAGATTGAGTGAATTGCTCACCAATATATTTCAGCAGTGACATGCGAAATCTCATGTGCATTCACTCATGTGCATGCAAGGCTAAAAACATAGTGTTTGTTTGTGTGTGATTTGCAGGTTTCTTACTTCCTCCACTTGCATTCGCTAATGCAAAGATGGAGACTTCTTCTTCACAAAATATTCTTACTCCATTCAACTATGATGAATGGAAACCAAAGATGATTGCATTCTTGAAGAGACAATGTCTTTTTGATATGTGCATTGGTAATACAAGAGTTTTTTATTCCGATGAAGAGGAGAATGATTGGCTTAATGATTGTGACAGAGCTTTTGGGACAATATGTCTTGCTATGTCTCCTTGTATGCGCTACCTCAGTAATACTGCTGAAAATCCAAGTGATCTATGGGTCCAACTTGATAGAGAATTTGAAAAGCGGGAAGAAGAGGATCATGCTAGCCTTTTGGAGAACAAGCCCAGTGAGATCTCCTTATGTGCTCTCTCCAATTATGTCTTGGCCTCATCCATTGTTCAAGATGAAGAAGAAACTATAGATTCAACACTCATTCTCTCACTGTCTTCTATTTCGAATTCTGAGCAAGATAAACCAGCTCATACTCTAGATTCTGAAGAGGTTCTTGAATCCTCTCTTTCACATGAGTTTGCCGGCATGCAGAATAATGATCTACTTGATGTTTTAGAGGTAAAATATGATTTTGGAGGTGAAGCATTCGCCCTCCTTGATTGCATGCTTCCTATAGACTTATGTTCTATCATTTGCAAAGTTTCTAAGAGTTTTAATGAAGATGAAGAGCACTACCATTCGCTTGAGTTCAATTCTCATGCACCTTTTGCTGATTTTGGTTTTGATCTCACCCTTGTTGGTTCAAAGGAGATCTCAAGAAACCATTCCTCTAGTTTTGGAGCTGATTTAACTTCTATTGATAAGAAGTTCAAATTTCAAGATCTATTTGATACGATTGGAGCTATTCCTACCTCACTTGGTTCGAATCACAGGTTCCAGGATCATCCTCATATTTTCATATTTGTTCTCACCATTTTCGGTATGAAGAGCAAGTTCATAAAGTCTCTACATTCGCTTGCATCCACTGATGGAGAATTCAAGCACATGTTTTTGGAGCATGATCCATTTACTCCAAGAGTAAGATACCTCTAGACATATCTACTTGATTTTAAAGCAGTTAAATCTTTTGGTGTGCTACAGTTTATTTTGAGGGGAGGTATTTTTCCCATGAGGTTTTCCCCATTTCCTCGATTTATTGACTGTTCTTAGTTTGGATTATTATTGTATTGGGGTGACCTTTGGTCTTAGTAACTAGCGCCCTACATTATTTTTTGCACATCATAGTCTAGCTTGAGGAGGGGTGTTCGGATATCCACATCATCATTTTCAGGACCTTGCATGCAATTAGGGTTTGCATGCATCCCAGTCACCAGGTTGATGCCTCCAGCACCTTATCCACTTCATTCTAGCACCTGGGAGCTCCTTCCATCAGAATTTTATCCCTCCTAGTCAGGAAGGCTCCCACTTCTCACCTACTTCCAGAGAAAGGCACACTTCTTCACCTACCACTTCAGTTACACTCAGTTAGCTCCGATTCTCCTTGATTTGAGGCTATTTTCACTCCTGACTGACTGTTTCACTCCGTTGGATCTCCAGATTGACTATATGACTTGTTCTGACTTCAGTTAATCCTCCCATGCACCCTCCACTGAGCCCCCTTCCCTATATCAATGCTACACACTTCAGTTACACTTGTTACACTCAGTTAGACTCATATTGACACCTGGATGACTGGTTCTTGTGCATTGATGACCACCACTGATTGATGATGAGGACTCCTAGGTGGATTCAAGCTACACCATTCAGTAATTCGAATGACCTTCTTAGTCAATTCGAATTGCTCATTCATTGTCAGATTGTATTGTAATTATTCACCCTTATTGGGATATTGAGCACTGTGCATGTTTTTACACAGTTTTACACCATATTTTCTATGTTCATCTGTTGTGATTGATTTACTTGTTCATTAGATCTGCTGTTACTAATTTTACATTAAGAGACTTAAGGGGTTTAGTAGTTTGGTCTTTAGGGGTAAAGGGATTAAGGACTCTGGGCTTAAGGGGTTAGGTTTTAAGAGGTTAGGAATTGAGGTCTAAGGTGTTATAGTGTTAAAGGCTTAAGGAATTAGAGTATAAGGACAACAGTGAGGGGAGATAAAGAGTTAATTAAGGGACTAGGGATTTAAGGAGTAATACCTTTATAGGTTAAGGGATCTAGGATCAACTATTAATGGGGTAAGGGATTATGTGTTAAGGGCTTAGGTGCTTAGGGGTGTAGGGATTTAGGTGGTTTGGGACTTAGGACTTATGGGTTTAGGCCTTTAATTTCCCTCTCTTATCATTACTCTCCCTTATCATTATGTCCCTCACCCCCCTCTCATATATCTCTTCTCTCTCTCACCCCCTTTATCTCCATTCAACACTTAAAAACATAAATTTGTGAAGTTCATAACACCCGCGCGTTATGTGAATAATAATGCTCGAGTGTTTTGTATATACAAAAATGCGCGCGCGTTTCTTCTAACACCAAGCACGTCAACCAAAATATTTGAATTTAAATAGAAAGAACGCGCCTTCCTAAGCACCTAATAACCCCCTCCTCCAGCGCTCGTTGTCAACCACAGTCCTATGTGGTTAGTTTGGACTTACCAAACCTGTGCTATGGAATTTATTGAACCATAGCTAATTACGCATTTCCACCATTTTTCACACTATGCATGTTTGTCACTGCTCTCTACACCATGACATACATAACCATTATTGACGAAATTTTAGGCATAGATTTCATTTTTTATGTAGATTCCAAATATGTAATTTTCTAGAAAAAATATTTTTTTTTTCTATTTGTTTCCTAATTTTCTTGTGTCATCACTCCGTAAGTCAAAAAACATGCTGGTAATGTTTACTTCATAAATTTTTCATTTCACAACCATTTAAAAAAAAAATTGTATGATGCACTAGCAAACACCAACTTATACATGCTATAAAAAATCCAAGTCGAAATAACTGTATTAAGACCTTCAAACGCTGCACCCACATTTGACATACCGTTCTCAAGGTTTGATCACTTACATAATTACAAAAATTAAAAAATTAAACATTTAATTTTGGAAAAATAGTGTTGCACTAGTGCTATGGGTTATATACATGTCTACCAATTTTTGTAGTCCGAAACCATCATTTAGGCACTCAAAGGATGCACCCACAAAAACATATACCTTATCATTTGCCAAAAAATAAAAAGTGACTGTTAGAAAAGATGAAATTTGACATAGTTATGTACATTTTCAATACTTAAAACTTATATATTCAAAAACGTGACTCAATTTCCTACATTTCATCTTTTTTACTCGATGCAAGATATCTTGTTTAAGTATCTCAAACAAACCAAGTAAGTTGAGGGATTCCTGATTTTTCAGTTTTCTATTGCATCTAACGTGCTAAAAGTGACCCTCATTAGCTTGCACATGCCCTCAAACCTCTCCTTCTCTTAATATACATCAATAACATGTTCATGAAGAAACTTCTTTGAAGGATTTCCTCTCTATTGTCTCTAGATTTCCATTATTTGTGTGTTCAGGAAAGTAATTAACTTAGCTTTGCTCACTCATGGATCTTTCATCTTCTCTCTACACTGGAATTTTCAATTTATTGGTTAAGTATGATTGCTAAACCCTTGCAATAAATAAGCTACAACAATAGTTGTCTCCAAGCCAACAAATCCTCCATGTAATAGTTGACAAAGTTAAACATAAATTTCAAGAAATCATATAGGATATCCCATTGTCAAAGGAAGGTTGGGGTAAATGAGTACATTAAAAGATGGGCCAAAAAACCTGTATTCAAAAAGAATGGATAGGTGAAGCTATCACGAGTGATATATGAACTTGACAACTTAATGATCCACCAATGTAATTTAATAGAGGATACATTGACAAAGGACTAATTGAAAGAATAATTTGTTGCATGTAAGCTAGGACTATTAGCATATAAGGCCAAAGGATCACAATGAATAGAAGGCATATCCAGTAGGGAAACCTAACTACAAATACCAACAATTTTGTCCAAAAATGTCAACATTGACTAGGAGGATACTACACTTTCAAGGTCATATAAGTGTTCAGAGTGAATACACCCTTGTTTTGTAAGTTATTCCATGTTTATCAGGAAAAGGAATTGTTTATGAAAATTAATGTTCAATTTTGAATTAATCAAACTATCCAACTGAAGGGATTCTTGACCAAAGTTGCCTATCTTAAGTGACCTCGTGCTATAAATTGGAAGGGATAGCAAAGAGATATAGGTTAAACATTGGTTTTTGATAAGCCATTCTTATGTAGGCTCCATAATATTTGATATTGAAATAGCATTGTTGGCTCCTTCGTTTTTTAAGAAGATAAGAAAAGGAAGAAGAAGAGAAGACTAAGGAAGGAATTATAGAAAGGAAGTGGAAGTTGCATAAAAGAGGTAACGACCACAACAAAATTTGGACTTGCTCCGCAAGTATAAAAGAAGCGGAGGACAAGTAGAAAAGGGAGAGAGAAGGCAGAGCAAAAAGAGCATATGAGAATCATAAGATTAGAGCCAGCCAGATCTGTAGTAGAGGTTATGTATCTAGGTTTTGGGTTTTATTTGTATGAAGAGATATCCTGTGATGGGTAATTCCACAGTGACTATAAGGCCTTAGAGCCATGATGTAATCTATTGTAATGATGAAGTATTTCCCATAATAAGAAAGTATTATTGGGCACCTTAATTTTTTTTTTTATGACTGTCTCAGATATGTTTAGTTTTGTTTACTATTATGCTTAAATGGATAGTATATTTGAATAAGTAATGTTGCAATGTGTTCGAATGAATGATGTTGTGTTAGGTGTTGTTGCAATATGAATGATAGAAACCCCATCCACACAATTAACCATTCCCTATCTTATGTCGTTCTTGGATGTGCTTCAAGTGAGACCTCCCCCCTTAAGGGGATTGAAAATGAAAACACAGTAGACTACAATGGCGCCCTTTTTTGGCCCATATACAAGAACCCTAGTCTCAATTTAGCGCCAACAAGCATTGCTCTTCCTTTTTCGTAGTGGGTTTTCCTCACATTCATCAAGTTGTTTTCCACTATAAACTTGGTGTATGTGTGGATGACCATGATGATGAGTGGCTTATAACCAGGATAAAATTAATATATATAATTATTATTAGCACTGATCTAGATTTTTTATTTTTGAGTTATTAAAAATTAATCACATAACAATTCCAATAATCTTCTGTATTGATTAAGATGCATTACATTGAATTTTTTCTTTAACAATTATTAGAATCATCCCAACTCGCATAGTTAGAAGAGTATTATTCATTTTTTGTGTAGGTTGAATTATTTCAAACCTAGCAGGGTCTTAGATAATAACATGACACTTATCAAGAGATATTTTAGGGGCAAAAATGATCCCATGGGCTATTTTTTGACTTTTTTTTTCAAAAACAAAATTGTGGATTTTCCTTTTTTCAAAGATGATTCGCCCAAATTTCATGGGATAATTTTTTTTTACTCTAAAAATCGCCAAAATTATCAAAAAATTATATAAAATCCTTAGAAATTTGAATATAACAAATTTGTAAAATACATTTTAAAAAACTTAATAATTTTCATTAATATTCATTCTAATCAGTAAAATAATAATAAATAACCTAGAAAGAATGAACCTCCTACCGTGAATGCATCCCTTCTCCATAAAATATAATAATTTTAAAGCACATATGTTCATGCATTAATAAAAATACTTGTCCCTTCTTACCTATGCCAACTTAAATGAAACCTATATGAACAAATTCAACTACTTCCAAGTTCATGCTTAAGGATCAACTCTGTTTCCCATTAAAAATAAATAAAAATAACCCCACAATGAAATTATAAATTATAATCCTGCACGAGCTTGCCAAAAGCAATTATACTAATAAACTATATCTTTATATAAACCTTATAGTTTAACTCTATGGCTAAATTATATAATATCTTGATTGAGAGGTTAAATTATATAATATTTGGATTGAGATGAAATACAACCATGACACCAACAAAAATTTTATGCTAAAAGCATTAAAAATTGGAGCAGTCCATTTATTTTACTTTTCGATTTATGGTGGGTTTTAGTTGAAATTCAGTAAAAAACATTTCGTAAAATCCAAAATTTTAAGCATTTAAATTGTATTTTTGAATCCATAAATAGATTGAGCACCCTTGAATACCCCATTGGCACCCAAATTATGCAATTTCCGTAGCTAATATTTGTGAATAAGACGGAAAATATGATCATAAAATGTTGAAAACGTAGAATATTTAGACTCCACCTTAAAAATCACAATAAATAAATTATTTAAATTATATAATATCTTGATTGAGATGAAATCCAGCCATGACACCAACAAAACTTTTATGGCAAAAGCATTAAAAATCACAATAAATAAATAATTGCAATTAAAAATTGCAATTTAATTTAAACGTAAATATTTATTTTTAAATTTAGGACTCCTGCATAGCTTATGTATTTTTATCGCCTAGAAATAATGAAGTCCTTGAATATTTGGATTTTTTTTCAGAGGAAAAAAACATACGTTTAATATTCATTAGAATAAAAAAGTATTACACTTGATCGATCTCAGTCTGATAATCTGATGTTCAGAAGTCAAAAACTAGACAAGAGTCCAGGAAAGAGTGCCAACAAAAACTAGGGGCAATCATAGTCTGAAACCAATCATGACAACATAGAGAAAAATATAAAAAAGCTAATCATCAAATAGTGGATATCTCCCCATATCTAAAAGACTATCATCCCAAAATTCTGCCCAGAGTAGAGTCCCTTCAGTTCCTTTCATGGCCTCCTTCGAGAGGAAGTCGGCCAACCTATTTTGTTCTCTATAAATATGGCTGAGTTTCAGATACATAAAGTTTTTGAGATCTTTATTAATTCTGATGCACCAAGGATATAGATTGATAACTTTAATTTTGTAAGAACCTTATCCCCATTTCATGGTAACTCTTGAGTTGCCATAAATTGTCAATGACACAATACCAAATATGGAAGCCAATCTGCACAGTACCCATAAGGCTAACAACTCAGCCTTCATATTGGTTCCCATGCCACAAAAGAGCTTGAAACAATATTTGTGATTATTGTTGATAAATAGAACTGCACCTGTTGCACACCTTCCATCCTGCGCTGCCCCATCAAAAAATCCTATAGCACCATTTTGGAAATAGATCAAATTTGGATTCTTGATCTTGCATAAATTAGATTTTCCACTAAAGAAATCTTTCACCCAAAGACAAATCTTCCTAACAATAATTTCTTGATGATCAAGTTCATTATCAAAGATGGATTTGTTACTTGCTTTCCAGATTCTCCATGAGACAATAGCTAGAAGGAAATCTAGGACTTTGCATGAATTGTACCAGTATTTGCAAGTTTTATCAAATTGGACACCTTGCCAAACCTGTGAGATATTGAGTAGAGTACAGATCCTATTTCATACCAAAGTTGCATAGCTACAAGTAATCAAAAGATGATTGATAGATTCTTCATCTTTTTTACAAAGGTAACATATGTTTGGACCCTACCAACCTTTCTTCTATAAATTATCTGAAGTCTTGAGGTCGTTTTGAAGTGCAAACCACATAAAACATTTAAATTTCAGTGGAATATTCCAGTTCGAGAGAGCATGAAACCACCAATTCTGTACAATACATAGATTTTGTTTGACAATAGCTAAATATGATTATTTAGCAGTAATAGTGCCAGACTCAGAATTTGACATCCAAATTAAAATATCAGAGTTGTTATTTAATCTGCAACCGGTAGCATTGAGGCGGAAGATAAATTTATCCCAAATAGTATACCAACAACCGCCGAAACCAAGCTCTTTTGCATTGTACGAATATTTCTTCTCCTTATTTATCCATCTGTGCTTCCTTATGTCTACTAAAGTAGAACATCCAGTTTCATAAAGATTATTAATGATACCTGATGGAATATTGAAACATTCCCCCATGCCAATAATTGGATCAACTCCAACAATAACATTTCTTCCATTTCCTACCTTCCAAGCAAAGTCTTTACCAATCCAACTATATATTTTTATGAAACCTTGCCGAATTGGAGAGGAATTCCTACCACTTTTCTTGCCATTTATGATACCATCGAAGCTGTCTTTTCTGATATATTTGACTCTCAGAACATAAGACCAAATATTGTTACCAAACAGTCCTCGCCAAAATATTTTCATCCTTAATGCCATGCTAAACCAGCCTAAATTCTTTATACCCCAACCTCCTAAATTTTTTGGATTGGAAAGTCTGTTCCAACTTGCCATGACCAATTTGATTTTATCCAAGCCATCGAACCATAAGTAGTTAAAGATGAGCTTCCTCAGAGAGTTGATAATGGTACTTGAAACCTGTAGAAGCGAGAACCAGTATATAGGAATGTTGGTTAAGACCGCTTTAATGAGGGTAAGTCTGATGCCAATAGAGAGAAGCCTGAAAATCCAATTTTTAATTTTGCTTTCAAATTTTTGAAGTAGCCAAAACCAGTCTTTAGATTTATATGCATTCAGTTTCAAAAAATATCCCAAATATTTGAAACTGTCCACCAAATTATGTGTCGAATAAGGAAGGATTTTTCTGATAGAAACCAGAGAGTCATCACTCAAATTATGTGAATAGAGTGTGTACTTTTTCACACTAACCTTCATGCCTAAAGCTAGACAAAATAAATGAACAATTTTCTGATATGTATCCCATTCATCAAAGGACTCAGAACCAAAGATTAATACATCGTCAACAAAAAACATATGAGTGATAAATACAGTTGTAGATATGTTTACACCTTTAATTTTTACCTTTTGCTTGGCATCTAGTATAAGTCTGTTGAGACCTTCATTTATGAGAAGAAAGATCAGCAGTGAAAGAGGACACCCTTTCCGTATTCCATTGTTGTTTTTGAAGAAATCAGAATGTGCACTATTAATTAACACTGCAAATTGAGCTAAGGAAACACAAGATAGAATCCAATTAATGACAAGTAAAGGAAGCCCAATTTGGATTAAGATCAATCTTAAAAAGACCTAATTTACACAATCAAATTCTTTTTCCAGATCCATTTTTAAAATTAAAGCCTTCATCTTCTTCCGTTTGATGGAATGGATTGCCTCTTTTGCAATACCAATTGCATAGAGAATCTGTCAATCATGGAGAAATATGAATTGCTCATCTGATAAATATTTTGGTAGATAAGGCTTAATTATGATGGAGATAATATTAGTGATTAATTTATAATCCAGGTTACATAAATCTATAGGCCTGAAATAAGAGAAGTTGTTTGGTTTATTGCACTTAGGAATTAGTGTAAGAAAAGTCGAGTTTAGAGAACTTGATACAAATCCTTCAATCCTGGAGAACTCAACCATGTCTAACAAATCCTTTCCCATGATATCAAAGAAAGGGATAAAAAGCTCCACTTTCCAGTCGTCCAGGCCAGGGATTTTTTCTTTAGCAAATAGATGGAGAGTTGCTTCAATTTCATCCATAGTAACCTCCTTCCCAACTTCAATACCCTCCTCCTCCTCAAAGCACTAGGGAAACAACTTAATAATCTGAAGTTGCGCTTCAAGAGAGCTCCGGTCCTTCTCCACAAAAATATTTTTGAAATGTCTGACTGCATGACTTTGAAGATCAGATTGTCCTTTGATAAAAGCGCAAGATTCATCCTGTAGATCCCAGATTGCATTAGAATTCCTTCTCTAGGAGGCAAAAGAGTGAAAAAAAATGGTATTATTATCACCCAACTTTATGCAAAGCGCCCTACTTTTGAGGCACCAATCCATCTCCTCTTGCTTAAGCATCTGGTCTTTCTTATCCTCAAGAGACTGAATCAATATTTTATCTTCTGCAGAAATAAAGTAATCCAAGCTCTTAGCATAGATTTTTCGAATTCGGTTTTGCAAGAGAAGGAAGTCTTCATTGTCCTTTAGCTTCTTTTCATGAACCCAAGTTTTAACTTTTCCTTTTAGAATATAAAGCTTGTGAACTAGAAGATCCATAGGATTAAGTAGATCTTCATTTTGGATAGAATTCCACGTGCTCTTAACTAAACATCAAAATGATTCATCCAGTAGCCAGGAGCTATTAAGCTTGAAGGAATATTTTAAATTAGGCATCACTCCATCAAATTGTAGAAGAATGGGCCAATGATCAAAAAAATTTGTTTTGTCCACCCATGTTCTGATTCTCTACATATTTTGTAGAAGTGAAGTCTTCAAAATAAACCTATCTAATCTTTTTTGGATCCATTCTACACCACTTCTTCCATTATTCCATATTGGTTCTAATAAAGTAGGTTCTAGATCAACAAGGTCATATTTCTCAACAAGATTGATGAAGAAACTTGACAAAGAATCCAGTTTGGACGAGCATCCCCAAATTTCAGCTGCAGAAGTAATAAAGTTTAAATCTATGGAAATGATAAGATTGTCAATATTAAGAAGTCCATACTAAGAGAGGGATTTCCATAAAGTCTCTCTATTCTTATATGGGCCATAGACATTTAGAACAGAAAGCTTGAAATCCAAATTGAGAGCATAACCTTCAAGAAGTAAACCCCAATCTGTTTTATAGGAGGAAAACTGAAAAAATTTAGGATCCCAACAAGAGAGAAGGCCACTAGACAATCCCACGGCACTTACAACAGAAATATCCTAGCACGGAAGGAGATTAGCTAAATATTCGATAGCGAATGAATCAGGACACATTGTTTCTTGGAGAAGAATTAAACCGAGATTAGTATCTTTAAATAGTTTGGATAAGGCTCTAATCCGAACAACCTTACCCAACCCTCTGACATTCAATGAAATAATTGACATTAAGAAACAGTTTCAAAGGGATTCATTCCTCTAAGTACCCTGGGAAAAGCAGTAATAATAGTGGGGGAAGGGTTAGAAGGAGAGTGTTGAAGCCTTACAGATAAAGGGATAAACCCATCAATTCCATAAATTATCTGAGCAGAGTTGGAAGAGTTTTTTTTGTTTCCTTATGGTCACATATTGAAAGCGGATGGATTGTATTCCCAAAGTATTAGGATTGGGGGAGGGGTTCTTGGAATAAACAGGTAGGGGTGAGATAAAATCATTACTCTCAGAGGATTTGTAACCACTTTCTCCCAGAAGAGAAATATCACTCAATTTTGTAGGAGAATCTTCCTTCTCGATGGGTGTTATCAAATGAAGAGACCACGGGATCAGTCAACTGGGGAATCACACCAAAATGAGTATTTAAGTCATCAGTCAATGAGGAAGGGTTTAAGGAGGAAACTAGCTCAATGGGTGTGGAAACCCTAATAGGGTTTGTACCAAGTGATTTTGGAACATCATGGTCACCCACCATAGGATTAGAAACTAGCTTATCCATAGAACCAGAACATACATAATTATTTTTAAGCTTATTGACCCAACTCAGGGCCCCAGGAAGAGTAGTTGAAGCAAATAACCTACGATTTAATTGTTCTTCCACCGATAGATAAAAAGCTAATCCACCCTTTGAAACATCTTCATATAGTGTAGGGGGGCCTTAATTGGACTTACCCATGAAAATATGATTCAATGTGGAAGGTGGAGCTGCTACCTTAGCGACGGTGCTCTTTACAGAGTCAGGAGTAGCTATTGCCTTTGGAACAATGGTCCTTTCAGAAACCCCGAGAATATTAGTTGAGTCCTCAAAAGATGAGAAATCAGACCGCTGAAATTTATGTGGGAAAAGTGCTCGAACATAACCAATTTGACGACAAGAAAAACATCTAAATGGGATTTTATAATAATCCATCCTCTGGATAAAAACCTTATCACCCCAAACCATTTCAATTTATGTCGGAAGACCTTTACCCATGTCAAACTCCACCATAATTCTAACAACCTTTTTTTTCAATTTCGTATAAGGAATTATTGCCAACTCTGATAAATTTTCCAACTGAATTGGCCATACATTTGAAAATGTTCCGAATCCAGAGTTCCAATGGTAATCCAAGAGCCAACATCCAAAGATGCCACTGAGACTGCTTTTTTTTAAAAGAATCGAAGGCAGTATGCCATCGTTTAAGGATGAGCGACCCTTCCTTGTAGATCCAAACATTCTGCAAAATAAATTCTAGAGAGACATTCTTTGGACAAATTAAGATGATCCAACCATTTAGTAGAAGGTTGATGCGAGGAGCCGAGTCCATTAATGGAGACCAGTGACAGTTAACCTAGTCTGTAAGCTCAATTTTGTTTAAATGCGCATATTCCACATGACCAACAAGGGCCCTGGAAGCAAGCATCTCCACTCTCTTGAGTTTGACATCACCCCCAAGTACATATTGATTCAATCCATCCCGAGCCTTGACCGTCTTCAGTTTCCGTCATTGTTGAGAAAGCTCACCATTTAAACCAGTATGGAAGGTCTTCATAACAGAAGGAGAGGGTTCTGAAAAATCATCCTGCCCCAACACAAATTCATTCTCACAAGGTCTAAAAGGGGAAGAAGGAGACAAGTTAGGGTTAGACAAATGCAAAGGTATGTGGTCGTAAGCCATCACATGGCCTTCCCCCCATGTGGAAAAAGGAGAAGTGGAAAGTCACTACCGACTGTGTGAGCGCCTATAGTGTTAAATACAGACAAGAAAGGAAACCATCTAGACAACAAAACCCATATGTGATAGGTACTGGTCCCTAGTCCAATTGTAAAAGACACCCCCTTAATAATAGAAACCAAGAAATAAAAGGGGAAAGTTACTAAGAAGAAAGTAAAAAAGGAGCGAATCAAGGACAAGGGAATAAACCCACAGATGAGGACAAAAAACTACAGAAAAACCTAAGGAAGAAATAAAACTAAAGCTTGAAAGGAACCCTAAAAACCTAGGAGCGGAAAGTTAAGGAATGAGACAACAGGATAAAAACCCACTTCCCACTTTTTTCCTTGGTTGGTACTGGGTTGGTCCATGAGATCAACTTGACTCCAAGTCCTGTTGTCTGCATACCATTAACATCTTGTTCAAGTTTTCAGAGTAACTCCAAACCCTATCTTAAGAAATGAGAAACACTTCATCTCCCTTAGTTTTCCAACATATAAGTGAAATAAAGAAAAAAAAAACTTATTATAGATGATAACACATCATTCCTTTTTTTCATGATATTATTTTCAATTTTCAATTTAATATTATTTCATGATTTTCCCAAATACAATTTGTCTTGTTTCACAAGCCAAAGCATAGCTACCACAATTTCTTCTAAAACTAATTGTTGCATTCCATAGAAAGTTTAGTTGCCTCAATTTTTTTCCTAAAATTAATTATTACAATGATCATATGTATATTATCAATAGGGAGAAGATAATATCATTAGGTCAAGAAAAAATATGTGGAGGACAAGACCAAGCATATGGGAAATTATGGAAAGCATAATACAAATTATACTAACATGTGGAATAGCATCATGAACATGTACGACCAAACTACACATATCATACGGGTGTTATAATATGTGGCACCTATATAGTTGCAGAACATATGTATAGTTGTCATATTTCCAATCACTAATACTCCTCATGTTGCATTTGGAAATGTACCACTATCAATATGTATATTATCAACAAGATGAAGTTTTTAGTACTAGGTTTGTGTGAGATACTCATTGTGCATTTTCCCCATGTTTCTTACATATTTTCTAAGACAAATGTTTTTAACTATACATATCTTGCTTCTTTTGAATAAGTTGGAGGCATTAATCCTCATTTTGAGTCTAAATTGTCCCATCCATACTACCTCTTAATTCCATCTAAGGGGATTTTGACCAAAATTACTTTTAAAGAAGAGAGCCACTAAGTCCATCTCCACATCAAAACCCTCAGAGGGAGGGTTTTGAATCTTAGCTTTGTTGTTATCAAGTTAACCAAGGATATTAGATAGGAGTCCCTCAAAGGATTATTTCTTGTTGATAAATCTAACATCCAAATATTGTCTTCTCATAATCCAAGATATTAGACCAAAAGTAACCACCACAACGTAGATTGATATCCTCAAAGAGTCTTTTTTTTTTAAAGTAATGATTAGATTTAAATTTTCAAAATTTTACAGTGATACCCGTATAGCTTCTAGTGCATTAATATCCTATGTGGCATAATTCAAAACTAAAATAGGACACAACATGTCCACAATGCAAATTTATTTGAAGAGTGTTAGATCCTTGCTACAAAATTTGCAATGATAATGTTTCCAAAATTTCCTTAAAATAAAGAAACATTTAAACAACTTAAAACATGATAAGGTCAAAACCATAGATGAATGCATTCTATTGACTCCACTTGAGTGTCCAAGATGATATCCTCCTAAAGAGTAGAGGAGTTCCTGAGTACAACAAAAAAAAAGATATAAGATCTTCAAGTGGTATCATGACAAATTCAGTTACCCTAAAAGCAAGTCACTGAGGGATGAACTCGAGGAAACAAGTTCCAATTGTTTCATGTGAAAGATGAAAATTTATGACTTACACTCTTCTTTTTAGTCTTAAAGATAAAGATATGTTTTCCATATGATATAATGAAAATGTCCTTGGCACTATTCTCTTACTTAGACTAAGCCATGAGAATTTGTTTCCATTTTTCTATGGTCAAGGATTCACTAATCAAGTACCTGTGAAGGGAAAATAACACTTTGATGATTTCTTGAAATCCATTTTGACTATCTTTCATCTCAAAAAATAAGGTCTATCATCCACGATGAAAACTATAGTGGGCCATGGATTTAGAGAGAAGGATAGGATGTTCACCATTCTAGACTCAAGACTCAAAATTAGAGTAAGACAAAAGGGAGAGGAGGTAGATAATGCAAATGGTAATGTGATCACCCTTGATTCTCAAGTATTTGTGCAACCACCACTAACCTATGAAATACAAATTAGCCATCGTGTCTATCACAAAGGTTGAGCCTTCTTAGGTGTTATCCAAGGAACAAATCACATTGAGATTATGTTGCATTAACTCAACCTCTACTATTGTGGTTTAAAAGTAATGTGGGATAATTTAACAAGGATGAGAGTATATCACTTTCTTTAAGAAGTTGCATGAATCATGAAGGAGGGGGCTGTTGGAATATGATACCCCTTACAATTGTTCTGCTATGATTTTTCATGGCATATGATGGATCAAAGTTCTCTCTTTAGAGCCTTGTCTAGGCCATGGTTCATTATTCTTCTTGTAGTACCTAATTTCACCATGGTGTCCACATGGAAATTTGAGAATTGTTTCACCCAATAGCACAAAAAAAAATTGAAATCTCTAAGCAAGCGATCCCATATACTCAATAAGCCTTGCTATTCTCAGGGAAGAGGGAGACTCACAATGTTTTAAAGAATGAATAATGATAGTGGAATCAACAATTATGATCACCTATTACTAGGTTCGTAAGTCAACAAATTTACTCCTTGATACATACTTAGAGCCTTTGCCTCTTTTTTTAGGTTTTCCCCAATCTCATGCATATGATACCTCAATTTGTTTCTCAAGAGTTATGATAATCCCATTTCTTCCCGACCGACACCTACTAGCCTTAGGGATACCTTTGCTCAATCATCCTTCAACACATATTTTGGTGGAGTTGATGATTCCCTTCAACAATATTTGTTGAAATTGATTTTGATAAATTTACTAAAACAAATTGCAAGTAAATAAGAAGGTTCGATCGTCTCACACAAACTAAAATTACAAAGATTAAATGAAATCATATAAATATTTATCATATTTTATAGACGTTCACTTTAAAACAATTCCTGCATTGGTTGGATTAATGTGATGATTGGGTCATAATATTAGGCATTAATATGATTAACTATATTTTCTTTCAATCGTGTCATTCATTTGATACTATATTCATTCAAGAGGAAAGAAGAGAAAGGTGGACATAATATTAAAGAGATTTTAAAAAATTATCATATTTTTGTTGGCCTTCACTTTAACACAATTTTACCTATGCTTGGATTTGTCACATACTTTGATGTTTATCTTAGTTATTGAGTTAGTCTATATGAAATTTTTTCGTTAACTAACCAAGTATTATGCTAAATTCAAATTTTAATAGCAATATCATCTCAAATTCACATGCATAAACAAATAGCAACGAAACTAGCCATGCATACATTGAATTTAGTCATTACACATTCAATTCCATGAATTCACACTGAAAACCACAATAAAAAAACATTCCACACAAAGTTGATTATGAATACTAAATACTTATATGAAATTGGTGCAAGTCCATCAAACTAGTTGTCGATAAAAAATTTATTACCCAACCATATGAATCAACTATAGATTTCACCTCTTGAAGCTAGACCATGATACCATCAAGGCTAAGGAAGCTTCTACATGACTCTAATCCCACTCATTCCAACCCATCTCTCTCATGACATAGGCAATATGCTCACTACTGAGCACTTTAGGAATTCATCTAGCAATCATTCCACCATGGCAGTCTCTTCTCTTGCATAGCACAAGAAAGATATTCCCTTTATCTACTCCATAGTCCCCCAAGGATCCTCTTCCCTTCGAATGCATGAAAAAGGAGTACAAGACTATTGGCTTCCTACTTTGAATGACATGGAGGAAATCACTCCACTCATACTATACCCGAGCAAAATTAAAAGTTTTGCATGTTTTTAATGATGTTTTCTTAAGTTGTTGTGGACATTCCAGTCACAAATTGTCATTTCCTCTTCGAATTCTCACAACAATTCCCTAGTATTCACAGGGTCTTACCGACCATAATTCCATGGGGTTCTCTCACCAATTGCAAGCATAATAACCATGGTTTCACACAAGTACCTTCATGAACAAGGAGAAGAGAACACTTGAATGGGAGAATGGAGATTGCTCAAACATTGATCATTGGAAATGAATGCTCCCATTTTGAATGAAGGACAGTAAGAGTGATCCATGAATGAGAGTGATCATGGTTTCCCCCAAAGAGTGGAATAAGACAAGTGCTCCCTTCCAAGAAGTATGGGGAAACATACATGGGACCACCCAAGTCAAAGAATGATGGGAAATGTTTGTAAGGAAGCATGGGCATTAATGAACATTTTACCTTCAAAGGACAAGTGTTTAGTCAAATCACCCATGTACCCCTTTTCATCAAGTCCCCTCATGTGGTATCATGTACCCTTTTTGCTTCTCAAGCAACCTTGATGGTGGATTTATATAATTATGTAGATTCATTTTATATATGCTTTTACAACATGAGCACACCATGGAAAACATAAAAATCACATCATAATTCTAGCCCACCATGGGGACTCATACATATTTGCTTGTAAGGTTTTGGCCTTAAGCTATGCACTAAGAATATTTGCATGCAATTACATTACTAACACGTAGGGTCATTTAACTCAACCCACATGGCTCACATAACCTCATCATTTGAATAATACATAGCTTATGTATTATAATAGAAGGATCCAAACCAAAATATTTAATGATTAATTGATATTTTTAGATATTAATATGACTAAGAATATTTTTTGTCAATTGTGTCATTCATTTGATATTATATCACATTCAAGAGGTAAATAAGAAAATGTGACTCATAAGTGAGGCAAGAGGAAAATATGAACATGAATAATCATTATCAAAACTTAAGTTAAAAACTCTACTTTTCCTTAGCATGGGCTATGTCTCTCATTTATTTTCGATGAATTCATTGATAATTATTTGTCTTTGTCTATAATTAGATAATTTAGTTTTATGTTTCAATTAAAAAACAAATACAACAATAAGAAGAAGAGTGGACACTTAGAGCCGGGACGCAGCGAGCTAGGTTTTCAGCTCATTGGTGACCGTTGTTGTAAGGACGGCTGGCTTGTGAGGCAGCCCTGGCCTCAGTAGCCTGGGTCCGTCACAGATCTGCAGATCGCGAGGGTTCTGTCCGGGTGCGACGGCCTGCTCAGCAGACAACGGCCATCTTTAGATCTGGTCTGACAGTTTCAGAATGGCAGCCAGTTTCCTTTCAATTGCCTCCAGCTTGATCCCGATCTCGCTCAACAAGGCAGTCGACGGCCATTCGGCTATGATAGTTCAGGAAATACCCGCACCCTCCATATCCGTGGTTGAGGAATCTCTGATTGAAGCTAGGAATTTCGCAGAGTTAGCTTTGGCTTGTCGCTTCAATGGGTCCTGGCCTCGCCTGGCTGATCTACATAAGTGGATTTCTGAGGTATGGAAACCCCTTGTTCATGAGGAAATCTCTATTTATCCATGTGCTTGAGGTTTTTTTGTTGTGGATTTTGATACACCAGAGGAAAAACAGATCATTATTGACTCTGGTCCATGGTTTTGGGGAAGTTTGGGGCTCTTTATGAAACCCTGGAGCCCTCTTTTTGATCCAACTACTGATCAGATCTCATCTGCTCCAGTTTGGGTTCAGCTTCCAAATCTGCCCTTGCATCTATGGAACTCGGCCTCGCTTGAAGCTAGTGGCAATGCGTTGGTATCCTTCTATGATCAAAGTTCAAAAACAAAGGAGTACATCAAAACCACCTTTGCTCGCATTTGTGTGGAGATAGACTTCAACAATGGCTTTCCTACTGAGATCCATTTGACCAACAAGGATTATGTGTGGGTGCAAAAACTAGATTATGAAAATGTGATGTTCAGATGCAAATCTTGCTTCGCAATTGGACATCTTGTAAAAGATTGCCCAAAAGCCTCACAGATCCCCAAATCCAAAAAGCTTCATCACAAATCCACTTGGTAGGATGTAGTCCTCTCTTGGGATCAGTCTATCTTCATAACTATGTACTCTTTATCCTTCTTTTTTTATATATAAAAGCTCTTAACCTTTTTTGTTAAAAAAAAAAACAAATACGCTTATAAATATAAATATTTAGTAGCAACAACAACATTTTTAAATGTGGTTGATATTTGTCGATCAACGTATATCAACAATGACCACACATTTAAAAGTGGTTGATATTCTCCGATTGACGAATATCAACCACATTTAAAAATGTGGTTGTTGCTAGTAGACAGCCGACCACTGAAGAAATAACGAATTTAAAATTTTAATAAAAATGTTATTTCAAAATAAATAAATAAAAATACGTACTAATTTAAAAAAAAATAAAGAATATTAAAATAAATTAAATTAAATTAAATAAAAACAATTAAATTAATATTAAAATAAATAAAGTGAAATAAAAAATGACTTCAAGCTTAATGTGGTGAATCTGAGGCACTGGGCCCTCCGGACACACTTTGAAATCTCTAAACAGCAAGGTATCATCTTCGAGCATATATATCGTGAACACAATTCAATGGCAGATAAGCTATCAAAACAAGCTCTATCCGGTGTGATTGGTCAGCTGATCTGGGAAGAATGGTTTGACAACTGTCTACAGGACTGTGGTTCCACGTACTTTTTTGATTGATTTTGGTTTTTTTTGTGCCTTTTGGGAACATATCCTATGATATTTGTATTTGTGTTTATGTAACGCACATGATGCAGTGAGTTTAGTTTTATAAGGTACTGTTTGGGGATAATAAAGGGCCATGATGAAGATACTCATTACAGTTTTTGATGATACTTAAGCCTTTTGATTAGGTTGCTGAATCTTGTATTTAATTGTACTATTTGATTCACTTTTTGAATATCAATAGTAGTTTTTTTTTTGCTGGAAAAAAATGAAACTAAATTAAAATTAAAGTAAATAAAGTAAAATAAAAGTAACTTAAAAATAAAATATAATAAAAGTGAAGTAAAGTAAAAATAAAAATAAAAAAAAATAAAGTAAAGTAAAGAAAATTAAAAAATTAAAGTAAATAAAGAAATAAAGTAAAATAAAACAAATAAATAAAATAAAATAAAATAAAATAAAGTAAAGTAAAACAAATAAATATAATATAATAAAAATAAACTAAATTAAATTAAATAAAAATTAAGTAAATTAAGTAAAATAAAATTAATTAATTAAGTATATTAAAAATAAACTAAATTAAAGTAAAGTAAATAAAAAAAATTAATTAAATAAATAAAGTAAAATAAATAAATAAATATAAGAGAAAAAAAATTAAATAAATAAAAGTAAAATAAAAAATAATATAGTAAAATATATTAAATAAAATTAAAAAATAAATTAAATAAATGTAAAAAAATTAAAGAAAAGTAAAATAATTGTTATTAAAAAAAAATTAAAATAATTTATATTAAGTGTAAATTAAAAATAAAATAACCGATATTAAAATTAATTGAAATTATTAATATTAAATATAAATAAATAAAAAATAATTGATATTAAAATTAATTAAATTAATGTAAATAAAGGAAATTGTAATTTACATTAAATTATATTAAATAAGAATTTAAATAAATTTAATAATATATATTAAATGTAATTTAATGTAAATTTAAAAAAATATTAAATAAATTAATATTATATTAATATTAGTAATTAAATTTATTTATTAGAAAAAATATTTAAATTAAATCAAATTAAATTTATGTTTGAAATTTATATTAAATTAAATTTATTTAATTTATATTTTAAATTTACTTATTAGAAAAAGTAAATTAAATTAATCCTAAAAAGAAAATAACTATAATCATGAAATAATTAATAATAAAACCAGTTATAATTATGGTTTACTATTGTTGAATTTGGTTGAATATGGTTGACATTGTTGGACTATGGTTGACTTTAGTTGAACACACTTAACAATGGTTGTTTATTGGTTGACTTTGGTTGACAATTGTTGATCATCATTGACTATAAATGACCATATTTGACCATGGTTGAATTTGGTAAACCATAGTTGAAGTTCATTAAATTTGGTTTACCATGGTTGACCTTTGCTTGAACATGGTTGACATTTGTTGACCATGGGTGAATTTGGTTGACTTTTGGGTGACCACGGTTGAATTTGGTTTGCTTTTGGTTGACATTGGTTTAGTTTAGTTAACTATGGTTGATTTTTTTAACAAGGTTGACATTGGTTGACCATAGTTGACTTTGGTTGACCATGGTTAGCTATCCTTGACTTTGGTTAGCCATGATTTACTTTGGTTGACCATGGCTTTCCATGGTCAATTTTGGTTGAATTTGGTATACTATGGTTTACTTTGGTTGAGCACGATTTACTTTGGTTGGGTTTTGGTTGCTTTATGGTTAACCATGGTTGACTTTGGCATCTTTTGGTTGACCTTGGTTAAATATGGATGACATGGTTGACTTTATTTGTACATAGTTGACCATGGTTGACTTTTATTTTATTTGTAATGACCACGGTTGACTTTGGTTGGACACAATTAACTTTGGTTGACCATGGTTAACTTTGTTTTTCCATAATTGTCAATTGGTTGACCTTGTTTGAATTTTCCATATGGTTGACAATGGTTGACCAAGGTTGGATACAGTTATTTCTGGTTGACTATGGTCAACCACGGATAATCATGTTCAGCTATGGTTGACTTTGGTTGGCCATAATTGACTTTGGTTTACGTTGGTAGACTATGGTTGACCATGTTCGACTATAGTTGACTATGGTGAACTTTGATTGACCATAGTTCACTATCTTTAACCATGGTTGATGACATCTCATTGATGTGGTTATCTTTGGCTAACCATGGTTCACTATGGTCGATGTTGGTAAAACACGGTTGACTTTAGTGAACCATGGTTGACTGCAAATGGTCAGTTATGGAAGACCATGCTAAACCATCATTAATCACGGTTGACATAAAAAAAGAACCATGGCTAACCATTGTTAGACTATCGTTTACAACATTTGACCATGCTTAGACCCATTACTAACCATGGTTAATGAATGGTGTCAAATGATGATTGACTAAGTTTAACCATATTAAACCATGCTTGACCAATGTTTTCACATGGTTTACTTTAGGGCATCATGGTTAAAAAATGGTTGAGTTTGATTAACTTTGGTTAACTATGATTGACTTTGGTTTTCATATGGTTGACTTTGTTGCGTCATGGTTGAATTTGGTTTTCATATGGTTGGCCTTATTGCATCATGGTTGAATTTGGTTTAGTTTGGATGACTTTGGTTGTTTGGTTGACGTTGGTCATTTTTTGTTGACTTTGTTTGTTTGGGCATGGTTGACTTTGTTTGACTATAGTTTACTTTGTTTGACCTTTAGCCATGGTTGACTTGATTGCATCATAGTTCCATATGGTTGCATCGTAGTTGACTATGCTGAACTTTGGTCAACCATGGTTCACTATGTTTAGCAATAGTTGATGACATCTCATTACTAACCATAGTTAACTTTGCTTAACCATGGTTCACTATGGCCGATGTTGGTTTATATACGGTTGACTTTAGTGAACCATGATTGACTTTAAATTATTAGTTATGGAAGACAATGTTAAACCATCATTGATCATGGTTGACATAACCAAAAGAACCATGGCTAACCATTGTTAGACTATAGTTTGTAGTGTTTGACCATGGTTAACGAAGGGTGTCAAATGATGATTGACTAAGTTTAACCATATTAAATCATGATTGACTAAGTTTAACCATATTAAACCATGATTAACCAACGTTTTCACACGGTTTACTTTAGGGCATCATGGTTAAATATGTTTGTGTTTAGTTAACTATGGTTGACTTTGGTTTTCATATGGTTGATTTTGATGCTTCATGGTTGACTGTCAGTCAGTTTGCATGGCTGTGGTTGCTTGGTTGACTTTGGTCATTTTAGTTGACTTTGGTTGTTTCGGCATAGTTGATTTTGTTTGACTTTGTTTGTTTGGGCATGGTTAACTATGATCGCATCATGGTAGACTATGATAAACTTTAAACCATGGTTAACCATTATTTGTGCATCGTTGACTTTAAACTATGTTTAACCATAATTGACGAGAGTTGACCATGTTTGACTTTGGTTTACATTGTTTGGTTTTGTTTACCATGATTGAATTTGTTTTACATTGTTTGGTTGAGCATGGTTGACATTGGTTGACCATGGTTGACTTGGTTGAGCATGGTATATTATGTTAAACCATCGTTACATTGTTTGGGCATGGTAGACTTTAGTTAATAGGGAACGGTTGACCTTGGTTGTTTGGTTGACTTTTATAAACTTTGGTTGTTTGGGCATGGTTAATTGTGGTTGACTTTGGTTGTGTAGTCATGGTTGACTTTCGATGATTTTGGTTGTTAAAGCATGGTTGACTTTGCTTAAATCATTTGCATCGTTAACATAGTTTGGTTGACTTTGGTTTACATTGATTGACCATGTTTACATTGTTTACTTTGGTTGAATTTGGCCCTTACATTGTTTGGTTGACCATGATTGACTTTGGTTTACATTGTTTACATTATTTGGTTGACCCTGTTGACATTGTTTATTTTGTTTGGATAACCATGGTTGACTTTGGTTACATTGTTTGATTGACGTTGGTTGACCTTTGTTGTTTGGTTGACTTTGGTCAAGTTTTCGTTGACTTTGATTAACTTTGGCTATTTGGGCATGGTTTCCTTTGGTTGTTTGGGCATGGTTGAATTTGGTTGTTTTGGTTAATTATGGTTATTTGGGCATGCTTTCTTTTGGATGACTTTGCATGTTTGGGCATGGTTGCCTTTGGTTGTTTGGGCATGGTTGAATTTGGTTGTTTTGGTTAATTATGGTTATTTGGGCATGGTTTCCTTTGAATGACTTTGTCTGTTTGGGCATGGTTGAATTTGGTTGACTTTAGTTTACATTGTTTGTATGAATTTGGTTTACATTGTCTAATTGACCATGGTTTATTATCTTTAACAATGGTTTACATTGTTTGAGCATGGTTGACTTTGGTTTACTTTGGAAGACTTTGGTTGTTTTGGTTGACTTTGGTTGTTTGGGCATGGTTGAATTTGTTAGCCCTTCATTGTTTGGGAATGGTTGACTTTGTTTGAATTTGGTTGTTTAGATGAGTTTGGTTGTTTTGCTTGTTTTGCTTCTTTGGTTTACTTTGATTGAATTCGTTTCTTTAGGCATGGTTAACTTTAGTTTTTTTTATGAATGGTTTACTTCGGTTCTTAGGGCATGGTTGAATTTGGGCGAACATGGTCGACTTTGGCCAGACATGGTTGAATGTGGTTGTTTGGGCAATGTTTATGCATGGTTGAATTTGGTTGACTTTGGTTGTTTGGTTGTTTATGCATGGTTGACTTTGGTTCTTTGGGCATGGTTGACTTTGGGTGACCATGGTTTATTATGTTTAACCATTGTTACATCGTTTTAACATGGTAGAATTTAGTTTATTAGACACAATTGACCTTGCTTATTTGGTTGACTTTGGTTGTTTTGGTTGACTTTGATAACTTTGGTTGTTTGGGCATGGTTGACTTTGCTTAAAATGTTTGCATTGTTTACATTGTTTGGATGACCATGTTTATATTGTTTAGTTAACTTTAGTCCACATTTATTAATTGACCATGTTTATATTGTTTACTCTCGTTGAATTTGATTAAATTTGGTTGTTTGGGCATGGTTGGCTTTGGTTGGCTTTGGTTGACTTTGGTTGTTTGGGCATGGTTGAATTTGGTTGTTTTGGTTGAGTGTGGTTATTTGGGCATGGTTGCATTTGTATGACTTTGCTTGTTTGGGCATGGTTGAATTTGGCTTACTTTAGTTTACATTATTTGTATGAATTTGATTTACATTGTTTAATTGACCACGATTTATTATCTTTAACTTTGGTTTAGTTTGAATGGTTTTGGTTGTTTAATTGACTTTGGTTGTCTAGCCATGGTTGTATTTGTTTAAATTTGGTTGACTTTGGGGCATCATGGTTAAATATGGTTGACTTTAGGGCATCACGATTAAATATGGTTGTGTTTGGTTAACTATGTTTGACTTTGGTTTTCATATGGTTTTCGTTATGGTTGAGCATGGTTGATTATTGTTGACAATGGTTAACTAAGGTTGATTATGGTTGATCGTGATTTATTATGGTTGGTTGACCATGCTTGATTGCGATCAACCACGGCTGACTTTGGTTGACCATGGTTGAATTAGGATGTTTATGGTTCATTATGGTTGACCATGGTTGATTATGGTTTACCATGGTTGATTATGGTTTACCATGGTTGACTATGGTTGAATTTGGTTGACCATGGTTAATAATGGTTGACTTTGGTTTACCATATCTGACTTTGGTTGACCGCACTTCACTTTGGTTCACTGTGGTTGAATATGGTTGACCATGGTTGAGTTTCGATATTCATGGTTAATGATGTGTTACCATGGTTGATGATGGTTGACTTTGGTTCACCTTGGCTGACTATGGTTAACTGGTTAATAAAGGTTGACCATGCTTGGCTGGTGTATCCTTTGGTTGACCATGGTTGACTTTGGATGTTTATGTTTAACAAGGGTTGACTATGGTTAGCCATGTGGTTGACCACAGTTGACCATGGTTGGCTATAGGAAACCATGGTTGATGATGATTGACTACTTTGGTTGACCATGGTTGGCTATGGTTGACTTGGGATATTCATGGTTGATGATGGTTGACTATGGTTGAACACAGTTGACATTAGATGTTTATAGTTGAAGATGGTTGTTTATGGTTAAGCACGGTTAACCCTAATTGGTTGACTGCATTTAACTATGGTTGATTATGTTTGACTATGGTTTATTATGGTCGACCATGGTTGGCTATGTTTGATTATGGTTGAGCATGATTTATTATGGTTAATTATAGTTAAACATGGTTAACTATGGTTAGGCATGGTTAATTATGGTTGATCCTTGTTTATTATGGTTAACTATGGTTGAATAAGGTTAATTATGGTTGACCATGGTTGATTACGGTTGGTTGATTAAGGTTGTTTACCATGGTACAGTATGGTTGACCATGCCTCATTACGGTTGACCATGGTTGACTTTGTATGTTTATGGTTGATGATGGTTGACCATGTTTGACCATGCTTGATTATGGTTGGCCATGGTTGAATTTCATTGACTATAGTTAACCATGGTTGACCATATTTGACTTTGGTTAACCATGGTTGAGTTTGGATGTTCATGGTTGACCATGAACATGGATGTTCCTGGTTGACCTCCATGTTCATGGTTGACCATAAATATGGTTGATGGTTCACCATAATTATGTTAACATTAATGTTATTAATACAATCATATTAATTAGTTAATATGATTGACTTAATTAATACAATCATATTAATTAGTTAATGCATTAACTAAAATAAACATAAACATTAATGCTATATTAATATTAATAATAATGTTTCCTAACAAAAATGTTGATAATATCAAATTAATGTTATTAATGATAATATTAATATTCTTATTTTCTTCAATCTTAATGAAAATAATTCCTATGTTAATCTAAGTATTAACATTATTAATGAAAATAATTATATATATATGAGTAATAGTATTAATGCTTTAATAATATTGTTATTAATATTCTTATGATTAATACTGTAATAATAATTTTGTTAATATTTTTATTATATTGTTATAAATTTTAATATTAGTAATATTGTAACATAAATATTAATGTCAATATTAATTTATTAATGTTTCCTAATATTAATGTCTATAATTTGAATGTTAATATTAATATGATTGAATTTATTATTAATATTCTTATTTTCTTCGTTTTTTTAAAATAAAATTTAATATTAATATTATTAATCTAAATATTAATATTATAAGTAAAAATAGTATTCATATATAAATCATAATAGTATTAATTGATTCATTTCATCCAAATTTATAGCTATATAATACCATATTTGTGAGAGTTGGTATGCTAGAATAATCCAATTATTAATAAATAAAAATATTATTCATATATAAATCATAATATTATTAATTGATTTATTTCAAGTTTATAGCTATGTAATACCATATTTGCGAGAGTTGGTATGCTAGAATAATCCAATTTGAAATTTTATTTCTATTTTTATCTATTGTTTTATTTTTCTATTCAAAGATTATAAGATTGTATTCAAAGATTATAAATCAATAATTCTAGAGAATTTAAGCTTGAGACCAATGAAAAGTAAAAATTCTCAAGATATTAAATACCAATTATAAATTAATTAATTGAAATGAAATTTAGATTTAAATCTCGGAGCAATTCAAAAAGATATTAAATATTAAAACTAAGAGTTTGGATATTTTTAATTGTATTTAAACTCTTCAGATACATGCTTTGTTAAACAAAACAACATTTTAGCTAGCGATCCTCCCTCTGAGAAATTCTGAGAATGGTTTCATACCGATATCAACCACCTGATCATGGGCTGTATCAATATGTTGGGCTGCATTTCGATATTACCCACCTGATCAACACGCAACTGAGGCTGTAAAATTACTGAATAGGCTACCATACCAGTAGCAAGGAGTACATCATCCACGAATAGGGAGTGAGTGTGAGACAGACCTTTAGCAAGTATAATACCATTGATGCTTCCAGACTCTTTTGCAGTCCCAATCAGTCGACTAAGGCCCTCGATAACCAGCAGGAAGATAAGTGGAGACAATGGACACCCTTGCATCACCCTTCTAGATATTTTGAAGAAAGTTGAAGGTGCTCCATTGACCAATACAGAAATGTTAGCCATTGTGACACAAGCCATGATCCAACGCTGAAAAAGTGGTGGAATACCAATTTGTATAAGGATCAACCGCAAGAAGTCCCAATCAATTCTGTCATAGGCCTTCTCCAAATCAATTTTGAGTAATAATGCAGCCATCTTCTTGGATTTCAGCGAATTAATAACCTCCTGAGTAATGCCAATGGCATCCAAGATTTGCCGATCCTGTAAAAAACCAAACTGCTCCCCTAAAATATGCTGAGACAGAATAGGTTTAAGTCTGAGAGCAATAATCTTTGAGATTATTTTATATGCCAAATTGTAAAGAGAAATGGGCCTAAAATATCTGAACGTAATTTGGAATTTAAGTTGTTAGTAATGTAGCCCTCCACCCTGGAGAACTCCACCATATGAAGAATGTCCTGACCCATAACATCAAAAAAGGCCAGAAAAAGTTCAACTGTCCACCCGTCTGGGCCAGGACTTTTGTCTTTGGCAAATCCTTTCAATACCCTCTCAATCTCTTATAGAGTAACTGCCTTGCATAAATCTGCAGCATTGAGCTCATCAATCATAACCGGATAGTGTCTAGCCACCTTCAGCTGGTCATTAAGGCCGAGATTACCATCCACATTGTAAACCCCACGGAAATGTGAATTAGTTGCGCTGAGAAGTTCATCCAAACCTCTAATGATATTCCCAGTAGAGTCATTGAGTTCCCAAATACTATTAGTATTCTTGCTGTGCGTGGCAAAGGCATGAAAAAATTTCGAATTCCTATCCCCAGCTTGGATCCAAACCGCCCTGCTTTTGAGGCACCACTCTAATTCTTCTCACATAAGCAGTGCATCCTTCTTGGCTTCAACTTCTTTAATTTTCTTACCAGTCTCCTCATCCCCCTCCACCCCTATATTTGAAAGAGACAGCTCCTGTAGCTGTAATTCCAGGTTCTTCAATTCACTCCGATCAGCCTTTTGCTTGCATTTGATCCAATGTGACACCAACCCTTTCAGTCTTCAGAGCCTCTCCACAAAGGATTCCATAAGATTTAAGTCAGTATGTCTCTCATCATTAACCCAGAAATCTTTGACCATCTTACAAAAATCATCATTAGCCAACCACATACAGTTAAATTTGAAAGGATATTTAATATTGCAAATGGTATCATCGAACTGAAAATAAATAAGCCAATGGTCAGAGAACTTTGTAACACCAACCCAAGACCTGTGTCTACCCCATAAATTTATGAGATCAGCCTTCACAAGAAACCGGTCTAATCTTTTGTGTATACCCTCACTGCCCTCTCGGCCATTGGTCCAAGTTGGCATGAGTGTACCTGGCACATCATCCACCAAATCATAAGTATCCAGTAGAGTATTGAAATAACCATCTAAATCATCCAACCGAGCATGTGATCCCCAAATTTCACCAGCACCCCTGGTAAAATTCATGTCACCAGCAATGATAATGAAAGGTTTATGAAGTAGCCCAGAATTGCATAGAGTAGACCAAAATGGAATCTGATCCCTGTAAGGGCCATACAGATTCAAAACAGTTAAAGGTTGATGATTAACAGTGTAGACACCCTCCAGCAGAATTCCCCATCGAGTTCTGAAGGCTCGGAAATCGTAGTGCTTGGGGTTCCAACCCAATAATAAACCTCCCGACATACCCCGAGCATCTGTGGCTGCAAGTTCCCAGCCAGGTAGAATATGTGACATCTTCTGAATAGCCACCAATTCAGAACACATGGTATCTTGTAATAAAATCAAAGAAGGGCCAGTATCATGCATAAGATGGGTGAAATCCCTAGCCTAAGTAGCCTTCCCCATACCCCTAAAATTAAGGGAAAGCAAAGACATTAAGAAACTACCCCCCGGAGGTATTCCAGCTCTAAGTACCTCAACATAACTAATAGAAGTAAACTGCCCCCTTTCCTCCACACTCCTATCAATTCTGTCAGACAAAGGGATAAAAGTCTCTCCAATATCCCCTTCACCCACCCCAGGTTTCCTTCTAGACTTGCGGATCGTGACATTGTTGAATTTGTTGGTCGAAATAGGTAAGATATGGGATTTGTTGTAGGGGTTTTTGGAATACATATTCAGTGGATGTTACACCTAAAATCTACCCATCATCATGATTTAGTGTATACATCCCTGGAGTCATCTGGACCAAGTGCTTATTTGGAGGATTTGTACTCAATTTGTACACCCTTTTGAGAGGTCGTCACAGGTTGCACACTAGCAACATGCGACGTCGCAGTCTGCCCTATAGCAAGGTGCGGCGAGGTCTGTTACTGGGCAAAAATAGCCATTTCAATATCTTTCTCTAAGCTTTCCCATTTGGGGGCTTATCCCTGATCTCTTGGAGAGCTGGTACTTGACCCCTAACTCATTGGGAAGATCCCCTATCTCTCTCCTACCATCTCTCAACCTATCCTATCCATAACCTCATCCACTTAGTCCTATATAAGTGAGGCTTACTCCCATACCAAAGGGAGGAAGACTATGGTATCTACATGTTGGTTAAATCTCTCTTAGAACACCTTCACTCACCTCTTGGAGAATTCATGCTTCCTTGGAAGGGCTTGGCAATTGGTGTGTGTGGAGAAGGGTTGCTACGTTAAGTCATTGTTCTATATCTCTATCACGTACTCCTCTATCTGCAGTAATACAAATGGTTTCCACCAATATCGCTCTTACATGTGATGATGTTGTGTTGTTTACCTGCTTAACTGTTTACATAGATCTCTTATTGTATAGATGCTCTTTACTCGTTTCTCTTTTCTGTGTCTTAACAGGTCTTGCAGCTTGGATCTGATGACTGTGGGACGTGGAGAAACATTCAAGAGATAGGATAGCGAATCAAAGAGGTAAGACATCTAGCACTTGACCCTGAAGTAGATCTAGGAAACGTGTTTGTAGTCTGTTCTATTTGTTCTAGACTCACATTGAGCTAGGGAGATCTGAATCACCTCCGGTCGAGTGGATTGTCCGGTAATAGTGGAGTCCAAGGGTCAGAGTCATCCAAATTCCCCCCCGGCGAATCCTAAGAGGTCTTAGACATGGAAGATGGGGGAATCCTAACATCACTCTGAGACAAACCAGGGATTAATGTAGGAAAATCATGGAGTGATGGAGTTGGAACCCGATCGGAAAGGGTCACATCATTAGAGACAGAGGCCGGTTCCATGCAGGGTAACTGCAATCTCTTCCCTGGAAGAATGGAGTCAGGTTTAGTACAGGGAGTAGGTTTAGAAACAATAACAGGATGGGCAGCTGAGGAGCCCCAAACCAAACCAGACGAAGTGTTTGCATCCGAGTTAAAAGTGGGTCTGCAAAGTTCACCGGAATCCATCTCAACCCCATGTGTGCAGAAATCCTCTCGGGGAACCGTAGAAGTATCAAAACCATAATCCAGACATAATTTGACCCTACCCTCGGAGCTACGCCTATCTAGTGACTGTTCCTCAATTAAAATGTAATCTAATTCATCAGTAGTCACGTCTTTATAAGGAGTATGGGAAACATCTAACTTACCCGGCAAAGAAATAGATGTATGTGTGCCCAAAACAGGTGTATGTGCGCCCACCAAAAGACCCCGCTCGGCCGTAAGAGACCAATCAGTCGATACAGAGTCAGAACCCCCAACCTTCTGCCCCAATATAGTAGGACATCTTGCCAGGACATGACCAGTCTCCCTACAGTTAAAACATCTGAAAGGCATGCGATAATAATCCAACTTTTGCATGAATTTGACCTTACCCCAGCTAATCTCGACTTCCGCCGGTAGTCCTCTACCCAAGTCTAATTCGACCATGACCTGAGCCACAAGTCTGTCGACCCCATGAAGTGAACGTTTATCGGAGCGCACAAAGGACCCAAAATGGTTTTCCAGCCCCATGAGGATATTCTTAGTCCAAAGAGCAATAGGGAGCCTCGGGAGCAACATCCAGAGATGCCGGTGAGTCTACCGCTCCCTAAGCGGGTCAAATGCAATATGCCAATGCTTAAGGAAAATCGACCCGTCTTTAAAGGTCCATCTCTGATCCAGAATAATGCCAGTTTGTCCATTCTCAGGGAGTATGAATATGATCCAGTGATTTGGGAGTAAATTAACGCGCGGAGTAAGATCGAGGAGAGGGGTCCAATTCCTTTGTACCCAATCCAAGATCTTTTCCTTGGAGCCAGACGTAAACTCCAGGAGACACACTAACGCCCGCTCAAGTAGCATTTCCACTCACTCCAAATTCGTGTCCTCTTCACTAACAAATTGATGAAGGCCTTCCCACTCCTTGATCATCTTGTATCTCTGGCGTTGGAGAGCCCGTTGCCCACGGAAGCCCGGCCGTTTAGAAGACAAACCTGCAAACCCCTCACCAGGTTCAGAAATGGGTGCAGTATCGTCTTGAGGTGCCTCATCCTGCACACTAGTGGTAGCCTCTACCACATTCACCAAGCCCTGCCCTAGACAAACTCCTGGAGAATGTTGTAAAGGTGAAAAGGGTGCCATAATGGAATAATAAAACCAAACCCCGAAAAATAGAAACCGTCACTTCCACAGTACGAAAAACTAGCCAGGTGTAGGCGCCGATGATCCGTGACTGTCCGACAAGAAGGACAGGTGTGGGTGGTCCTCAAACCAGCGGTCTCAAAAGTAAGCTCAAGACCCATATACAATGGACATTAACTTAGTACATGTGAGAAAAAAACAGGTCAACCGGTCGCACAATAATAGCCGCCACCCTAAAAATACCACAAAAGCAAGGGGATGCATAAACATGGGTCAGGCCCAACTGCCAGGCACACTCCAGTCGTAGGTCACGGACTATAACCCCAGTCACACTCTATTGAAAAGGATGAACAGAAAACACTACAGAAAAAACAAAATCCAGTTCCCGCTTCTTTATTAAGGCTTGGTTGGTACTAGAGTGAGTCCATAGAGCTCACTGTACTCCAAGCCCTACAGTGTTTTCAGTCCTTCACAGAGTAAAACCAGCGTTCGAAACTACAAACCCTAGCCATGGCGTCTAGGTGAGACCTGCTCACATTTGTCCATGTTTGTCTTTATAGTCTGCCATAATAAAAATAAATAAAGTTTGTCTTTAACATAATAATAAAAATAATTAATATTATGTCGATGATTATTAAAAGGACGTGTATTTTCATTTGAATTAAATCCTAGGCTATAAACATTTGTCTTTATTATTGTCGTTCATTAATTAAAATGTAAAAAAAAAAAGTAAAATGTAATGGAAAGTATTTAATGAAAAGTAAAAAAGTAAAATGTATTGTCGTCCATTAATTAAAATGTAAAAAAAAAGTAGAATTATGGAAAGTATTTACAAAAAAAACCATGTAGACTCATAAAATTAAAATATTATGAAAAGTAATTAAAAAATAGATGTTCGTTTATAAAATAAAAAATTAAAATTTAAACCCGGATTTATCAATCAAGAGAGATTAAATTTCTTGAGTTTAAATTTAAAAAAAGAAATACACCTCAAGAAATTGGATTCCTCTCGGTGCTCGATAGATACGGTTTTAAGATGGATCTATGTTGGTTATGTCGAGAGGGATCAAATCTCCTGAGTTGCAAACCTCTCCTTGAATAGCTCCTTGAGTGCAATACCTGAGCCACCTAATCCTAAGCTCTAAAGTCTCTAGTTTAAGTCTCATATTTACTTTTTACTTTGTATTATTCTTTTTTGCTTATGGCCGACATAATATTTATTACTTTTTACTTTGTATTATTTTGTTACTCCACAAACTCGACAAACACTCTAAAATCTCATATTTACTTTTTACTTTGTATTAAAAGTAAAAAGTAAAGTCTCTAGTTTAAGTCTCATATTTACTTTTTACTTTGTATTATTGTTTTTTGTTTACTTTGTATTATTTTGTTACTCGACAAACACTCGACTCACAAGATCTCCCTCATACTGGCCTCTCGACGCAATAACACAATCTGGTAATGTGATTTTTGCTACTCAATTTTGATAATCCAGAAGTGTTTGAAGTCATACTGCGACTTGCAACGCGTAGTGTATGTTGAAACAATGAATGAGAAAAGATAGAAGATTGTAGCATGGATTCAGTTCACTTCACATCACATGCATGTTCACACATATATCTTTGTGAAATCGACCGATGACCCACCTTTAATATTGAATCTAAAGCTGTATACTGTTTGAGAAACAGTGCTAAAGGCCAAGACGGATATCGATGCCTACAGACCGGCATCGAACATGTACTTTAAGATGCCAAGTTACTATGTGGATTTAAGATGCCAGGCATCAAGCATGTACTTTAAGATGCCAAGTTACTATGTGGATTTAAGCTGCCAAGTTACTTATCAAGGAAAGTTGTAGGCAGATGTCGTGGCACCATGACTTTTTTTCCTACAATGGTAATGCAACTATATGCAGCAATATGTACTAATAGCTATTGATTACATTATTTGGAAGCGTTCTAAATGGAGGGGAGGAAAGAAGAGTATTTATCTTTGAATCATACCCAAATAAGTATATGAAGGAGAAACCCAAAGAGAAAAATCATTTTAGCATCTCCATCTCTAACCCTAAGTCGGTAGACCCATTTCTCTGAAAATGTCGCTTCTCCTGGTTGCTTTAACATATATTCTATGTCAATTCATTCTGGATATGTCATCGTTGAGGGTGTCGGTTCGTGGAAGATGACCTGAGACCTCTACACTGCCTACATTCCATTATGGATCGCCAACCCCTCTTACATGCGTTCGGAACAACTTAAACCAAGGAAATACAATTCAAGTTATTGCACATCAAGAAACCAAAACGGAATTAATTGTTGAAAGGAAGGAAAAGCAAATAAGAGCATAGCAGTTGAGAGACGCGCTTACTCCTAAGAGGAATATACCCCTAAGAAATAAGGAAACTATTGCAGCACTGGGAAATGGAAACATCAACACATACAGGCCAGAAGATAACCCTGAACACTTTCAGCTCCTTGATTGTCACATTAATGAAGCGCTCACCATCTCCATGAATTTTGGAAACCGATGGCCACCTCCCTACGATCCATGCGAGTGGAGGGATGAAGAAGTCGATCCATGCGATCCGTGGAGTGGTGCAATGAAGGAGTGGCCAGCTCGCCGATGCAATGAAGGAATAGCCACCTCGCCGAGTCACCCAAGATAAGGATTAATGGTTAATTAAACAGGCTCTTTGAGCCGAAATTGAAATTGAAACAATACATTTAACCCATTGATGCTGCCGCGTGGCAAAGGCTCCGATCAAAGAAAAAACTAACTCCCGCGTGGAAAAGGCTCTGATAAAAGTTGGGATTAATGAAAAAACGGTGGTTTAACAAATAACGGTTCAGTATGCTTTTTGCCAAGAGTAAATCTGAGCCATTAGATGTGTGTACTTGACGAATCTTTTTTAGGGTATATGCCAAATCACTGCATCCCTTCCATCCATCCCTAATCAAGGATTAAAAGGCTGCGGTAGCCTCCCACTACAATTCTCATTGTAGCGCCTATCGACGAACTAGATAAGGATTAATGGTTAATTAAACAGGCTCTTTCAGCCGAAATTGAAATTGAAACGATTCTTTTAACCCATTGAAGCTCCCACGTGGCAAAGGCTCCAATCAAAGAAAAAACTGACTCCTGTGTGGCAAAGGCGCTGATAAGAGTTGGGATTAATGAAAAAACGGTGGTTTAACAAATAACGGTTCAGTGTGTTGTTTTCCAAGAGTAAATCTGAGTCATTAGATGTGTGTGCTTGACAAATCTTTTTTAGGGTATATGCCAAACCACTACATCCATGTGTTAGTTTTTGTACCTAGGGAAGTGTTCCCCAAGTGACTTTTGCCTAAAGTCATTTAGAAGGGGGGAAAAGCTGACACTCACATTAAATGACTTAGTAAAAACATTTAATGAGACTTTATAAACTCAAAGTCACTTTTTGATAAATTTAAGTGGGTGAGGGAAATTAATTATTTATAAAAGGTAAATGGAGCATTTAATTTCCACCGTTGATCTCATTCAATCTCATCCATTGGATTTAGGGAAACCCTAGGGTTTGATCAAAAAGCTTGAGGGAGGCATTTTACTTCACTTTTGCTAATTGAAGTGAGGAGAAGAGAGAAGAGAGAAGAGTTTGGAGAAGGGCACAAATATCGAGGCAGCCTGTTAGGGAAGTTTTCTCTTGGCATGATTTTTGAGGCATCAGCTGGGCATTTAATGCACAGTACGAATTCCTAGCAGCATTATTCTTCAGCTGGCACAAATCCCGAGGTGTACCATTTAGCAACAATTGGGCATGAGTTTCTAGATAATTTCTAGGCACGAGTTTTGAGAAATTTGCACACATTTCCAGGATATTTTTGGGCACAAATCTCAAGGACAAAGGCACAGTTTTCGAGGAAGTATTTTGGCACAGAAACTGATATTGTGGGCACTGTTTTCGAGACAAGAACAGGATGCACAGGAACCGAGACCGTACAGTATGGCAGTATACCTTTCTGCACATAAATCGAGGTACAGACAGGCACAGATATCGAGGCTGATATTTGGCACAGAAATCGAGATATAGTACAGCACAAAAATCGAGGTAAAGGATAGCACAGAAATAGAGGGTATGGATTTCTGTCCTTTCTCTCAGCATAGATTTCGAGGTTATTAATTGCACAGTTTCCAAGGCAGCTTCAGCACACTTTACAAGGCATTCTTCAAGTGCATTTATTGGTGGAGATAAGTTAACATTTTCATTGTATTACTGTCCTATAATTTTTACTGAAGAAATAAAAACTCTTTCTCTCTTAGTGGTTTTCCCTGTGGGGGTTTTTCCAGGACACAGTTGTTGAAAATTCTGAGTCTGAAATTTTAATGGTGTACATGTTAAAATTTATTTTCTGTCTGTTAGAGTGATTTTACAGCGTGTTTAATTGTTTAAGAATGTTTCATAAGTAGTTTCCAGCCTATGCAAAACCCGTTGAAAATGAAAACCACTGAAATGTGACATAAACCAGCAAGCTGCAAACTCAGAAAAATTTACACCCTGCCATCTATCCCTAATCAGGGATTAAAAGGCTGCGGTAGCCTCCCACTACAATTCTCATTGTAGCACCTATCGACAAATAATAAAAAATTATATATTTTCATTTCAAATAGAATTTATAATTATATATTTGTAGATGTGGCTGAAGAATTGAAATTTCAAATACAAATCTCTCTTCAAATTTAAGGGTTACACTAACATTTTACTTAATTTTATAATAGGTAGCTTTGATTTCTATCTCTATGAGAGACTGAATACTTCCTTTGTTTCGAACATGAAAACATGATAAACCTAGCAGTACGACTCTTCATGAAGAGGACAATGGGATAACCATGTAAAATAACTAGAATGAATGAGACTCATGGAAGGTATGAACTCAGGTTAATGGGACAAGGGTAACGAGCAAATTACCTCGGGCAAATTGCCCATCAAATTTCATCCTTTCTTACAGGTCATCCACAATTAAAACAACACATTGTTGAGCTGGAGGAAACATGAAGTCGAAGTCGGCTTAAATTCATAACGTGTAATTTAATTTTGGAGCTTGATATTTTAAAAGAGTATTAATGTGGATTTAAATTTCAAGTATAAGTATTAATGTGGAAATAAATCTCACGCATACGCATTGTGGTTAAGTAGACGACACAGAATCACAGAAAAACTTTTGCACATACCGACTTCACCTCGAGGAGCGAACTTGTAAGGTTGGAACAGTTGGATATGAAATAGAACCTGATCTTAAATTTATAAATCTAAATAATAAAATAACCACTCACAACTTAGAAGGGAAATCAGCACACTAGATTTCCAAATAAATGGGTGCCAAGATATCTAAAGATGTGTCGTTACATAAGGCAGTTCAGAGTGGCAACCGTGATGCTGTCAACGCTTTTCATCAACATGGGGAAAGCTTGGAGTGGATGGATGAAACAGGAAGAACAGCTCTCATTCTTGCATGTACAAGACCCCAGTTATTGGATATGGCCATCACAATGATCAACTTGGGTGCCAATCTAAATTCATACAAACCTGGGCCTAATGGACGAACTCCATTACACCATGCTGCTGTTAGAGGCCTTGCCAAAACTGTAACATTTCTGCTTTCACGTGGAGCAAACCCTTTTGCAATCAACGATGACTGTCAAACACCTCTTGGGCTGGCAAGGGCCAGGAATCATGCCTCTGTGGTTAGGATAATTGAGGGATGGATTTCTTTCTTTTCTGGTATCATTTGGGAACATTCTGTACTTGAATTCTCTCTTCTGCAGGAAAAGATTTGGGCTGTGGTGTTACCTTCACACAATCCCAGAGGGCCTCCAACACTTGAGCTTGTTATATATTCAACACCAGAGGCTTGTCAACCAAGGACAATTATTTCACTACCTAATGTTGAAATTGAAGAACCCAACTTCAGTTTGCCAGATCCTGTGTTAACTAGTGCTGTTTGACATGAGCACAAACAATAGATACAGGTTTGTTTCTGAATTTGAGGGAGGGAAACAGCAATTGCAGAGATTATATGAAGCTTGCAGAGGGATACCTCAGAATAAAGTGACTAATCATTATTTGCAGAACACAAACCAACAGACAACAGTACCTCTTCTAGAAGATAATACAGAACTTGCTAAGGCAACTGCTGCTTCAGTGCAATCTGCATCACAAGGAGGAATTCCTCTCCCTCCATCTTACCATCCACTAGAAATTCCCACAAATGATTCATCAGTCGCTGCAATTACTGCATCGTTACCTGTTTCTATTGCTTCAATTCTTCGTTTGTTAGAACAGCATGGCCTTAGTTGTGATGATGGTCCAACAGTTTATCCATCCATTAATGATTCGTCTCCCATTGAAGATAATTTGTCAATTACATATCAACATGGTACAGAATTCTCAGCAAGTTCAAGCAAAGGAAAGGACAATACTGAAGGCACATGTGTAATTTGCGGGAAGAGTATGTGTAACCTGTGGTTATCCTGCAGGTTTCGTGGCCTGCCTGAATATGATGAAGGGAGAGAATGGTAGTAGTTCAGATTGTTGGAAGACCATTGAACACCATCGAATTTTATAGTGTAGGATTAGAGATTCCAAAACCATGAAGATGCTACAAATAAATGAGGTCAGATAAACGAAGCATTTCAACATATATGTCCCAAGCAAACCGGCTCTGAAATGGCAGAATTCTTGCAATTTAGTCTTCTAAACGAACTTCGATAATTTGTTTTCTCGGGATTTGCAGTCCGAAGCTTAGTGATGGCGGGTTTGAGTAGAAGTGGAGTATAGAATTTTGTTTACCTTCTCATTTGCCCTATTAATAGATTTGTCAAAGGTGATACAGGTTGGGAAGGAAACTGAAAAACAATTTTTATCTCTTCCGTCCTCTTCGTAAGTGGGTTTTCTCCTTACAGGTTGGAAAGGAAATTGAAAAACAATTTGTAAAAGATGATTAGTTGCAACATCATACAGGGAGCACTGCTATCATACACAACAAACATTTTCATTTTGCAATTGAAGACTCTACAAGTGGCAAGGGTTCGAATTGCTTGGCCTCCAAGAGGTTGAGTATCTATCTTTACTCTGTACTTCTTCAGAGTGGTCATTCAAGTGTGAGTGGTTTCCCAAAACTGAGAGAGACAAGCAAGAAAATAAGAAATACCACCAGCCCGGACAGGAAGAAGATAATAAGTAGCAATCAAGATAAGAATAAAGGAACCTATGCTATGAACATAAAATAAAATAATAATTAAATAATTAATAATTAAGTTAACTAAAGTTAGGTTATGAAATGATGCGTCTCCTCAACATCAAATGCCGAGCCATATTTAAGGCAGGGCCATCATTGTAACATATTATCTTTTATTCTATCATCAATCAATATATTATTATCATTTATCTCAAATATGGAAGACGGATTCGTTTCTTAACCTAGTGAACGAATAGGTTCACTGCATTTGGTATAAGAGCGACGTTCTAGTCTTGCCTTTAGCCAAAACTCAAACTTTGTCTAATCACTTTCAGGGTTTCTCTAAGATTCCTTGGTCTTTGACCATAACTCCGTACTACCTGCACGCTTCGCCATTTCCTCTCATCTCCTGATCACTCCTCATTCCCACACTTCCCTCCGGCCGGCCCACACCAGTGGCCTACCTCCCACACATCTTTCCATTCGTTCTTCACTCCTCTTCCCATCACCTCACGTTAATCGCTCTAGCATGCACCCCCCCATTTTCACCACTTCGCCACACTATCACACTCTCCACCGCTGGGCTCCCTTCACCCTCGCTCGCCACCCCTACCTGTCTCTCCATCGCTGTATGTCACCCTTGCAGCGCCCCTGTCACCTCCACGCACAACCCTCCCCTCCGCTCCCGCCTGCGTCTAACTTCCTGCCTCCTCCGCTCTACACCGCCACCTACACACGTCCACAACCCCAATCTCCTCACGCTTGCACTTGGCCCTTGATGCCTGCACACCAGCCTCCATCGCTTACCTTCTGTCTTCGCCTCCAACGCCATCGCTCCTGCATCTTCCAACCACTCCCCCGTCAATCCATCACCCTTCCATTCTTTCACACCCATCCTCCACTACGTTCCACCTGTACTACGCATCCTCCCGCCATCCTCCAAGTCGCCCTCCACTTCCACGTCCATCCTCCACTCTCTCAACCATCCTCCTCCAAGACTCCGCCTCCAAGACTTCGCCTCCCAATAAACACAAACCCTAACAAATTTTCAAAATAAATATTAAACATTATAATATTATTATATTGTTTAAATATTTTAATTTTTGGAAAATATATATATATATATATATAACTATATATATAGTTTATGAAAGCATTAATAAATTATTAATTAAATAATTAATAATTATTATTATTTTATTAAAATAATAATTATTTTTGGAAAAAAAGGAGTCATTTGACCTAATAAAAAAAAATCAAAGAAGTTCTTTGACCTAATAGAAAAATTGTATGCACAAATTGATGAATTAAAAACCGAAAATGAATTCAATTAGAGGTTAGGAAATCAAGATATAAAGAAGGAAATAAATAATTACGAAGCAGAAATAATACGCTTGAACAAGATCCTTAACGACAAGGATAAAGAACTGAAGCATATACAACATAATTTAGGAGATCAAGAATCAAAGGTCAACCAATGTCGACAACAGATAAAAGTTCTTCAACAACAAAATGATGGTTCTAAAAAGGCACACAAACTGGAGATCGCAAAGAGTAATAAAACACTATCCAACAATTTCGAAGAAATTTTCAAATTAAGAAATTATAACAAGACACTAGTCACAAAAATTAAGAAGTTCAAAAATAGTCAGAAGACAGAACAATCTATGGAAGACATTGAAGGAAAACTTCTAGACAAGCAGGAAGAAAATAGCTGCATCAAAAGTCTTAATGAAGATCTTAAGGAACAACTTAAGAAGTATGAAGATGATAGAAGATCACAGGTTGAATTGATCAAGAAGTTTCAAAATGATAATAGACAGTTAGAAAACAAGTTGGAAAATATACAGAATGAAACCTTAAAACCTCAAGAGACAAAAATAAAACTTTCAGCTCAGATCAATGCTCAAAAGACGACACTCATAAAAGAAAATGACATTGTGAAAATTCCCTATCGACACCCCAACCATAAAAACTGATATTCTGAAAAGTGGGAAATGTCGAAAGACGATGGTACTAATGTGATCAAAGCTCTTAACGACAGATCAGTGGGGAATCCCAACAGTCAGCAACAAATCAATTTGGGATGGATTGACCCATCCACATATCGGAAGTTATGCTCTACACTTATCAGTTCGTATCGACATGTATCGTCAGCCATGACATCACAAAGAACAATGCGCCAAAATTATAAGGCTTTGAGGACAAAGCCTTTCTAAGAGAGTGGCAATGCTACGAACATAAAATAAGATAATAATTAAATAATTAATAATTAGGTTAACTAAAGTTAGGTTATGAAATGAGGCGTCTCCTCAACATCAAATGCCGAGCCATATTTAAGGCAGGGCCATCATTGTAACATATTATCTTTTATTCTATCATCAATCAATATATTATTATCATTTATCTCAAATATGGAAGACAGATTCGTTTCTTAACCTAGTGAACGGATACGTTCACTGCAACCTACAGTCGACATGGCTCAACCAAATTGAAGGTGATGAATGGACAGTGTGGAAGGAAGCTCCTACTACCTCGGGTTGGGTTTTCTCTGTATATAAATTATCTACCCCTCATTTTTTTTCCTCCCGATTCTATCAATTCTGGATTCTTTGAATTCTCTTGTTAATTGGTGTTTAATTTTGTCAGTTCTGAATTCTTTGAATTATCTTGTTAATTGGTGTTTATTTTTTTGTTTCCATGCATTTTAAAATTTAAAATTCGGATACATCTTTTAGTCTTTATCCATTTTTACTTTCCATTCATGTTCTCCAGTTGTCTTTCACTAAATTTCATGTACATGTAATTAAAATTTAAGAATTTAAACTTATTTTAGATTTCCTATATTGAAATTTATTCCCAAAAAGAATTGAAAATATTTAAATGCTATACAAAAAACACCCAGTTTCGAAGATTGCTTGTATTGCTTAAATCTATTTGTTGAATTCCATTTCAATTAACAAACTATGTACAGATAAATAAAAAAACTCAGAGAGCAAAGCTTCTGCTGAAGCAATTACCTAAAAAACAACCTATAGAGCAAAGCTTACTGTAGCAAGATGTTGAAAATGAACAGGAATATATTTTTGACATTGTTATTATGTTTTTTTCCTTTCAAGTTGCTCTAGATGCTAACACCTACTATTTGGGAGAATCAAAGAATGGATAGAATTACAATCTTTACATAGTCAAAATCGGCTCAATATGTTAATTCAATTTAAAAATTTTAATTGTTATAATTTTTATTTAATTTTATACGAGGAAGATCTTTAATTAATTTTAATTATTAAATTGTAATAAAAATAAATATAAAGTTTATTTAATTAGGCATATAATCACTAGCATCATTGTTATGTAATTAGTAATGATAAGAGTTATAAAGGCAAGTGGAAATTACAACAACTAAGTTAGTTTAGTGGACCTTAATCATCATCATCATTATATTTTTTTAAAGATCACAAAAATATAATTTTTTTTAAATATTTTATATACACAACTCTTTAACTTCATTTTATGTTTATAAAATATTATTGTATTATTATTTTGTTTTAAATTTACAATCAATATTTCTTATTTATTCTTACAAAGTTTTTAAACAAAGTTTTTAACTGTGATTGTTTTCTAATAACATTTATTTTTCAATAAAAAAACATATTTATATTTTAATAGAAAATATAAAAATGACAATACAAAATCACTACATTCCATCCTTCACAATAAACCATCCAACTCTTAGAGCACAGGCATAAACAAAAATGGCCATCATAGTATCTGAAATGTGGAGCTAATCTCCTCCCAAAACAGTCCCAACTTCACCTTATACAATTGTGCATCAAACTAGCAAAGAAAACTCAAGACCTGTTCAAAAAATAGAGATATAAATTTCATCAGGCCCCTCAAAAGACCTAGAACTCTGAGAATAATCATTTTTCCTTAGTTTATGAAGTTCAAAGGAATTGCTTCATTTCCTCGAAATTCATTTCTCTTTGAAATAATACACAGAAACACAAAATCCCTTTAATTGCTTTGAATTGCTTCGCAAACCTGTTGACCAGATCAGGGTTAGTCAATTCCCATGATCTCTCCATTCTATGTCAAGTGTGAATCATTAGGTACAGCCCAATAAGGGGAGATGTGTAATTCCTTCCATACTTATCTTATAGCTGACAAGTTTCTTTTTTAAAAAATAATAAAATATTATAAAAAAATGTAGTTTTAAAATATTTAGAATGACATATATATAAAACTACATAAATTAGATAAATTAAAACCATAAACATTGCATTACACATTTTCTCAACATTTAAAAGAATTTGCATCTATGAAAGATTTGATCCTTCTTGGCACATAGTAAATCCCTTTTAAGATGAATCTACCCGCTCACGATATGCATCAAAAACCTCTTCATGTAGCAGCTTAGTTTTTTCTTGTGCTTTCATTTTTGTTTGAGCTTAATTCTCACCTTTTCATTCCTTTCCCTTTGCTGCCCTCAGTTTATTGGTTGTTAATGTACTTTACAAAACAATGGTATAAATTGGATCAAGCTAAGATCTTTGTCTTCTGTATCTTTTGCATTACATTCTGGCTTGCATTCCAGTATGGCCAACTTAGAACCAATTGTGCTAATATATGTAAATTATAAACTCAATAAAGAATCAATTAAATTATATTAATGTTCCGTGTGACCACCAGATCATGGAGCGCTGTAAACTTACAACCATCATAAAATAAAATAGATCCCATCAACCTAATGAATTAAAATAATGATTTTCCACTAATACAGGACGATCAGAATGGAATCCAAGGTTTCATCAACCATGACGACATAGTATGAGATATACTGATCCAACTATATACTCTATCAGCTTGACTGTCTCTTTAGGATCATCAAATTAGGACGTGACAGTATATATATAGAAATTCTACCAGTCAATTGATCAATTTCAGTCTTCAATTCACTTATTGGTCAACTATCATAGATCGGAAAACATTGATTTGTTGGCTAACTACCATAATTAAATAAATCATTGTAGAGATTCTACGGAGCGGTAGCACGAAAATGATCAGAAACCACACCCAACGGATAGCTTAAAAGGATGCACTGCAAAGGAACTTTGAATCATGTTTGAGAACCAGCCATGCAGAGCACCGTGTACACTTTGTATCTGCATAATGATCTTCAATTTTCGATCAGTTCACTATAATATGACAGGCAAATCGGAATTATTCGATTTGTCAAAGGTGATACAGGTTGGGAAGGAAATTGTCCGTCCTCTTCGTAAGTTGCAACGTCTAAAATATGTTTAGTTGCAACGTCTAGGGAGCACTGCTTAATTCTCCTTACAGGTTGTGAAGGAAATAGAAAAACAATTTCTAAAATATGTTTAGTTGCAACGTCTAGGGAGCACTGCTATATTCATACACACCAAACATTTTCATTTTGCAATTGATGACTCTATAGTTGGAAAGGGTTCGAATTGCTTGGCCTCCAAGAGAGTTGAGTGTCTAGCTCTAGTCTGTACTTCTTCTTCAGAGTGGTCATCTAAGTGTGAGTGGTTTCCTAAATTTCTCTTTGAATTCTCTTATTAGTTGGTGTTTATTTTTTGTTTCTTTACACTTTAAAATTCAGATACATATTTTAGTCTATATCCATCTTTTCTTTGCATTCATGTTCTCCAATTGTCTTTCACTAAATGTCATGTGCGTGTAGTTAAAATTTAAAAATTTAAACTTATTTTCCATTTCCTATATTGAAATTTAGTCTCAGAAAAAAAATAATGCTACACAAAAAAGACAACCAGTTTTGAACCTTGCTTGTAGTGCTTAAATCTATTTCTTAAATTAAGCACTACAAGCAAAGATAAGTAAGAAACTCAGAGAGCAAAGCTTCTGCTGAAGCAATTAAGCACTACAGTCTACAATTTATTCAAAAATTCAAGCATAGATTTATTTAAATATTCAAGTCTATACTAACAAAAAAAGATAGTTGAATAACTAACAGCCTCGTGTACTTGAATCCAAGGATACACTCCAAGATTGCAGCCCAACCTGCAAAAATAGTAGCCACATCTATATGATCAAAAGATGGAAACAACTAATAATCTTTTAAATGCAGGAATTCGAAAATGTACTCACATCGTGCGCATCACTTGTCAATGCATCTAACAAGTCCTCACTATTTTGTATACTTGCTTCCAAATGCAATGGTGCAAGGCCACCTGGAGCTGTCAAATTGGGAGGGAAAGTAAAAGACTTCGTTTGGAAATCAATACTCCTTGATGAGGGAGCATAATTCAGTACCAAATCCACTATCTGTTTGCAACTTCTATTCACTGCCCTATGCAATAAATTACTTTCAAGCAAGCTTTAGGATGACTCCTGAGTTGAAGCTTCTTGCCAGTCAATCATTTCAAAAAATATACCCAAGAGCTTCTTCAGAAGAGCACACATATCCTTTGAGCACACATGTCCTTTTCTACAAACTTGAAGCTTGATCTGTCGGATCTAGATGTGAAAGCCAGTTTGATCTATCATATATAGGTTTTGTGAATTTGAACCCTGTAATAACATATTCTTTATATACAACTATGTATTTATGGTTCTGTTTATTATCAATGTGAAAATCTGATATTATAATGAATCAAATAGCAAGATTTAGTGATACTAATAACACTTCTTACAAGCAATCACTATATTTCTTAAGTATCAAATAACATCTTGCTAATAAACTGTCGAATATGTGGGAAGGCAGGGGAGTGTTGCTTTTATTCACAGCAACACACACAGATATCTAAGCTTAGAAATTTCCACCTACAAGACGACTTTCAGCAAGAACATAAAATTCTGCCACAGTTTCAGCTAACTGCATTCTACAGGACTGTTTCAGGTATGTTTTGATGACCCCTACGTTCATAAAACTTGACTAATACTTTGCTTCAGCAATCAAACACATTTAACATCTCTTATACTCAAAAATAACTCTGATCTCTTAACTTGCTACAGCAATAAATAAGTTCAAAATGAATAAGAGTTTTCAAACTCAAAAAACAGAGTTAACAATAAAAATTCTAAGTTTAACTTCAACTGATAATGGTATTCAACTCTGTATTCTATCAAGATTACAAGGATGGGTATTTACAGTGCTTTAGGATAATCAAACATTAAATGCCAATTGACCCTTCGCTACAAAATTATATGTGTAGAAATAAATTATCTGTTTCATTGAAATTCTATAGGATGACAAAATGAGGACTGCGTTGGCCCTTCCGAAATATAGTGGATGAATGCGATTGCTGGCACCAATTCTTCATGTTTTGTAGCATCAAATACATTAATGATAGTGGCTCTTTACAATTTTAATAACCTGACCCAAGGCAGTGACTGCCTCTTCATGTTAAGATTCAATATGTTAAGACAGAAAATATCAGTATTACATTCCATTTCACAACAATAGCATATATAGGATCACTGAAAGAACAACAAGCACAACATAAACACAAGAGACACAGATTTATCCTGGGAAACCCTCATGGGGTAGAAAAACCAGCAAAGCTTCCTCAATATAGATGACCAGCAAATACAAATATGTAATCCCAAACATGAGCTCTTTCTCCTCCATAGCAGATCTCTCCCTCACCTATGCGCCAATCAGAAGTGAGTGTAATATGTGTTAAATGAGGAACACACCTCCTCTATTTATACACAACTTCGACTTGACTTTTAGACTAACTAGGTCGGCCCCAACTTTAACCACTGGGTTAAACACCCCATTACAACTGACTCTGGGCCAACCCCATTAGGGAAGTCTAATAACCCAAGTTACCACATTCCAATGAAGGAATAAACATCTCTAGATATACAATAAGGTCTTTACGGAGGAATGAAACATCTCCAGAATAATAAAGTACAAATATAATATTCTTAGAAGTTACAATATCTCAACACTCCCCCTTAATGAGAAGGATATTATAACAACATCTACAGGAGCAAGGAGTCATCAACTACATGATACACGATACATCTATAAATCAGTGGAAGCTTTCTTTAACATCATCAGTAACTAAAACAGTTACTAGAACGTCTTCAAGATATTCAATACTGGAACATCAACATCTTCAGTACTAAGTCTTCATCTTCTGCAACACTTGAACAGCTACATTAACATCATCTTCTAGATCTCCCGATCAACAACATCATCTGGATCCTCTCGATCAACAGCATCAACATCTGGATCCTCTCGATCATCATCATCTGGATCATCTCGATCAACAGTATCATCATCTCGATCATCTCGATCATCATCATCTGGATCATCTCGATCAACAGTATCATCATAGCAGCATACTCTGCAATGCACATGATCCAATTATGGGATGGTCAATCCCTCTCAATTTAGGACATAAGTCCAAGGACGATGCAATCCTACCACATACATTTTGAACCAAGGGTTCCAGGATGATGCAATCCCCATCACGTACATTTTGAACCAAGGGTTCTAAGATGATGCAATCCCCATCACGTACATTTTGAATTGAATGTCAAGGGACGATGCAGTCCTATCACGTACATTTTGAACTGAATGTTTAGGGACGATGTAGTCCTATCACGTACATTTTGAACTGAATGTTCAGGGATGCTGTAGTCCTATCATGTACATTTTGAATTGAATGTTCAAGGACGATGCAGTCCTATCACGTACATTTTGAACTGAATGTTCATGGAAGATGCAGTCCTATCACGTCCACTAGGGACCACTTTCTCAGAGACATATGTCTACAGATCTCTTTTACGACAATTGTCCAGGGATGATACAATCCCTCTCGTCCACTAGGGACCATTTCTCGGAGACATATGTCTACGGATAAATTCAGGGACCAAAGTCCAGGGATGATACGAACCCTCCTCGTCCACTTAGACAAAGTCTAAGGACCATATATCGAACTCATCATCGGAACCAATAACCTCATCATCATCCTCATCATTGGAACAGGTAACCTCAACATCGACACAAGTGTCATCATCATCGATACAAGTATCCACATCATCGACCTTACCGTCGATGCAGGCAATCTCATCATCAGTGACCATATCACTCCCCCTTTCGAGGAGGGTCCTTCTAAACTACACCAAGCTTGTCTTGGAAATACTCAAACTTTACTCGAGACAGAGGTTTGGTCAATATATCAGCAACTTGTTAGTCGGTGCTCACATACTCGAACTTTATAACTCCTTTCAGCACCATATCCTGTATATAGAAATATCAGATCTCTTTGTGCTTTGACTTATCATGGAACACTATATTCTTATTCATATTGATACAACTCCAGTTGTCACACAAGATCACAGTGGGGTCCATCTTCAAGTCAAACAATCTTGATAACAACTTCCGAATCCATATCGCTTCACCACTAGAAAAGCAAGCAACAATATATTCCTCTTCAGTTGCGCTGAGAACCACACTAGACTGCTTCCTGCTAAACCACGATATCATGGTAGATTCCAGACAATAACATCCTCTCGATTTTCTTTTCCTATCTGATACACTTCTTGCCTAATAAGCATCTGTGTAGCCATACAATCTGAAGTTATGATCTCCAAGATAACATAGACCAAAGTCTATCGTACCCTTTAGGTACCTCATCACATGATTTGCAGCTATCAGGTGAACACGCCTAGGTTCTACTAGATACTGACTCAAGGTGTTCACATCAAGGCATATATATGGCCTAGTATTCATCAGATACATCAATGACCCAATAATCTATCTGTACAAAGTCACATCTAATAACTCTCATGAGTCATCAGCTAACAGCTTCAAGTTGGAATCCATGGGAGTGGCCATGGCTTTTGCATTCCAACATATCAAATACTTTCCCTGGTTGAGAAAGATTCCTTCTGAGCCTTGCCAAACTTCCAGACCTAGGAAGTAGTGCATCAATCTGAGATCTTTCATCTCAAATTCTGTAGCTAGATTCTTCTTGCTTTCCATGATCTATTTCTCATTCCCAGCCAGAAAGAGATCATCCATATATAGTAATAATATGATAGGTTCATCATCCATAACCTTAAGATAAAGGTTAGGATCAGCTTTACTTTTGGTAAAGCCCAAGCTTGTCAATAAGCTATCAATTCTCCCTCTGTGACTGAACATCATTCACACTCTGCATTGAGTGATCTTCTACATATCTATCCGTGCCATCTCTCATCAGATGGGTCTATTGATATGAGCCTCAAGATCATTCGAACTTTGTGGTGAGTTCCTTCTTGCATTCATCTCAGAGAAGAATGGCATATATATAGACACCATCTTCAAAGGTTGAAATCCGCATCACCCATAGTGATCATTAAGCTCGTCAAATGACTATCGATCTTGGGTGCCCATACAGAGCTTTCTTCAATTACACCATTAAGAGAATGGTCTTTATCTAGCCACTTGGAGTAAACATCTCGTCATGATCCTCTTCCTCTTTCTAAGAGAATCTTCTAGCCACGATCCTTCTATATTACGTTTGATTTGTAAGTCTTCTTGTTGAACATCTATCACTTGTTCGGTGTTCAACATCCTTCTTTTGTAGATCATATCACATTATCCTTCCTACAAATCAAAGTTAATTACATGATTAGTAATACTTCATAATCATCAAATCATGTTGACATGATAACCTATTATGCATACAGATATGATTCACATAGTTATGCAACTATCTTAACCAATACTTTGGCACAACACATTTCTGTATCCTATATGCATACAGTGGTTATCTAGATGCCTTCCATCTCTACCAGAACATACTATCAAGAGCGTGCACAGCTCTCAACATGTCAGCAAAGAGGTTTCATTCTAGACAAACAACAATGGAATGTTTGTCCAACTTACCCATCATATGCATAGTAGTAGTATACTGTTCAATGCTATATGAATGCTCACACTATGCATGATATATTCTAGGAATATAAATATGCATATAGCTATTACAAGCAATATCATTTACTATTTCAGAGATTCAAATAACAACTCAAATACTTATCTGTTATGGTTTCCTCCCGCTTGATCTCTATATGTCTTTGAACTTCTTATACATCCTGGACCACTATGCATGCTCAAGTGTGCACTAGTGTCATCCACATGATCTCATACATAATCATACATTCATTAGTATAGTCTCAATACGATCAAAACATTTTGATTCTAAATAATCTTAAGTATGTACGGTCATGATCATTTCATACATAGGTATACTTACCTAAGATCCTAACAAAGTAGGATACTAACTTGATATAGGAAAAGATACCTCGTAAGTAGAGCTTCTATGCGATCAAAGATTATGGATGAGTCTTTGTCTTTGTCTTCATGGTCATAGAACTTGATTTGTCTTTCTTGATGTACCTGTATCTTGTTAGCCGACAACATCATCCTCATACAACACCACAAGTGCATTAGTACAATCATAAGTGTCATAACCCTAATCAATGAATGTATTCTATCACTCATATGCATTCATTATCAAACAATCAAAATTGTACTAACCTAAATAACATGAAGACAAACATATTATGAACTTAATCAAGAATGAAATTTCAAAACATACCTGTATCTCCTCAAGTCATACCTGTCGAGATTGCTTGTAGCATTCTTATGTAAGGCCTTAGCCTCATCTCCTTCTGAAACTAGATCTGGAGCTGGATTAAGGTTTGTCAAAGAAACCCTAAAAATTCAAATTTTGAATTTCAAACTTCTGAATGGATGGAAAGATGTGCCTTGCTGAGTTGATCAAGCTGGCATACTTCAATTTTGAAATCTCCAAAATTTGACCCCTCAAAATTGCCTTTGAAACTTCCAGATCTTTTGGACATGATCCCGAACTAGGGTTTTATAAATCCCAGTCTTCTGCCCAACCAAAAGGTTCGATCTTGTGCTCTAAACTTCGATTTTTCTTAGAAGCTTCCAGCTGTGGTCTTAGATTCCAAAAATTCCAACTTTTGCATAAACCCTAATTTTCCACCTTTTCGATCAAAATATCGAACTGGGGTTTGATCAAGCCCGACCTTCTGCCCAACCAAAAAATTCGATCTTGGTCTCTAATTTTTACTTTGATGAGGAGAATCCATCCGTGGTCTCAGATTCCAAAAATTCCAACTTTCTCCAAAACCCTAATTTCCCGCAGCAGTGATAAGCCAAAAATGAGAATGCTCAAATTCCAATTCTATTTCACAGAAATATGTGCCTTAATGTTTATGGTGTATCTCTGAAATTATGAATCCACAGAGTCTGAACATTTGGCCTCTAGTAGCTTGACCTGTCATCTTTCCAACCCCATGGGTCTGACCTCTATTGGATTCTCTGAGAGAGAGTTATTCCAAGTGTCGCAACGTGACCTGTTTATGGGATAAAACAGGAGAGCGAACTTGTATGGAGTGCCATGTGTCACTGTTTCAACTTCAACCTCTGAAAAGTGGACCTGCCAAAGTACAGTCCATTCCCTACCTATCACTTTTTACGAAATTTCATTTGGAGCTTCCTAGCCCGAGATATGACCTTTTTTTCCTAGGTCACCTATTATGACTAAGATCTGGAAGATGGAGAAATCCTAACTTGTACTGATCATATCTCACAAAGTACAATGAATATGAGGCTATCCTTCAGACAATAGGTACAGGGGGATGTTATCTACGACCTGTAAAGGTTTCAAATCCTTAAACTTCGCCAAAATGAATTTATAGTGAAAGTTACACGATGACTTGTTTTGCTATATAAAACCATAACCTTCAAATTGTCGCAAGTGAAGCAAGTGTCATAAGTGCCATACATTGCCTTCCTTCAGGATAGCTATGATAGTGTAGAATTTCTGCTTTTAAACTGTCTGCTGGTTTATGTCAATATTTAGTGGTTTTCACCTACAGCCAGTTATGCATAGGCTGTAGGTTACTGATAACAAAATAACTTTAACAGTAAACACACAGTAAAAGCTTTTAACAGGCAGTAAACACATTTACCAATCACACATGAAAATTGACTCATAGATTTTTGGCCAAATTGAGCCCTGGAAAAACCCCCATGGGGAAAACCAGTTGAGAGAGAGAGAGAGTTTCTTATTGCTTCATATAATCTCAGTAAATAAAATCATAGCAAAATTTTTTTTACTTATCTCTACAGTGAAATATCACACAGCAGATTTCTCGAATACTGTGCCAAAATCAGCAAACTTGACTGTGCTAAAAGTGCCTTGAAAAACGTGCAGAAAGTACTGTCTTAGAACTGTACGGAACACCTAGAAAACTGTGTTGTAATAGTCTCAAAACCGATCCCCAAAAATATCTCAGACAGAGAGCAGCACCTCGAAATCTGTGCTTACTAACTCCTCGAACTCAGTGCTGAAACCCTCGATGAGTGTGCCCATATTTTGCCTCGAACTGTGTGCAAAATGTCTCGGTTTTTGTGCCCAGATTCTCTTAAAAAATGCACCCAAAATCTCTTGAAACTCGTGCCCAGCTTTATCTAGAAACTCATGCCCTGAACCTGCTGTACTTTCACCTCGGGCTATGTGCCAAATGAAGACAATAAAGAGCAGGCCATACTGTGCAATGAATGCCCTAGCTCGTGCCTCGATTTCTGTGCCAAGTGAAGATGACTGCCTCGAAGTGCGTGCTGTTGTGCTAGCTCTCCTCTCTCAATTTTCTCTCTTCTCAAAACTCACAATGAATTAGGTTTTAGCCTCCCTCATACCTTTTGTCTAATCCCTAGATGGGCATCTAATCCAATGGTGGATATTCAGTCAATCCAATGGCTAGGATAAGATGAGAGCAAAAATCACATTAATTAAATCACTTAAATAATTTATTTGCTCACCCACATTAACTTTAGCAAAAGGTGACTTTCAAAATATAAAGTCTCATTAAATGTGTTTTTAATGTGAGGGTCACTTTTCCCCTTTCTTAGTGACTTAGGCTAAAATCACTAGGGGAACAAATCCCTAGGTACAAAACTAACACTCCCTCTTACCGAGGAAGGTGTTCCGCACCACTCCCAACTTGTCTCTGAAGAAGACAAACTTCCCCCTCCCCAAAGACTTCGTCAGTACATCTGCAACCTGCTGATCAGTCGATATATACTGTAGCTCAATTGCCCCTCTCTGAACGTAGTCCCGAATGAAGTGGTACCTGATCTCAATGTGCTTTGACCTGTCATGGAAAACCGGATTCTCAGAGAGCTGAATGCAACTCTGATTGTCGTAGTAGATCACCGTAGGTCTCAGCTGCTGATCAAATAAATCTACCAATAACTTACGAAGCCACAGTGCTTCGCAAGTCACCTGACTGGCCGCCATATACTCAGCCTCAGCATAACTCAATGCAACGGACTTCTATTTCCTGCTGAACCATGACACTGCTGCCAAGCCCAAGCTGAAACAGCAACCGAAAGTGCTCTTCCGGTCCCTCACACAACCTGCCCAGTCTGAATCTGTGAACCCAATCAAGCTGACTCCACCTGAACCCCTGTAGTCCAGACCATAATCCACTGTCCTTGCTAGGTATCTCAAGATGTGCTTTGCAGCAGTCCAATGCACACTCCTAGGCTGCACCATGAACTGGCTAAGTGTGTTGACCACAAAGCACAAGTCTGGCCTGGTGTTGACCAAATACATCAACGATCCGATGAGCTGACTATATAGTGTGGGATCCACCAACTTACCCTCTGAAGCATGAAGTTGCTTCAAGTTGGTGATCATAGGTGTAGACATAGGCCTGCAGTCGTCCATCCGAAAAGTCTTCAGAATCTCTGCTGCATACTTCCCCTGTCCTAGGAAAATATGTCCCAGCTCCTACCATACCTCCATCCCCAAATAGTAATGCATCAACCCAATGTCTGTCATCTCATACTTAGCTGCAAGATCTCTCTTGCACTGTGCAATAAGATGCTCATCTCCAGTGATAAATAAATCATCAACGTATAGCAGAAGAATGAGTGGATCTCCACCAACCACAATGTAGTATAGGTTGGGATCAGCCTCACTCTTCTGGAATCCCATCGAAGTCAGATATGCATCTATCCTGGAGTACCAAGCTCTAGGAGCTTGCTTCAGACCGTATAAGGCTTTCCTAAGCCTGCACACATGAGAATCTCTCCCATGTATCTCAAATCCCTATGGCTGCTCCAAATACACCTCCTCTTGCAGAAGACCATTGAGAAATGCGGTCTTCACATCCATCTGGTGGATCTTCCAACCCATCTCTACTGCTATAGATATAACTGCCCTGATAGAGGAATACCGAGCCACTGGAGCAAATGTCTCATCATAGTCGACTCCCTCAACCTGTGAGAACCCCCTAGCCACAAACCGAGCCTTGAATTTTTCCACACTGCCATCTGCAGCATGCTTGATCTTGTATAGCCACTTGGAATTCACCACTGACTTCCCCTCAAGTCTCGACACAATCTCCCAAGCATCGTTCTTCATGATGGAATGGTACTCTTCCATCATGGCATCTCTACATACCTGATGCCGAGAAGCCTCCTCAAATGTAGAAGGCGCAGAGTCACGAAGACTCGCAACAAGGGCCATCCCATATCTGTCTGGCTCAACAATCATCCTGATCGGCTCCTGAGGTCTGCCAAATGCCTCTGCTTCCTTCAAGGTGTCCTGAAGCCACTTAGGCCTCCTCTTCCTTGAAGGCTCCTCCCAAACTGGTATATCCTCATCTGAGGAAGTGCCAGAAGCATGAGGTCTAACACCCCGAGGACCTGTAGCTGATGAACTAGTCCCTGAGGACCCTGCAATCTGTGAGCCTGAAACCTGTGATCCTGAACCTGTGCCAACCCCTGAACCTATCCCTGTACCTGTCCCTGAAGTACCTGTAATCTGAACCACTGATCCTGAAGAAGCCGTGCTTGTGCCCTATGATCCAGTCACCCCAGAAACCTGCAGACCTGAAACCTGTATGGAAGAAGCCTGACTCAACTGAGGTGTGGGAGCTGGTGGCTCCCCCTGCTCCATCTCTCTCGACTTCCTGAAGGCCCTCTCCTCATCAAACTTAACCTCCCGCCTAACTACAACTCTCCTCTGGCCAGGAATGTAAAGCCGATATGCCTTCGAAGTCTCATCGTAGCCCACAAAGATACCTCTCTCTGCGGTGGGCTCGAACTTCGTCCTCTGCTCGGAAGGGACGTGAGAGTAAGTCAAAGAGCCAAATATCCGAAAATGGCTCACCTCAGGCTTCTTGCCTGAATACATCTCCTCTGGAGTCATCCTCCCCAAAGCACGGTGGGGACTCGTGTTCTGCAGATACACTGCAGTGTTGCAAGCCTCTGCCCATAGAAAGAACGGCAACCCCTGATCATGAAGCATGGCTCTCGCTGCTCCAACGATCGACCTGTTCTTTCTCTCTACTACTCCATTCTGCTCAGGAGTGTAGGGAACTGTCAACTGTCGCTGTATACCCTCCTTCCTGCAGAAAGCGCTGAACTCCTTGGAGGTATACTCACCCCCATTATCTGATCTCAGCATCCTGATCTTCCTCCCCGTCTGCTTCTCCACAAGGGCTTTGAACCCTTGGAAGACACTCAATACAAGTGGGGACTTCTTGCTCCTCAAGAAGTAGATCCAGGTCTTCCTAGAGTATTCATCAATGAAGCTGATATAATACTCATGACCAGTCAAAGAAACTGTGGACATAGGACCGCAAATGTCAGAATGAATCAGGTCGAGCACTCCTGCTGCTCTCGTGTCACTACTAGGAAACACTGTCTTGGTGTACTTTCCCAAAGCACACCCTCTGCACACATCACTCTGCTCGGTCTCAAACTGAGGTAAACCTGTGACCATGCTCCTCAACAATCTCAGAGCGGGGTGATGTAGATGGGCCATCCTCCTGTGCCATAACTCACATAGCTCACTGCTGCTGCTGTGTGCTAGAGCATGTTGTGGCTGAAACAATAGCTTGTATAGTCATCCACATCTAACTCCTATATCCATGGGAGTAGATACACCTGTGGTCTTAGGAAACACCTGCACTCTCCCATCTAAGAAGCTCACCCCAAGACCCCTGTCCTCAATCGTGGAAACTGAAACAAGGTTCTTTTTCAGCCCAGGGCCGTACAACACATCCCTCAAAGTCATGGGACTCATGGACTCCCTCTCAAATGTAATAGTCCCCTGACCCACTGCTCTAACAATGGTGTTGTCACCAAGTACCACCTCCACCTCTCTCTCTGTCCATGATAACTTGGAGAAGAACTCCCGAGTACCTGTGATGTGTCTCAAGGCTCCGCTGTCAATGTACCACGTACCAGTGGTGGATGGACCTGTCTGATGCCCTGTCAACAATGAGTGCTCAATCTCCATATCCATGTCAATGCTGGTGGCTAAGGAGACTCTCTCTCTCTCTCACTCTGTCTAGCATATAGGGAAAACTCCCTCTGAAACCTATCACCAAACTCATCAATTTCTGCTGAGGCTACTGTGTGTTGTCCTTGCCCCTTCTTCTTCTTGTTGTTTGGACACTGAGATGCATAGTGCCCAAACGCCTAACAGCAGTAGCACTTGATTTTACTCAAGTCCTTCTTCTGTCCACCCTGTGAATGCTGCTGCTGCTGCTGCCCCTTGGCCCCATTCTTCTTGGGACCTTTCTTCTTCTTCCCCTTGGCTGTCAGAGCCACGTTCTCCGCATCTGCCACACCACCTGATGAACTACCCTGTACGAGACCCCTCCTGGTCTCCTCCTGCACAAAGTCATCCCACAAGCTCTCCCAAGATGGTAGGTTCTCCTTGCCCACAATGGCCTGCACAAATGCACTCCAGGACTTTGAAGCCCCATTCACAACTGTGCGTACTAGCTCACTCGGAGATACCACCTCACCAACCGCTGCCAATTCATCACGAACTGCAGAAATCCTAGTAAGGTAAGCTGTGACGCCCTCTCCTCCATTCATCTTGATACTCTTGAGCTTCTCCTTGAGAACCATCTTCCTATTCTCGTTGGAGCTCTCATACAAGCTGATCAAGGCACTCCACATCTCATGTGCCTTGGTCTTCCCGGAAATATGAGGGATGATGTGGTATTTTACTGCATCTAGGATGATCCTCCTGGCCTTACAGTATTTTTTCTTGAAGGTTGAAAGAGTTGTAGCATCCGAACCATCTGGAATGGTAATGGGGTTGGTAGTGGTGTTCCTCGCCATCTCCACCCATAACTCATTCTCCTCCAAAAGCAACAAAATGCTGGCCTTCCAAGGCACAAAATTTTCTGTCCCATTCAACCTGTCTTCAATCCTCAAACCTGTAGCCATCTGAAAATCAGCCCAATAGAACGCTTCCCACTAACAGAAGGTAAGAATACTGAAATTTCTGAGATCTGCAATTTTATGTGTGTCTGCAAACTATCTTGTTTTCTGCCCCCTTTGCTCTGATACCATGTAGAATTTCTGCTTTTAAACTGTCTGCTGGTTTATGTCAATATTTAGTGGTTTTCACCTACAGCCGGTTATGCATAGGCTGTAGGTTACTTATAACAAAATAACTTTAACAGTAAACACATAGTAAAAGATTTTAACAGGCAGTAAACACATTTACCAATCACACATGAAAATTGACTCAGAGATTTTTGGCCAAATCGAGCCCTGGAAAAACCCCCACGGGGAAAACCAGTTGAGAGAGAGAGAGAGTTTCTTATTGCTTCATATAATCTCAGTACATAAAATCATAGCAGAAATTTTTTTACTTATCTCTACAGTGAAATATCACCCAGCAGATTTCTCGAATACTGTGCCAAAATCAGTAGACTTGACTGTGCTGAAAGTGCCTCGAAAAATGTGCAGAAAGTACTGTCTCAGAACTGTACGAAACACCTAGAAAACTGTGTTGTAACAGTCTCAAAACCGAGCCCCAAAAATATCTCAGACAGAGAGCAGCACCTCAAAATCTGTGCTTGCTAAATCCTCGAACTCAGCGCTGAAACCCTCGATGAGTGTGCCCGGATTTTGCCTCGAACTGTGTGCAGAATGTCTCGGTTTTTGTGCCCAGATTCTCTTAAAAAAATTCACCCAAAATCTCTTGAAACTCGTGCCCAGCTTTATCTAGAAACTCGTGCCCTGTTCCTGCTGTACTTTCACCTCGGGTTATGTGCCAAATGAAGACAATAAAGAGCAGGCCATACTGTGCAATGAATTCCCCAGCTTGTGCCTCGATTTCTATGCCAAGTGAAGATGACTGCCTCGAAGTGCGTGCTGCTGTGCTAGCTCTCCTCTCTCGATTTTCTCTCTTCTCAAAACTCACAATGAATTAGGTTTTAGGCTCCCTCATACCTTTTGTCTAATCCCTAGATGGGCATCGAATCCAACGGTGGATATTCACTCAATCCAATGGCTAGGATAAGATGAGAGCAAAAATCACATTAATTAAATCACTTAAATAATTTATTTGCTCACCCACATTAACTTTAACAAAAGGTGACTTTCAAAATATAAAGTCTCATTAAATGTGTTTTTAATGTGAGGGTCACTTTTCCCCTTTCTTAGTGGCTTAGGCTAAAATCACTAGGGGAACACATCCCTAGGTACAAAACTAACAGATACCATGTTAAGATTCAATATGCTAAAACATAAAATATCAATATTACATTCCATTTCACAACAATAGCATATACAGGATCACTGAAAGAACAACAAGCACAACATAAACACAAGAGACACAGATTTATCCTAGGAAACCCTCATGGGGTAGAAAACCCAGCAAAGCTTCCTTAATATAGATGACCAACAAATACAAATATGTTATCCCAAACATGAGCTTCTTCTCCTCCATAGTAGATCTCTCCCTCACCTATGCGTCAATCACAAGTGAGTGTAATGTGTGTTAAATGAGGAACACACCTCCTCTATTTATACACAACTCCGACTTGAATTTTACACTAACTAGGTCGGCCCCAACTTTAACCACTAGGTTAAACACCCCATTACAACTGACTATGGGCTGACCCCACTAGGGAAGTCTAATAACCCAAGTTACCACATTCCGTCGGAGGAATAAACATCTCCGGATATACAATAAGGTCTTCGCAGAGGAATGAAACATCTCCAGAATAATAAAGTACAAATATAATATTCTTAGAAGTTACAATATCTCAACACTTCAAATACTTAAATGGATAAAGCGGTGTGGCGGTGGAGGCTTTTCAAAAAATTGGCGGTTACAAATCTGGGCAATGTTTCCTTTTAGAAATTTCGGCGTCCATCTATTAAGCGGTGGAGTAATTAGCCGCTTCCAACATTCTCCCCTTAAGTACTACACCCAAAAAACAAAACTTTGTAATATTAGATTTCCATTTCGGCTTACAAACCCCAATGTTTTTTTCTATGAAACTCAAACAACTCTTTCCCCATAGGTTTTGTAAATAGGTCTACAAACTGGTTTTCTCGTTTGCAAAATTACATACTGATGTCATTCTTGTTTATCAATTCTCAAATGAAATGATACCTTGTATCAATATGCTTACTTCTTTTATGAAAGACGTGATTTCTTGATAGTGCAATGGCTGATTTATTGTCACGGAAAATCTGAGTTGGTCCATCTTGTTTATGCTGCAACTCAGAAAGAGTTCTTCTCATCCACACAATTTGACATGCAATTGTTGTTGCTGCAACATACTCTGCCTCAACAGAGGATAATGTCACTATGGGCTGCTTCTTTGAATCCCATGCTACCGATCCCAATACAAAACTGAATACATATCCAGATGTGGTCTTTCTATCATCTGTAGAACCTGAAAAATCATTGTCAGTGTATCCAATCAACTTAAAATTTGAGTTTGATGTATACTGGATACCAAACTTTGTTGTTCCAGCAATATATCTCAAGATCCTCTTTTCATCTTTTCAGTGGGTATTCTTTGGAGATTCCATAAATCTTGAAATCAAACTTACTGCAAACACTATATCAGGTCCTGTTGCATTCAAGTACATGAGACTTCCTACCAATCTCTTATACAACGTTGGATCAACTTTTGACCCATCATCCTCCTTACTGATTTTTGTGCCAGTTGCAATTGGAGTTACAACCGGCTTATAATTCATTATTCTGAATATTTTCAAGACATCATTTGCATACTTAGTTTGATTGATAAAATACCATCCTCAGATTGAGTTACTTCAATACCAAGAAAATATTTCATCATTCCTAAATCAGTCATCTCAAATTCTATTTTCATGGCTTTCTTAAACTCATCTACTGAAAGATCTCTAGTGAAGATCAAATCATCAACATATAAGCAAACAATCAGTATTTTACCTTCCTGGTTTACCTTTGTATACAAGGCTGGCTCACTTGGACTTCTATTGAATCCTTCACTATTCAAATACTCATCAATCTGGTTGTACCATACTCTGGGTGTCTGCTTCAATCCATACAATGCTTTCTTTAATTTGTAGACCTTGTCTTCTTGTCCATCAATTTCATATCCATGAGGTTGTTTCACATAAACCTCTTCTTTTAAAGATCCATTCAAAAATGCAGACATTACATCCATTTTATGTACATACCATTTATTATGAGCAGCAATAGCTAATAGTAAATAACATCCTTACCGTATCAAGTCTGGCTACAGGTGCAAAAGTCTCATTATAATCAATACAAGGTTCTTGACTAAACCCCTGAGCTACAAGTCTTTCTTCGTATTTTTCAACTTCACCATTAGCATTTGACTTAGTCTTATAAATCCATTTGACACCAATACAATTTTTATTATCAGGCAAATCTACAAGATCCCAAGTATTATTTCTTTCTATGGCATCAATTTATTCATCCATTACTTTTATCGAAACATCATTTATAATAGCCTCATCAAAATTTACTCAATCACATGCTATCAATGCAAAATTTGAAACTTGATCTACTTCTTCATTTTGCTCATATAGTTCTATTAAACTTCTAGTCTTCTGACCTCTAACTCTGTTTCTTAATTAAGCTAATGCAGGATTTGTTTCATTACTTACCATTGATTCTGTTCCATGACGTCCACCAATGATTGATGGTTCACCATGTTCTTGAGTTTTTGGCATTCTGACAGGTGTTCTTGCTGCTAGTGTAGATGTATGTGGAGTTAATTTTCCACCATGTATGTCCTGCTCATCTCCTTCATCTTTTGTGTGAGGTGTAACACCATCCTTTGCAACCAATTTATCTATGCTACCATCCCATGCTTCTTCTTCCTTAAACACCACATCTCTACTAATGTCATACTTCTTGGTGATGGGATTATAAAGTCTATATGCTTTAGATTCTTCACTATATCCAACAAAATACACTTCTGACTTCTGTCATATAACTTTCTCCTTATCTCTTCAGGTACATGTGCATAAGCTACAAACCCAAAAATCCTTAAATGAGATATGCGGCTACTCTTACCACTCCATGCTTGTTGGGGAACTCGATCCTTCACGCTCTTATAAGTTGGGATTATGTTCAAAATGTACATTGAACAAGTAACAGCATCTCCCCAATATTCATCCGGAAGATGTTTCTCCTTCATCATACTTCGAGCCATGTTCATAATGGTTCGATTCTTTCTTTCTGCCACTCTGTTTTGCTATGGAGTGTAGCGAGCAGTAAACTGTCTTTTAATTCCATAATACTGAAAAAATTCCACAAAATCATTTAACATATACTCACCTCCTCTATCTTATCTCAAGACTTTAATAAATCTGTCACTCTCCTTTTCAGCCATAGCTTTAAAACTTTTAAACACATCAAAAGCTTGAGATTTCTGTTTCAGCAAATACACCCAAGTTTTTCGACTGAAATCATCAATGAAAGTCATAAAATAAACATTATCAGTCAAATATGGTGTTTGCATCGGTCCACACAAATCTGTTTGTACTAGCTCCAATGGTGCTTTTCCTCTGTATGAGACTCCAGAGACGAATTTCTCTCTATGATGCTTTCCCAATATGCAGCTCTCACATGAGCTTCTTAGCTACTGAATACTGGGAAACCCTTTTACCATCTACTTCTTCTGTAGCGAATCTAAGCCACCAAAATGTAAATGGCCATAACTCAAATGCCATAACCATGATTGATCTAAACTCTTAGTTTTATAAGCATTCAAAGAGTTAGTCAAATCATTCCTCATAATAAACGGAAACATTCTATTCTTTGTCATCTCTACTTTGGCTATCAATTGATTACTTGGATATTTGTCATAAATAGTACATACCTTGTTCTTAAAGAACACTCTGTACTTTTTCTCTAACAATTGTCCAACACTTTATAAGTTACACATTAAACCATGAACATAATAAACATAATGAATTGTTCTTCTTTTACCATTCTTGGCAGATACAGCAATCACACCTTTACCATTAACTTTTACCTTACTGTCATTACCTAACTTCACTTCAGATTGAATGCTTGTATCTATACTTAAAAATAATTCCTTATTTCCAGTCAAATGATTGTTGCATGCACTATCCAAGAACCATATATCATTTGAACTTTCCTGAGTGACATTACAAGTTAAAAACATAGGATTCTCCTCATTTTCAGTCTCCTCTGTAATGTGTGTAGACAACTTACTAGTATGTGCTTGCTTCTTCCAACACTTGTTAGCAAAATGCCCAAATTTCTTGCAATATAAACATTGAACTTTAGATCTATCATACCTTTGATTTCTTAGCTGCCATGTTCTGCTACTACTTCCCCATACGCTAGGAGTATTCTGTTGTAACTTCTCTTTAGATTCTGAATCATTTCTGTTGTCATTATGATCAGTAGTTTGACCTCCTCTTCCTCTGCTACTAGACCTTCCTCTACCTCTGACTCTAGTAACATGTAGCTAAGGTTTAAAAGCATTTTCTAATGGAATATCATCATACTTGTTCATTCTTGATTCATGAGAAATCAAAGAACCAGTCAGCTCATCAATGTGCATTTGACTGAGATCTTTAAACTCTTCAATGGGAACAACCACTGCTTCAAACTTCTTTGGCAAACATCTCAGTCTCAATCACACGTTGATCTGAGAGGTCTTCACCATACTATCCAGCTGGTTTACAATGTTCATAACTTGAGTCACAAAATTATCAACAGCCTCACCGTCCTTCATCTTCAAATTCTCAAAGTCCCTTCTCAAGTTCTGCAACTTAACATTCTTCACCTTGGTCACATCTTGATAACAAGTTTCAAGAGTGTCCCAAGATTTCTTTGAAGACTCAGCACTTGATATCTTCAAAAATATGGATTCACTTAGGCCTTGTTGAATAAGGCCAAGAGATTTGTTGTTCTTCTTCCTATTTTCCTTCAACAGAACACGCTCAACATTTGATAGATCCAATTTAGTAGCTTGATCAGCTGGCTCTGGATAGCCAATCGTAACAAACTCCCAAATATCCTAAACACGCAGGATAGTTCTCATCTTAATAAACCATGTATCATAATTTCTCTCAGTCAACACAGGAATTTGTGGCTGCACTACACTGTTGTTAGTAGCCATCACTTATTAAATTCCAAACTACTCTAAAAAGAAAAATGAGAAAGAAAATTTAACCACGCTCTGATACCATTGTGGGAACACAGGGGAGTGTTGCTTTTACTCACAGCAACACACACAGATCTCTAAGCTCATAAATTTCCGCCTACAAGACGACTTTCAGCAAGATCATAAAGTTCTGTAACTGTTTCAGCTAACTGCATTCTACAGGGCTGTTTCAGCTATGTTTTGATGACCCCTGCGTTCATAAAACTTGATTAATACTATGTTTCAGCAATCAAACACATTTAACATCTCTTATACTCAAAAATAACTCTGATCCCTTAACTTGCTACAACAAAAAATAACTTCAAAATGAATAAGAATTTTCAAACTCAAATAACAGAGTACACAGTAAAAATTATAAGTTTAACTTCAACTGATAATCGTATTCAACTATGTATATCTATCAAAATTACAATGATGGGTATTCAAAGTGCTTTAGAATAATCAGACATTAAATGCTAATTGACCCTTTGATACAAACTTATCTATGTAGAAATAAATGATCTGTTTCATTGAAATTCTACAGGCTGACAAAAAGAGGACTGCATTGGCCCTTCAGAAATATAGTGGATGAATGTGATTGCTGGGAAATGGCAACATCAGCACATACGGGCCAAAAGATAACCCTGAACACTTTCAGCGCCTTGATTGTCACATTAATGAAGCGCTCACCATCTCCATGAATTTTGGAATCCGATGGCCACCTCCCTACAATCCATGCGAGTGGAGGGATGAAGAAGTCAATCCATGCGATCTGTGGAGTAGTGCAATGAAGGAGTGGCCAGCTCGCCGATGCAATGAAGGAGTAGCCACCTCGCCGAGTCACCCAAGATAAGGATTAATGGTTAATTAAACAGGCTCTTTCAGCCGAAATTGAAATTGAAACGATACATTTAACCCATTGATGTTGTCACGTGGCAAAGGCTCCGATCAAAGAAAAAACTAACTCCCATGTGGCAAAGGCTCTGATAAGAGTTGGGATTAATGAAAAAATGGTGGTTTAACAAATAACGGTTCAGTATGCTTTTTTCCAAGAGTAAATCTGAGCCATTAGATGTGTGTACTTGACGAATCTTTTTTAGGGTATATGCCAAATCACTGCATCCCTGCCATCCATCCCTAATCAGGGATTAAAAGGTTGTGGTAGCCTCCCACTACAATTCTCATTGTAACGCCTATCAGCGAACTAGATTAGGATTAATGGTTAATTAAATAGGCTCTTTCAGCCGAAATTGAAATTGAAATGATTCATTTAACCCATTGAAGCTCTCACGTGGCAAAGGCTCCAATCAAAGAAAAAATTGACTCCCGCGTGGCAAAGGCTCTAATAAGAGTTGGGATTAATGAAAAAACGGTGGTTTAACAAATAACGGTTCCGTATGTTGTTTTCCAAGAGTAAATCTAAGTCATTAGATGTGTGTGTTTGACAAATCATTTTTAGGGTATATGCCAAACCACTGCATCCATGTGTTAGTTTTTGTACCTAGGGAAGTGTTCCCCAAGTGACTTTTGCCTAAAGTCACTTAGAAGGGGGGAAAAAGTGACCCTCATATTAAATGACTTAGTAAAAGCATTTAATGAGACTTTATAAACTCAAAGTCACTTTTTGATAAATTTAAGTGGGTGAGGGAAATTAATTATTTATAAAAGGTAAATGGAGCATTTAATTTCCACCGTTGATCTCGTTCAATCTCATCCATTGGATTTAGGGAAACCCTAGGGTTTGATCAAAAAGCTTGAGGGAAGCATTTTACTTCACTTTTGCTAATTGAAGTGAGGAGAAGAGAGAAGAGAGAAGAGTTTGGAGAAGGGCACGAATATCGAGGCATCCTGTTAGGGAAGTTTTCTCTTGGCATGATTTTTGAGGCATCAGCTGGGCATTTAATGCACAGTACGGATTCCTAGCAACATTATTCTTCAGTTGGCACAAATCCCGAGGTGTACCATTTAGCAACAGTTGGGCACGAGTTTCTAAATATTTTCTAGGTACAAGTTTTGAGAAATCTGCACACATTTTGAGGATATTTTTGGGCAAAAATCTCGAGGACAAAGGCACTGTTTTCGAGGAAGTATTTTGGCACAGAAACTGATATTGTGGGCACTGTTTTCGAGACAAGAACAGGGTGCACAGAAATCGAGACCATACAGTATGTCACTGTACCTTTCTGCACATAAATCGAGGTACGAACAGGCACAGATATCGAGGTTGATATTTGGCACAGAAATCGAGAAATAGTACAACACAGAAATCGAGGTAAAGGATAGCACAGAAATAGAGGGTACGGATTTCTGTCCTTTCTCTCAACATAGATTTCGAGGTTATTAATTGCATAGTTTCCAAGGCAGCATCAGCACACTTTACGAGGCAGTCTTCAAGTGCATTTATTGGTGGAGATAAGTTAACATTTTCATTGTATTGTTGTCCTATAATTTTTACTGAAGAAATAAAAACTCTCTCTCTCTTACTGGTTCTCCCTGTGGGGGTTTTTCCAGGGCACAGTCGTCGAAAATTCTGAGTCTGAAATTTTAATGGTGTGCATGTTAAAATTTATTTTATGTCTGTTAGAGTGATTTTACAGCGTGTTTAATTGTTTAAGAAATTTTCATAAGTAATTTCCAGCCTATGCAAAACCCGCTGAAAATGAAAACCACTGAAATGTGACATAAACCAGCAAGCTGCAAACTCAGAAAAATTTACACCCTGCCATCTATCCCTAATCAGGGATTAAAAGGCTGCGGTAGCCTCCCACTACAATTCTCATTGTAGCGCCTATCGACAAATAATAAAAAATTATATATTTTCATTTCAAATAGAATTTATAATTATATATTTGTCGATGTGACTGAAGAATTGAAATTTCAAATACAAATCTCCCTTCAAATTTAAGGGTTACACTAACATTTTACTCAATTTTATAATAGGTAGCTTTGATTTCTATCTCTATGAGAGACTCAATACTTCTTTTGTTTCGAACATGAAAACATGATAAACCTAGCAGTACGACTCCTCATGAAGAGGGCAATTGGATAACCATGTAAAATAACTAGAATGAATGAGACTCATGGAAGGTATGAACTCAGGTTAATGGGACAAGGGTAACGAGCAAATTACCTCGGGCAAATTGCCCATTAAATTTCATCCTTTCTTACAGGTCATCCACAATTAAAACATACACATTGTTGAGCTGGAGGAAACATGAAGTCAAAGTCGGCTTAAATTCATAACGTGTAATTTAATTTTGGAGCTTGATATTTTAAAAGAGTATTAATGTGGATTTAAATTTCAAGTATAAGTATTAATGTGGAAATAAATCTCACGCATACGCATTGTGGTTAAGTAGACGACACAGAATCACGGAAAAACTTTTGCACAGACCGACTTCACCTCGAGGAGCGAACTTGTAAGGTTGGAACAGTTGGATATGAAATAGAACCTGATCTTAAATATATAAATCTAAAGAATAAAATAACCACTCACAACTTAGAAGGGAAATCAGCACACTAGATTTCCAAATAAATGGGTGCCAAGATATCTAAAGATGTGTCGTTACATAAGGCAGTTCAGAGTGGCAACCGTGATGCTGTCAACGCTTTTCATCAACATGGGGCAAGCTTGGAGTGGATGGATGAAACAGGAAGAACAGCTCTCATTCTTGCATGTACAAGACCCCAGTTATTGGATATGGCCATCACATTGATCAACTTGGGTGCCAATCTAAATTCATACAAACCTGGGCCTAATGGAGGAACTCCATTACACCATGCTGCTGTTAGAGGCCTTGCCAAAACTGTAACATTTCTGCTTTCACGTGGAGCAAACCCTTTTGCAATCAACGATGACTGTCAAACACCTCTTGGGCTGGCAAGGGCCAGGAATCATGCCTCTGTGGTTAGGATAATTGAGGGATGGATTTCTTTCTTTTCTGGTATCATTTGGGAACATTCTGTACTTGAATTCTCTCTTCTGCAGGAAAAGATTTGGGCTGTGGTGTTACCTTCACACAATCCCAGAGGGCCTCCAACACTTGAGCTTGTTATTTATTCAACACCAGAGGCTTGTCAACCAAGGACAATTATTTCACTACCTAATGTTGAAATTGAAGAACCCAACTTCAGTTTGCCAGATCCTGTGTTAGTGCTGTTTGACATGAGCACAAACAATAGATACAGGTTTGTTTCTGAATTTGAGGGAGGGAAACAGCAATTGCAGAGATTATATGAAGCTTGCAGAGGGATACCTCAGAATAAAATGACTAATCATTATTTGCAGAACACAAACCAACAGGCAACAGTACCTCTTCTAGAAGATAATACAGAACTTGCTAAGGCAACTGCTGCTTCAGTGCAATCTGCATCACAAGGAGGAATTCCTCTCCCTCCATCTTACCATCCACTAGAAATTCCCACAAATGATCCATCAGTCGCTGCAATTACTGCATCGTTACCTGTTTCTATTGCTTCAATTCTTCGTTTGTTAGAAGAGCATGGCCTTAGTTGTGATGATGGTTCAACTGTTTATCCATCCATTAATGATTCGTCCCCCATTGAAGATAATTTGTCAATTACATATCAAAATGGTACAGAATTCTCAGCGAGTTCAAGCAGAGCAAAGGGCAATACTGAAGACACGTGTGTAATTTGCAGGAAGAGTATGTGTAACTTGTGGTTATCCTGCAGGTTGCCTGGCCTGCCTGAATATGATGAAAGGAGAGAATGGGAGTAGTTCAGATTGTTGGAAGACCATTAGAATACGTCATCAAATTTTGTAGTGTATATGATTAGAGATTCCAAAACCATGAAGATGCTACAAATAAATGAGGTACTTTCAAGTACCTCATTTAAATGATTGATTAAACTTTCAAGTCTCAAGTATATGTATCGAAATCCAAAATCAAAATCAAAATAAATGATTGATTAAACTTTTAAGTCTTAAGTATATGTATTAAGTATATGTATCGAAATCCAAAATCAAAATCAAAATCACAAAATCTTAGGGATCGTGTTAGTCAGCTAGACTTCAGTACTGTTAAAATAATAATGGCAAGTCATAGTAATTCCCAGAAAAGTTTCCATCTTGATAAACTATATGTTAATTATTTTTTATAAGCTCACATTTAAATTATTTAACTTTCAAGGAAATTGTTGAAGCTTAGCTGATTGTTTTTATTGTTATGATAGAAGATTGGATTGATATTGGGATACTGGTTTTATTTCTTAATTAATGAAAATAACTCATAATTTGAATGTGTTTAACTGTTAAGAATATGTGTTAGAGATCTTGGAGAAATTATAACATTACTGATATGATACTTTGACAAGGAGCAGAAACTTTTGTAATCAACGATGATCACCACACACCTTTGAGATAGCGAGGACCAAGTACCATGCTTCTTCAGGAACCTTTTGGAAATGAATTTTCCGAAGCATTACTATCTCAGTGGGTATGGAAAAAAAATTCAGGCTGTGCTCCTACCTTTACACAATTCTAGAAGGCCTCCCACAGCTGAGCTTCTTATTTATCCAATGTTAGAAATAATTGCCAACCAAGGACAATCATTTCACAATCAAAAGTTGAAATTGAAAAACCCAGGTTTAGTTTGCCAGATCCTGTGCGTACTGTTTGATAAGAGCACAACGAAGACATATATATTCCTTTATGAGTTTGAGAGTGGAAAACCATAATTACATAGAGTATATGAAGCCTGCAAAATGATACCTCGTAATAAAGTGAAAATTCATCCCTTGCAGTACACAAACCAACATGCAACAACCCCTCCTGGAAGATAATACAGACTTCAACTCCTCACAAATTGGGGAACCAATCCCCTCAGAAGTAGTCAAGGATTTGTTCTTATCTTTAGCTAAAATATTTAATAGTAGACGCTTTATAGAGTTGCAGTCTCTCATTAATCACTGTATCGAAAAGAGGGAAGAAGAGCTAATCAATGCTCCTCTACCTAAGAAGCATTTTAGGAGGGTCAGGTAGATTAAATATACGACAGGTAGCTAATTAAATATGGATGCATAGTTCCATGGATATTAGATCCTGGAAGATAACACAGACTTCAACTCCTCTTTTGTCAGAAGAGCATGGCCTAATTGTGATAGTTCAATTGTTTATCCATCCATTCATACATTTCCCATTGAAAATATGTTGTGTTTTACATAGGACCAGTCAGGCACACAATCTTCGGCAAGTTTGAATAAAGTATTGGCGTTTATGTTTTTAGCCATATCACAAGAAGTCAATATTTTACTAAGAATTTGAACCTTGATGGAGAGTACAAAATTTACCTCTTGCCATTTAAGACATTGTACCTTATAAGCATCTTACAAATTATATGGCATGTTTAAAGTTATATGGCATGTTTAAATACGATCAATGAAAAGAACGGAAGTTGTCTTTGTTGGAAGACCATTAAACAGGTCATCTAATTTATATTGCATAATCAGAGGATCCAAACAATTAACTGAAGAGCTGAGTTTGAATTGTGAGGTTTTATTTGATTTTAGGTAATTATTATTTTTTTGGTTTGTATAATTTGATTTGAGTGGTCTAATTATTCAGGAACATGTGAATTTTCTCAATTTCGCAACAAGTATGTACAATTTTAGTTGTTAAATTGTTGTAAGGCTAGATCATGACCTCAAATTAAATTATTATTGTTTATTGTACAAAAGATGGATGGCCTTGAGATTGGAAATATTTGCTTAAAAATATATTTATAATGGTTATTTAAGTATTTATTATACAAAAATTGGTTGAATAAATATTCAAATCAAATATTTAAAATGTTTATATTTTATTGATTTGAAAATATAACATAGTTGATTCAATTTTATTTTTTTAATTGTTATAATTTTCGAAAGTAATATTTTTTTTATAGGATGATGATTTTGGATTAATATTAATTTATTAGATTTTAAGAAAAATAAATATAAATTTTTTTTAATTAGAAGTGTGCCACAGGTATTTTATCTACCAGCTCTGTCTGGTCGAATGTCTTTATTTGCCAGCTGTAAATATTGATGTGTGTATTGCATATGATAGGTTTGGTATGATTGGTGTTAGATGAGGTATTTATTTATTTTCCTTCGGAAACTTATTTTAAACATAAAATATATTTTAATAATTTTACTAGAAATTGTGTTATCAATGGAGTCAATGCAACAATCATGTCTCTCCACTCAGTATTCACTGTAGGTTTCTCCCATACATTTTGTTCACCACATATACTTGGACTCTAATACCAATGTGAAATGTAATCCATCAACTTATGGACAATTTGTTTAACACCAATGAAGACCTTAATTTTTTTGGTGGAATGATTTTCTTATCAAATCTACTTACTATTTCAATGTGCATAGATTTGACTATAAAGCATTTGCATATTGTAATTAAATGCATAATACAGTGTTGAAGGCAACAATCATAAAACACCAATATCACAAATATTTTGTCCCAGAAAACCCATTTGGTAAAACAAGCAATATATAAGCTTTGTTTGGTGCTTTTTATGTTGTATTACAAACTAGGCATATATACTTTTAATTACAAAAAGTGTGCATTCTTACTCCTTAGTGGTATTTAGAGAGTGCTATTTTGGTTTAGACACAGGGATAGGCTTGAAGGGAAAAGGAACACCGCACAGTAAAGAAGATTTAACTGCGTAGTAGATGGATACTTTTTTTTTGTTTTCTTCGGACTTCGCGGAACATACAATAGAGAGCTTCAATTTTATCTTCGCGAAACACTTTCCTCACTAAAAATTAACTTCACAGTTTTAAATGTGCGGCAATTAACTTTTACTTTGTAGCATTCACTTCGCGGCAAGTAACTGCACGGCATTCACTTCGCGGCAAGTAACTGCGCGATTTCGACTTTTCACTACCCAGTGAACTTCAAAGTGATGCGAAGTTAACTTGGCCGCAATACTCTACTTCGCGGTTCACTTAACCAAACTTTATCATGTAAAATATTTCTTTAAGACATAACAACTAAAACATCTTAACGCAAAGTTACTCAATGTTAATTTAAAACTTTCACTGCACTGAACTATTTATGAACATAAAACTATAGACTTGTATATTTACCACAGTAAACTGCGCAACTCCTCAATTCATGGAAATGAGTTTCACAGCAATCTTTTACATTCACAGAGCTTGGGCTCTTGATACAAACTTCATGGATCTTCACTTCTGCTCTGTGTAATTTCTCTCATACACATCTCTCTCTCAGTTTTAACCAAGAGCTTCTATTTATAGAGTTTTCTATCAACCGACTTAGGAACGCTTCTTATGGAAGCTACAGGATTGCATTAAACACTGTAATAAATTCTATACTAAGGTTTCTTGACTTGCGAACTATTAACGCGGTTATATAACTACAAACAAGATGTGCGCCGGATTGTCTACGGACTTGCTGACAAACTGATGCTGCGGACATCGTGCTGAGACAAACAGTCTGACAGAGTGACTGACAGAGCCGACGCAGTAACTATGCGATCAGCTCATTTAATTAGATATTTCCAACACTCCCCCTTAATTATGAGCGGATGGAGATCATTTAAACAAAATTTAAAATTTTACAAAATATTTCAGAGCTAAAACATGCTCTGTTCATGACATAGTTCACTACGCAGAACTTGTCATTCCCAAACAACTTCGCAGAAATTGGAATGGGTCTTTTGCCAATGGTTTGGTAAACATGTCTGCTACCTGATCTTCAGACCTGCAAAATTCTAAACAAATTTCTTTGTTGTTTATCAATTCTCTAATGAAGTGATACCTTGTGTCGATGTGCTTGGTTCTTTTTTGAAACACATGATTCTTTGACAGTGCGATAGCTGAATTATTGTCGCAGTAAATGACTGTAGGTTCTTGATAATGCTGCGACAGATCACTTAACATTCTACGCATCCAAACGGCTTAACATGCAACGCTTGTAGCTGCAACATACTCTGTTTCTACTGAAGAAAGAGTTACTATGGGCTATTTCTTTGACGCCCATGATACAACACCTGTTCCTACATGAAATGTATTCCCAGATGTGTTTTCTCTGTCATCTATGCTGCCTCCATTGTCACTGTCAGTGTATCCTATGAGTTTGAAATTTTCTGAGGTGGAATACAGAATACCAAAGTCTCTTGTTCCACTTACATACCTCAGAATTCTTTTACCTGCTTGCCAATGCGATTCTTTTGGTGACTCCATGAATCTTGAGATTAAGCTGACTCCATACATGATGTCTGGCCTTGTTGTTGTAAGATACATAAGGCTTCCAACGAGCCCTTTAAACAGTGTAGGATCTACATTGGATCCATCATCATCCTTGCTTAATTTAAAACCTGTTATTACTGGTGTTGGAGTTGTTTTGCTATTTAACATATTAAACCTGTTCAATACATCACTTGCATACTTTTACTGAGATATAAATATCCCATTTTTAGATTGTTGAACTTCAATGCCCAGAAAATACTTCATAAGCCCCAAATTAGTCATTTCAAATTCACTTTCCATGACTGTTCTAAATTCTTCTATGCCAAAATCACCAGTAAATATTAAATCATCTACATACAGGCAAACAATTAGTTTATTAACTTGCTGGTTGATTTTTGTCTACAACGTTGGCTCACATTCACTTCTGTGAAATCCATTTTGAATGAGGTATGAGTCAATGCGACTGTACCAAGCTCTGGGAGCTTGCTTCAAACCATAGAGCGCCTTCTTCAGTCTGTATACTCTGTGTCCTTATCCTGGAACTTCATAGCCTTGTGGTTGCTCCACATATACTTCTTCTTCTAAATATCCATTTAGAAACGCGGGCTTAACATATATTTGATAGACATGCCATTTATTTTGTGCTGTGATGGTCAAAACTGTTATGATAGTGTCCATGCATGCTACAGGTGCAAAAGTTTCATTGAAGTCTATGCCAGGTTGCTGAGTGAACCCTCTTGCTACCAATCTCTCCTTGTACTTCTAACATTTCCTTCAGCATCTTGCTTGGTCTTCTAAATCCATTTCACGCTTATAACATCCTTGTCCTTAGGAACATCAACTAGTTCCCATGTTTTATTCGTCTCTATGCATTCTATTTCTTCATTCATGGCTTGTGCCCAGACTTCATCTTCAACTACTTCTTCATATGTTAGAGGATCATTAACTCGAGTAAATAATGCAAAACAAGAGAATGAATTAGGTGTACCAGCCTCACATATCCCACGTAGACTTCTTGTCCTTGGCGGAGTTGCTGGTATCGAACTACGCGAACTGCATGATGGAGTTTTCACATTCTTCTCAACCGTTCCATCCCATGCTTCATTTTCCACAAACTGAACATTGCGGCTGATAATAACTTTCCTTGCGACAGGATTATACAACTTGTATGCTTTTGTGTCTTCAGAATATCCAATAAAGATGCATTTATGTCATTTATTGTCTAATTTTCTTCTCAGCTCATCTGGAACATGTGCATATGCTACACAACCAAAAAAATTTAAATGCGAAACACTATGTTTCATACCTGTCCATGCTTCCTGCGAAACTTTGTTCTTCACGCTCTTTGTCGGACATTGATTCATGATGTATACTGCAGTTGCCACTGCTTCATCCTAGTATTCATTTGACAGATGCATCGTTGCCAACATACTGCGTGCCATTTCCATGATGGTTCTATTTTTCCTCTCCGCGATACCATTATGTTGCGAGGTATATCGCGCAGTGAATTGCTTCTGTATGCCATGATTCTTGCAAAAATTTAAGAAATCATTTGAGACATACTCACCGCCTCTGTCTGTTCTTAATATCTTGATGCTGTAACCACTCTGCTTCTCCACAAGTGCCTTGAACTGCTGAAAACAGTCAAATGCATCAGATTTATGCTTTAGAAAATAGAACCAGGTTTTTCTTGTGAAATCATCAATGGATGTGAGAAGATATGTGCATCCTCCCATGGATGGTGTTTGCATCATTCCATAGATATCGGAGTGCACAATTTCAAGTGGTGCGTGAGCTCTGTATGACTTTTCGACTGGAAAAGTCTCTCTATGCTGCTTTCCAAAGATACAGCCTTCACAAATTCTCTCTGGCTTTTCAATTAGTGGCAATCCTTTCACCATATCCTTCATGTGTAGTAGCTTCATCCCACCAAAGCTCAGATGTCCAAATCTGAAATGCCATAACCAGGATTCATCCTTAATTTCTGTTTGAAACGCAGCTTGCATTGCACTGCCTTTTTCTTCCTTGTTGTTGCGAACTTTTGCTCCTTTGCTTTCTGTCTTAAACACAACTTCAAAATTTTCTTTCTGACTTTCATGAACAACATGAGTATTTTTACCTTTGATTATTGGTGTTATCCTCAAAGGAAACAAGCAATTGCTTGTCATCTGCACTTCGACTATTAACTGATTGCTTGGGTATACATCTTTGATCACACAGTGTTTCCCTATCATATGAACTCTGTAACCTTTTTCCATCAGCTATCCAATGCTCATCAGATTATGCTTCAAACCTTGAACATAATACACATCAAGCATATATTTCTGCTCCCCCTGTTTGGTTAGAATATCAACAGTACCCTTACCCAAAACAGTGACTTGGATATTGTTTCCAAGTGTTACATCAGTTTGAACTGATTTATCTAGACTAGAAAATAAACTTAAATTACCAATCATATGATTTCTACAGCCTGAGTCTAAATACCATATGTCATTTGGACTTTCTTGGACAGCATTGCATTCAAGTGAAGATGCGCATGCCAAGAAGAGTGAACTATTCGCATTGTTGTTGCTGCTTGACTGAGTTTCACCTTGCTTTCCTTGGTCATACTGCTTCTTCATGCATTCATATGCGAAGTGTCCATACCTCTTACAGTAATGACATTGAATCTTTGATTTATCATACCTATGTCCACTTGGTTGATTGGGGGTATGATCCTGGCCTCTTCCTGCGACATGTGCAGGACTGCTGCTGTGACCTCCTCTGAACGAACTTCGTCCTCTGCCTCTAGAGTTTGATCTTCCTCTACCTCTATCGTGACTTATTAATGATTGTGTTGCGAAGGTACCTTCCAGCGATGTGTCTGAACCGTTGATTCTATGTTCATGATTGAGTAATGAGGCTTGCAACTCATCAATAGTAAGTATGGACAGATCTTTGTTTTCCTCTAGGGTCACAACTAAAGATTCAAATTTCTTTGGCAGAACTCTAAGAACTTTTTCAACAACTCTTTGGTCAGTTAGAGTTTCTCCATGAGACTTTATTTGATTAACTAGACCAACTACATGAGTATAGAATGATTCTACTGACTCTATATTTTTCATTGACAGAGATTCAAACTCTCTTCTAAGAATTTGAAGTTTGGCAGTCTTTACCTTGTTGAAACCTTGATATGTTTTTTCCAGCGTGTCCCACGCTTCCTTTGCTGATTGCGCTGCTGCTACTCTTGGGAGTATGGATTCATGTGTCACTTGATGTATGTGGAACAACGCCTTTCCATCTTTCTTTCTTTGTTCCCTCAGAACATCCTTCTCATCTTGTGTGAGATTGTTGTATGCTGCTGCATCTGCTGGTTCTGCATAACCATTCTGGACTATGTCCCATATATCTTGACCTCTAAACAAAGCCTTCATAGTTAGAGACCAATATTCATAATTTTTACCAGTAAATATTGGGGTTTGCAAATTACCCGAAGTGGAAGCCATCCTTAACCGCTTTTCCCTTATGAATTGAATTCCTTCTTTCCGTAAACCAGGCTCTGATACCAGATGAAGGGAAAAGGAACACCACGCAGTAAAGAAGAAATTGCACGGCATTCACTTCGCGGCAAGTAACTGCGCGATTTTGACTTTTCACTGCGCAGTGAACTTCAGAGTGATGCGAAGTTAACTTGGCCGCAATACTCTACTTCGCGGTATATTCAAATACTTCGTGGTTCACTTAACCAAAATTTATCATGTAAATTTTTTCTTTAAGAGATAACAACTAAAACATCTTAACGCAAAGTTACTCAATGTTAATTTAGAACTTTCACTGCGGTGAACTATTTATGAATCTTGATTTATTTTACTGCGAGTAAATGTAAACACTATTCAAGCCAGTAAAACTGGAGAAGATGTGCGACTTGCAATAAACAACATTCTTGAGAATTAAACATAAAACTATAAACTTGTATATTTACCACTACGCAGCTCCTCAATTCATGGAAATGAGTTTCACTACAATCTTTTACATGCACAGAGCTTGAGCTCTTGATACAAACTTCATGGATCTTCACTTCTACTCTACGTAATTTCTCTCATACACATCTCTCTCTGAGTTTTAACCAAGAGCTTCTATTTATAGAGTTTTCTATCAACCAACTTAGGAATGCTTCTTATGGAAGCTACAGGATTGCATTAAACAGTGTAATAAATTCTATCCTAAGGTTTCTTGACTTGCGAACTATTAACGCGGTTACATAACTGCAAACAAGACGTGCACCGGATCGTTTACGGACTTGCTGACAGACTAATGCTGCGAACATTAGGGTCTGTCTAGTTGAGCAAGTGAATTTTTTTTTTTTTTGTAAACTGAAGGTTTTCCTGTCGTCAGTTCATAACATTGTATTCCTAAGTAGATCTTGAATCTCAAAATTAGTAACACATCGAGATGCATGCCAACATACATAAAACTTTATCTTAATTGCATCATTAGGTCTAGAATTCTATGAAACATAACTTACATATATTCAATTAACAATTCCCAACATAATGTATTGCGATTATAGGCTAACCAACAGAAAAAGATAAGTAAAAAGACATATTAATAAATGACCCCAAATAATGCAATATCAACTTCCCTTATCACTAATGGACAAAGTAATTGCATTTTCAATCTTCACTAAAGCTAACTATTAGTATAATGCATTAATCTTTAAACAAAATGTGGTGAAATATCCTTTTATATTAGTAACAATAATCACAGAGCCGGCCCAGTAACTATGCGATCAACTCATTTAATTAGATATTTCCAACAAGGCTCAAAGTCCTTCCTCCTCCATCCCATGAACATAGTTATTTCCCTAATTCTTCCTTTCTTTGCTTCCGCGCCTTTAATGTCCCAAGCTTCCACAACCCAACCAATCTATGTCTTCACAAAGATCAAGAGCAGTTGGATAAGAAATAAAGACTTATCTTAGATTTATAAATCTAAAGAGTAACAAAACTACTTACATATTGGAAGCTGGAAGGGAAATCAGCACACTAGATTTCCAAATAAATGGGTGCCAAGATATCTAAAGATGTGTTGTTGCATAAGGCAGTTCAGAGTGGCAATCGTGATGCTGTCAACGCTTTTCATCAACATGGGGCAAGCTTGGAGTGGATGGATAAAACAGGAAGAGCACCTCTCATTCTTGCATGTACAAGACCCCAGTTATTGGATATGGCCATCACATTGATCAACTTGGGTGACAATCTAAATTCATACAAACCTGGGCCTAATGGAGGAACTCCATTACACCATGCTGCTGTTAGAGGCCTTGCCAAAACTGTAACATTTCTGCTTTCACGTGGAGCAAACCCTTTTGCAATCAACGATGATTGTCAAACACCTCTTGGGCTGGCAAGGGCCAGGAATCATGCCTCTGTGGTTAGGATAATTGAGGGATGGATTTCTTTCTTTTCTGGTATCATTTGGGAACATTCTGTACTTGAATTCTCTCTTCTGCAGGAAAAGATTTGGGCTGTGGTGTTACCTTCACACAATCCCAGAGGGCCTCCAACACTTGAGCTTGTTATTTATTCAACACCAGAGGCTTGTCAACCAAGGACAATTATTTCACTATCTAATGTTGAAATTGAAGAACCCAACTTCAGTTTGCCAGATCCTGTGTTAGTGTTGTTTGACAAGAGCACAAACAATAGATACATGTTTGTTTCTGAATTTGAGGGAGGGAAACAACAATTGCAGAGATTATATGAAGCCTGCAGAGGGATACCTCAGAATAAAGTGACTAATCATTATTTGCAGAACACAAACCAACCTGCCACAGTAACTCTTCTAGAAGATAATACAGAACTTGCTAAGGCAACTGCTGCTTCAGTGCAATCTGCATCACAAGGAGGAATTCCTCTCCCTCCATCTTACCATCCACTAGAAATTCCCACAAATGATCCCACTCCTGAGCCATCAGTTGCTGCAATTACTGTATAGTTACCTTTTTCTATTGCTTCAATTCTTCGTTTATTAGAAGAGCATGGCCTTAGTTGTGATGATGGTCCAACAGTTTATCCATCCATTAATGATTCGTCTCCCATTGAAGATAATTTGTCAATTACATATCAACATGGTACAGAATTCTCAGCAAGTTCAAGCAAAGCAAAGGACAATACTGAAGGCACATGTGTAATTTGCGGGAAGAGTATGTGTAACTTGTGGTTATCCTGCAGGTTCCCTGGCCTGCCTGACAGCATTTCAACATATATGTCCAAAGCAAACCGGCTCTGAAATGGCAGCATTCTTGAAATTTAGTCTTCTAAACGAACTTCGATAATTTGTTTTCTCGGGATTTGCAGTCAGAAGCTTAGTGATGGCGGGTTTGAGTAGAAGTGGAATATAGAATTTTGTTTACCTTCTCGTTTGCCCTATTAATAGATTTGTCAAAAGTGATACAGGTTGGGAACCTAGTACAGTCGACATCGCTCAACCAAATTAAAGGTGATGAATGGACAGTGTGGAAGGAAGCTACTACTACCTCGGGCTGGGTTTTCTCTGTATATAAATTATCTACCCCTCATTTTTTTCCTCCCGATTCTGTCAGTTCTGGATTCTTTGAATTCTCTTGCTAATTGGTGTTTATTTTTTAGTTTCTTTGCACTTTAAAATTCAGATACATCTTTTAGTCTTTATCCATTTTTTCTTTGCATTTATGTTCTCCAGTTGTCAGTTGTCATTCACTAAATGTTATATACATTTAGTTAAAATTTAAGAATTTAAACTTATTTTCCATTTCCTATATTGAAATTTAGTATTAGAAAAAAATGAAAATATTTAATGCTACACACAAAAGACAACCAGTTTCGAACTTTGCTTGTAGTGCCTAAATCTATTTCTTGAATTACATTACAAATTATGTACAGATAAGTAAGAAACTCAGAAGTATGTACAGATAAGTATAAAGAAACTCAGAGAGCAGTACAGATGAGTAAGAAACTCAGAGAGAAAAGCTTCTGCTGAAGCAATTAAGCACTACAATTTATTCAAAAATTCAAGCATAGATTTATTTAAATATTCAAAGTCTATACTAACAAAAAAAGATAGTGCAAGAATTAACAGTCTCGTGTACTTGAATCCAACGATGCACTCCAAGATTGCAACCCAACCTGCAAAAATAGTAGCCACATCTTTATGATCAAAAGATGGAAACAACTAATAATCTTTTAAATGCAGGAATTCGAAAATGTACTTACATCTTGTGTGCGCATCACTTGTCAATGCATCTAACAACTCCTCACTATTTTGTATACTTGCTTCCAAATGCTGGAGCTGTCAAATTGGGAGGAAAAGTGAAAGACTTCGTTTGGAAATCAATACTCCTTGATGAGGGAGCATAATTCCGTACCAAATCCACCATCTGCTTGCAACTTCCCTTGGCTTCCCTATGTAATAAATTAGTTTCAAGCAAGCTTTAGGATGACTCCTGAGTTGAAGCTTCCTGCCAGTCATTCATTTCAAAAAATATACCCAAGAGCTTCTTCAGAAGAGCACACATATCCTTTTGAGCGCACATGTCCTTTTCTACAAACTTGAAGCTTGATATGTCGGATCTAGAGGTGAAAGCCTGTTTGGTCTATCGGATATAGGTTTTGTGAATTTGAACCCTGTAATAACATATTCTTTATATACAACTATTTATTTATGATTCTGTTTATTATCAATGTGAAAATATGTATTCTTTATATACAACTATTTATTTATGATTCTGTTTATTATCAATGTGAAAATATGATGTTATCATATTCTTTATATACAACTGTGTATTTATGGTTCTGTTTATTATCAATGTGAAAATCTATTGTTATCATGAATCAAATAGCTAGACTTAGTGATACTAATAACACTTCGTACAAACAATCACTATCTTTCTTGAGTACCAAATAACATCTTGCTAATAAACTGTTCGAATACTCTACAAATCTGTTCATAATAAACAGTAATATACTTTTCCCTTTGTTATTCTGTTTTTTCCATGTATAGTTGCTCTAGCATTACCTCAGAAACGCAACCTACTATACTCTAGCAATAAGTTGAACTTGAACAGCAATACACTTTTAACTTTATTATTTTGCTTTTTTCCTCTCAAGTTGCTCTACTTGCTCTAGCATTGCCTAAACAATGTAACCTACAGATATTTATATACAACACCTGCCACCACAATGTTTTAAGTTACATATATTTATATACAACACCTGCCACCACAATGTTTTATGTTTTAGATTGCTTGGAACTTTTGTTTACTTCCCATTTGAAGTATAATCAAATTTATGAAAACAAAAACCTTAAAACTACCTTAAATTATAATCAATTGTACAATGTTTGAAGTATAATCAGATTTATGAAAACAAAAACCTTAAAACTACCTTAAATTATAATTAATTGTACAATGTTTTATGTTTTAGATTGCTTGGAACTTTTGTTTACTTCCCATTTATATACAACACCTGCCACCACAATGTTTTAAGTTACAGATATTTATATACAACACCTGCCACCACAATGTTTTATGTTTTAGATTGCTTGGAACTTTTGTTTACTTCCCATTTGAAGTATAATCAAATTTATGAAAACAAAAACCTTAAAACTACCTTAAATTATAATCAATTGTACAATGTTTGAAGTATAATCAGATTTATGAAAACAAAAACCTTAAATTATAATTAATTGTACAATGTTTTATGTTTTAGATTGCTTGGAACTTTTGTTTACTTCCCAGGTGAAGTATAATTAGATTTATGAAAACAAAAACCTTAAAACTACCTTAAATTATAATCAATTGTACATAGACATTGCTACCTAGTGACTTTTGTTTATTTTACAAATAATAAACTTAGTAAGTTAGTTAATTGTACATAGACATTACTATCTAGTGACTCTTGTTTATTTTATAAATAATAAACTTAATAAGTTAGTTGAATAAGTATTAAAATGGAATATTTAATATTTTTTTTTTTTTTATTGATTTGAAAATATAACATAGTTAATTCTGTTTTTCTTTAATTGTTATAATTCTTATTTCTTTTTATATGATAAAGATGTTTGATTAATTTTAATTTATTAGATTGTATTGAAAATAAATATAAAATATATTTAATTAGATACATTACCATTAGCACTATTTTTGTGTATTCTAAGTTTAGTAATGGTAAGAGTTAGAGATGTAATTTAAAATTAGAAGAGGTAAATTGGTCTAACTAGAGTTAACCACCATTATCATCATATTGTTTTTATTATTTAAAAAATATTACAAAAATAATTTTTTGAATAGAAGATAAAATATATTTCATTAATTTTTTTCGATCATATTATATATATATATATATATATATATATATATATCCATTGGTTGTAGCTTGGGTGGTTGGGAGGAATGTTTGTTACCCTCCCTACCCAGGTTCAATTCTTGTAAGTGACATATTGCTCTTGTTGAGCCTATATTGTAATGATTGTAATTCGTGCCACCTTGATTCTCTAGAATAACAGGTGGTGACCATTTCCCCAGGTGGACTAGCCCTCTAACAAATTGCGAACCACATTTAAATATATATATATATATATTGTATTATTATGATGTTTCAAATTTATAGTTATTATTTCTTATTTATTTTTATAATTTTTTTAAACCAAGTTTTTTATTGTGATTTTTTTCAAATCCACTTTAAAATTGTTATTATATCAAAGAATGAGTTGTATTGTTAAAAAAACATTAAATTATAATAATATCATTTTATATTATTAAGAAATCATTTTATAAACTTTGATATTATGACTTAATTAGTTAGGATGGTATTTATAATTACATGAACAATTTAGATTTTACAAACCAATTTACAAATTTTGTTTGAAATTATTAATCTTTTCAAATCCTCTCTAAAATTGTAATTTATAAAATAATTTTTTTAGAGGGAGAGATTTAAGATGGGTTATTTTTTCATAGCCAAGTCTATAACGAGTTAACTATGATAAAAAAAAACACAATGCAAAGGATTAGCCCGCAGTTCCATCTTGCTTGGGCTTGGGAATTGTTCCCACCCATCAAGGGGCTAGGCCATGCACATATAGAATTCAACGAGGCATGTATAGCCATATGAGACACAACACAAGCCCCATTTGTGGGGGGAGAGAGAGGGGGGGAATTTGGTGCATGGTAGAGGTGTGTGGCCTAGATTATATGGCATAGGGACATGGATTAAGGAGATGATGATTCGGTGCAATTATTCTATGGGTACACAAAGGTGTGCAGTAGGGTAGGGATGTAGGATAGCCAAGTCAAAGTGCATCCCATCGCACAATAGAATATCATAAAGGATACCCTCTTGTCATGCAACATGACATAAGCATTGACCAAGGAGAGGGAGGAGGACATCCCCCAAGGGATGCGCTAATTAAGGAGGGGAAACACTCTAAGTAAAGAAATGATTTTTCACACTTTTATTTGAATCCCTTTTTCATTATGGATTAGTGTGGATAGGTTGACCTATGTATGCAAGTTAGAGATGTTATCATGTAGCGAATTTATAGGGTTCTTTGGACCTCGTAGTGATGGACCTAGACAAATTGGATTGGGCTCCACTTAGAGGCGATCCCACCCTTCAAGGAGGACTCACAAATATTCTACTCCATTGGATTGGCCATGAGGACTATATGAATAGTAATGAGTAAGAACGATCACCTCTATAGGAGGAACAAGATTCTCGATAAGAAGCTATAAATAACAAAAAGTAGATATCATACATAGGCTAGGAAAAAGGAAAGCTGCAATATACATGGACGTGGAGAGAGGTAGACAAAGTAGTATGCATGCATTACTTCAAACTTATTTACTTAAATTGGCCTAGATATAAACAACAATAGTTATCAAGTGAACTATTGAAAGATCAATTGAAAAATACAATTAGATGCACAAATATCTTCTCCATGGTATACATAAAGCCAAGCTAAGAACAATAACTATGTAATGGATTCCTTGAATTAGTTGAATGGTGAGCTCCTTTGAACGACGATTATGGTAGACTACTAGTTGATTATTCGGTCTTCCAAACACATGTGCCATCCCCAAATTTATTCACTTACCATTTTTAAGGTGTGCATAACAATGCTCATTCCTACAAAAATTATTACCCCATAAACTCAACGGTCTATAAGTACTTAACACAATACCATGCATAACCTATTAAAACTCAAGGGTTATCTGATCAAGAATATTGAGTTCTATAAATGACAGTAGGGAAGATATGAAGTAAAATTGGTAAATCTTCCTAGCTAAGTATATCATGTATAAACAATGCCACATATCCACATGAGGAGATATTGTGCAATTTGTAATATACCCGGATGGAAATTGTGATCTACACGTTTTTCCAAATGTTTTGCAGTGACCCTATTTCTCTTGTTGCATAGGTAGTGGCAAAAAATCTTGTGAAAGTTCTCCTAACTATATTGAACACCTTTTTCACTTGTTCGGAATAAGTTAGGAAGAGAGGGATATATTATTAATATTTGTTTGATAAATTCACAGTTTCAAGACAAACTTTTTGCTTCACATACTTAGTGTTAATTCATCTCTGAATTTATGGACCTACAATGTCCTTTCAAAAAATGAATTTAGCGATGTGTGACAGCCACAATATCACAATGGAAATTGTGATAAGAAAACAATTTCTGAACAAGAACATTCTGCCACTTCATTGAAAATTGACTCAAAGAGGAAACTCGACTAGATTGGGGATCTGCTTTAGATTGAGATTCAAAAATGAACCCAACCTATTGAACAGGGAAAGGACTCTCAATTTTAATGATGTTGGGGTGCTAAAGCAGGTGACCTAACCATCTTGCAAGGGATACCCATATTGCACTGACAATTCATCACAAAGGCTTATTAAGTCTAGCAAGTCATAAATTTGCCTATGTGAAGCTACTAAACTTACGTGAAGTTGACCCACATCCCATGTGGATAAAGTTCTCCAATTTGAGGTTGAGATGTGTGCGTATGTTTAAACTATGTATAATATATGGTATGGTGTCATGAGAGGGTATCTTATGGGGGTATTTGTTAAGACTTGTGAATTCTTGTATTTTCATTCGATTATCTGTGTATAGTTGAGATGAGTACTTGTTTCTAGAATAAATGGAGAAGTTGAGGTTACCTCTTGTTTTTGGAGGAAATGGGTATGTTAAATGTAGTTTTGGGTTAAATTGGCTACCTCCATGTCCCCATATCATGGAACCAAATAGAGGGGCTTGGGCATACCTCGAATAAGAGTTAGGGAGGTATGGTGATGGAATTTTGGGACAATGAAGGTCCCCATGAGCCAAATCGAAAGAAAGAGGACTAAGAAGAGAGATCCTTCACTTAAAAGAGGGAAGTGTTGAAATAAACTCCCCAACTGGGTCACAAAATGTAAATTGTATGAGTAGGGATGTGGAACCACCCTACTACAAACACTACCAACTGAGAGAGGTCATCCATATAAATCCAAATGAGGAAACAATTTTGACAGTTAAATTTTTGGACAATCGTTAACAATTTATTGGTCTACATTAATTACATAATATAACCCTGAAGGATTATATGACTAGCATCCCCCCCTTAAGCTAAAGGGGTGTTTGTAATTCCAAGCATCATTTTGAATTTTTTTAAATTTTCTCTTATAAGCGCTTTGGTGAAGATGTCTACAATTTTCTCACTTGTGGAACAATGTCTCAAATGAATACTCTTGGCCTCTACGTGATGTCGAATCAGATGGTACTTTGTATGTATGTGCTTGGTTCGATCATGGAATCTGGGATTATTTTCCAACGTGATTGTAGAAGCATTGTCAACCAAAAGAAGATTAGAATTAACATGTTTCTCATGCAAATCTACAAGTAATTTCCTAAGCCACGCAATCTTTGTTGTGGAATCTACTGGAACTGATTGTTTGTGTGATCACCATGAGATAGTTGTTGATCCAAGATTCATAAGATAGCCTGAAGTTGATGCTCCATTTTTTTTATCCCCATCAAAGTCTGAATCAGAATATCCAATAAAGTTAAAGTCACCCAGCTTAGAATATTTGAGTCCACAATATTGACTTCCATTCAGGTACTTTAGAATTCTTTTTGCAGTAGACCAATGTACTTCATAAGGATTTTGCATGAAAGTGGAAAGGATCCCAACAACAAAAGAAATATTTTTCTAGTGGTGGTAGTGTAGATAAGAATTCCTAGAAGTTATATGTATGTGGTTGGATCCTCAAATTCATTTCCTTCTTTCGATGTGAGCTTCAAATTTTGTTCTATTGGAGTAGAGAGAGGGTTACATTCAGCCATGTTTAATTTGTTTAACAATTCTTCAATGTACTTATTTTGGGAGATGAATATGTAGTTTGGATCATGAGTCACTTCAATGCCCAAGTAGTAGTGAAGATGTCCTAAATCTGTCATGTCAAATCCTTTCTTCAATTCTTTCTTTATGGATGAAATATAGTCTTCATTGTTCACTGTCACGAATGGATCATCTACATACACCACAAGATATGCAATAGTTTTACTAAATTTATTGACAAAAAGAGTTGCATCATCAAGACTAAAGCACTTAAAATTTAATTTCAGAAGATGTTCAGTTAGATTTTTCTTGACAAAGAGTTGCATCATCAATATTCAAGTACTTAAAATTTTATTTCAGAAGATGATCAAGTAGCATTTCATACCAAGCTTGTGGTGCTTGTTTCAGGCCATATAAATATTTAATGAGTTTACACACCTTTTGTTCTTATCCCTATACAACAAAACCTTCAGGTTGAGACATGAAAACATTCTCTTTCAAGTCTCCATTCAAGAAAGCAGTCTTCACATCCATTTGATGAACTATCCATCTGTTTAGTGTTGCCAAGGCCAATAGAATATGAATGGCATTCCATAAAAGTCTCATCATAATCAATGCCTTCTTTTTGCACATAACCTTTTTCCATGAGCCTTGCCTTATGCTTGTCAAGTGAGCCCTATGATTTGTACTTATTCTTGTAGACCCACTTGCAGCCAAGTGGTTTGTTTCCAAATGGATGATTCACCAACTTCCATGTCCCATTTTTTATGAGACCATCAAATTCTTTCTACATAGCTTCTTTCCACTTAGCATGAGAAATATCTTCTTCAACGGAAGTTGGTTCATATTTAGTAGATAAATCCAATCCATAATCAACTGAATCTTCCATATCATTTGCATTGTTTGTATTTGAATTACCTGCATTACCTCCATCTTCTTGTATTGTTGAGCCCCTAGTTCCTGTCTTTCCAATCTCATTAGGATGAACACTTTCAAGGGTCTTCATGGCCCATTTTTGAATCTTATGTGATGATCCAAATTGCTCAACTAGTTGAGATGGTACGGTCTCTCCAAGACTTAGCCGTCCAATCCCTTCAATCACATCATCCAATCGAACTTCCTCTTCTTATGAGGATGAGCATGCAGATGGCATTTCAAAAGAAGATTCCAAAGGTTGATCCAAGATAGGATTCCCCTCTTCAATATTTGGAATCTCATTATCAAATTCATGATATCTCTTTATATGAGTTCATTTTTCAAGATGATCAAGTTGTTGCTCAACGGTCTTGTCATTTTTAGAGAATTCACGAAAAATATCTAGAAAGAATAAACTTTTTATTTACCTCATCATAAATACGGTATGCCTTGGAGGAATTTGAGTACCCCAAGAAGATACACTTTTGAGTTCTCGCATCCAATTTGTTTCATTGTTCTTTCATAATTAAGGCATGACATGTGGAACCAAAAACCATGAGATGTTTTATTGAAGAAATACATCCATGCCACATTTCATAAGGGGTCTTTTTATCAAGACCATGTGATGGACTTCTCTTTTCAAAATATACTACACAAACAAATGCATCACCCCAAAACATCAATATCACTTTTTTGAAAACATCATAGAACAAATCATATTTAAGAGTGTCATGCTCATCCTTTTGGCTACACCATTCTATTGAATATTGTATGGAATTGTGGTTTGATGCTTAATTCCATATTGGAGAAGATAATTTTCAAATTCATTATATGTATATTTGCCTCCATTATCAATATGTAAAGTGATTATATGTGATTGTGCTTCATTTTGAATCCATACATGAAAACTTTTAAATGTTTCAAAAGCTTGTGATTTATCTTTCAACAAGTATACCTAACACATCTAGGTGTAATCATAAATAAAATACATGAAATATGTATTGCCATTAGCAAATGGAATAGGCATTCGGAATGTATCAACCCAAATTTTCTAGATTCTCTAGAAGTGGAATCATAAAAAGATTGTTTGCTATGCTTTCCAAGGATATATGCATCACATTGCATCAATTCCCTTGGAATGGTAGGGAAAATGGAAGCACCCTTCTTTTTCAACAAATGAAGGCTATCGTAGTTAATATTCCAAAATTCAACATGCCACAAGAAACTAGATGATAATGTACCTCCATTGTTGTGAGATAAGTAGGAAAAATTCTATGCACAAGAAAATGTCCCTTTCAATTTCAACAACCATTCATCTTCAATAATTTTTCATAATACTTTTGTCGTTTGAGCCTTGGACACATGATTGTTGTGGATAAAGTCTCTTGATGCATTCGGTGGTAGTATGGATTCATTGCAGCCCTGCACAATGTTAGTATGCAAATCACAAAATATATGTTTATATGTGTCATAATAATATTCATATTCTACATGGTATCTACAACAACAAGTGTTCCGATCAATGCATATATGAACGTACCATGGTTTGCATTTCTCAAAGGACCTTTGGCCCAGGTTCAATTGTGTGTGCTCGTTCCTGAATCTCTCATAGAGTTCATTCTGTGTGGTGTCAAGGAAGTGTTTAACACGGGGTTCACCTTCAGTAGAACCTTTTCTCAGTTTTAGCACGACTCTTTGGTTTGATGAAGGTCTAGTATGATCATGCCAAAACTTTTGTACTAACTCCTTAACAGCATCAATTAGTTTCCTATCTGCATGAGGCAACCTACCAACAAAATCCCAACAATCGTTTCCACCCCGAGTGTCAAGATTTTCTCTTATAACAGAGTACTTTTTAATAGTTTTTCTATTTAGTTTGAGTATGTGAGAAGTGTGTGATAACAGGCAACGTTGCCTTGTGGACTTGCTTACAACTGATTCCGCTAAAACACGATGAGCCACATAAAGAGCTTTTGTATGAGACGTCTTCCCAATCGCATTAAATGCAGATTGGAGATTTCTAACAATATGACTGTTGGCCTCTGAAATTTTAACCATCTTTATGCCCAAAATTCTCCTAATAACATCTAAAGAACGTGACTTTAACAAACATAGCAATAATTGACATTTACCTGCATCACCTTTGGATTCAAAATATTCTTTGACAATTTTATTGCATTGCCATTCGATAGTGCATTTTGGAAACTTGCCTTCAAGCCCCAACATAGCACTCTTATCCACATGAATACGTCTAGGAGTTCTTCTTCTTGCACTGGACAGTCGAGGTAGGGAGGGTGGACATGAGACATGAATACCAAAGCTTGTTTGTTGTGGTGCTTCGTTCATAGGTTGGGCCATAATGGGAGTGTGGTCGACATGGTTATGGTCTTCTTGGGGAGATTACAAATTAAGCAAGTCTTATATGTCCATCTCTACACATGTAGCATCTCCCAAAATTCTTGTGTCATGAGGAACTTCAGCATGACTCGTTGATGGATTGTTGGTTGGAGATTGTGTTGATGTTGGAATTTGAGTTGGGTCCGTTGGACGCGACCGCTGTACTCATGGTTCTGAACAAGAGTTTGTCGTGTCAACAATTATGTTAAGATCAGTGGAAGGATCCGGGGCAATTATAGGACCATGTATCAGTCTTTCCATTCCCAACCTGGCCTTTTCTCTTAAGTCATTGACCTTTTCAATGGGCAGATTCCTTCTTTTGTTTTTGTGTTTCATGAGTTTCCCATCTCCAAAATTCTCTTTAACACAACTATAAGGCCTACCCCTGCAAAAGAAACAACAAATAAGATATTAGAGCCATTATACAATGAACCTGACACATTCCAACATAACTTACCATTTACAAATTAACATATACAACTACAGACTATGTTGATTTATTTGTGTTCGAATAAACATCATTATCCCTTACAATTCCAATCAATATAGATGATGGTTGGTCAAGTGTAGAGAGGAGAAACTAGTGTCTTGCCTAGCCATGAATTCATAAAAATTATGGTAGTAACACCCTACAACAAAGATGGCTAGAGATGCCTTTGGAATAGTTTGATAGTTTTTCTACATCAAATAAGGTAACCTTAATTAGTTGCATTTTTTGCTTTCTCCCTTAATGTTATCAATTCTAAATTTTGCATCTAGTTTGATTGCTTTGTCTTCATAGTGGAATGGTATATCCTTTCATTTGAGGCAATGTCCTTTACCATCATAAATTACTAGGTTATATAACACCTTAAGGAGTTGAAGAAACAACAACAAACTATTTCCTTATCTATAAACCTTGAGATGATAGAATGTGATTTTGAGTTTAAAATACCCATGGTTGAATTCAACAATGCATCACAATAGAATGAATGTATACCTTGTATTGTGCAAAACCTTAAGGAGGATGCAAAGGTTTCTAACAAGGATCATGGTCTTGAAAAGGATGATTAGGGGGAATATAATTTGACCTTTCAATGTGAAATATCTAGGGTGCGGAGGTGCTGGAGAGTGGGGAACTAGGGACTATACCAACAATGATCATGTTGAATAGAGCATGAAGTGGGAAAGTCTTGTTTTTTGGAAAAAAACTCATTATTAAAGGTGAAGGGATATTGTAAGGATGGTAAATATGGATGAATATTATCATATTTGGATTCATAGAGAAAGGAAAGGTGCATATACTTATAGATATCCTCATTCCATACAATGGTATTGAATAAGAAATGAGAGAGTTGAGGTTTTGTGGATGAGTTGAAGTGATATTTTTAGTCATCTTTAGTGAGTGTGTAGTATTTTTTGCTAGCATAATATGAGGTGAAAAGAAAAAAATTAACTTGGGAACTAATTACACAATGAGGAGGTTGCATACTTCATCTTCTCTAGTGTTCATATGAGTTTTTTTAGATGTGAACTTGGGAAATATTCTTGTCAAATTCATTGTTGTCTATGCATGGATATTGTTGTGGGCATATGATAAAAACAAAAAGGCATGGGCTCATCTCAAATCTTGTGAATGAAAAGACTTATTTACAATTCACCATACCTCTATAGAAATGATCTCCCTTGCAATGGAAACTAGTAGCTTGAATGAATCCACTAGATTCCAAGACCATTGAAGATGTTTGTTAGATTCCAAGGGTGATTTTGTGTCCAATAGATCAAAGAGTGTCCAAAATATCAATGAGTTTGAGCCAATAAGAAACCTATAAGAGCTTAAAACCCGCGGAAGAAATGAAACCCGTGTTTTTGGTAGAATTATCGGGAAACAGAGAACTATGTTTTTTTAAACTAGTAACAGGGACATGCACGCGTGTTTTTCGCGCATACACATCGGTAGCGCACACACGCTAAAACACGCACACGTGCCCCTGTATAACATTTACACCATTTATTCCCCAACTTTTACACCATTTAATGCCAAACCTTCCCCCACTTTGAAAATATTTGCATAAATTGGACTCGGTGATGAAGTTTGAAGGGTGGGTCTTAATTTTTATTTGAAGGGATTACTCTTTGCATCTTGACACATTTGATAATTTGTGGTTGTCTATGCACCTTGACCCAATTGATATTGTAAGGTGAGGATGTGCATGCATAATAATCCTTATTTATGACTATGCGATGAGGATTTAAATGGAAGAGGATGTAAAGACATGTTATTTTTATACGTATTTTGATGGCGAGTGTCGAAGAGAAACGTGGTGATAAACCACATATGTTTGGAAGGGCGGAGGGAGGTTACATGATCATGATCATGCCACCCATCAAATTGAAGACAATTCCTGAGCCAAAAATTGTTTTTTTTAATTTTATTAATAACCATTGTGGTACTTTGGTCCAAATGTTTTTTCTAACTCATTGGTTCTCCATATTGTGTGCCTACTGCCACCTCTCTATATTAATGCATAAAATCAACCTCTGCTTGGTTTGTGGTTAAAGTTGCATGCCATTATTTGTAGTTGCATGCCATTGAGTGTTGTTTAGATTTTTCATGAGTCTATGACATTCATGCAATAAATGAAGTCTTGTAGAGGAGGACTCATCAAACAGGCAATTTGAATTTCATTTTGACAAAAAACATATTTTGTAAAGATCAAATGCCATGAATGCATCCTCATCATACCATGCAAGACCGTGGATATGTTGAAAATCATTGAACATCATCGAAGAATGAAAACAAGTTCCTCGAGATCTTATTGAAGCATATTGAGCTCAATTGAATTCCACCCGGGCCTTCATTGAAAATTCTAGACCTCACGCATCATTAATAACACATAGAATCCATGACACTATCCCTCTACAAGGATCCTCCTCCTCCTCCTCCCCATCATCATCATCATAATCATCTTCGTCATCGTCAGCATCATCATCATCATCCTCATCATCGTCATCATCCTCGTCATCATCATCATCTCCATCATCATCATCATCGTTATCACCCACTTCCTCATCATCATCCTCATCCTCCTCCTCATCATCATCATCATCTTGGTCATCATCTTCATCATCATCTTCATCATCAACATCATCATCATCGACATCATCATCATCCATCATCTTCATCATCATCATCATCTTCTTCATCATCATCATTGATAATGATGATGATGACAAAGATGATGATGGTGGTGATGATGATGATGATGAAGATGATGGATGATGATGAAGATGAGTACGAAGATGAAGATGATGATGCTGATGATGATGAATATGATCATCCTCCTCCTCCTCCTCCTCCTCTTCCTCATCATCATCTTGGTCATCATCAACATTGTCATCATCGGGGATGATTTTAAGAACCCCCCCTAAATTTATATGTATAAAAAATGGGCGAATCTTGCCGATATATAGGAAAATTTGAAGGTGATTTTATCAATAATATAATATGTATATATAATTTTTTGGCGAATATTTCATTTTATTATATGATGTTGTAAAATCCTGGTTAATCTTTCACTAAATTATAAGATATTGTAAAATCTTGGAGAATATTTCACTGAATTATAAAATATTGTAAAAACTTGGTGAATATTTTACTGAATTATAAAATTTTGTAAAAAAATTGGTGAATCTTTCGCTGATTTATAAAACAAATTGAATGGCACTCTGCTTGTTAATTATGAGTTCAAGGCTTCTTCAAATGTTGAGTTCAATTTATCTATTTCAAGTTTTGGTCTCAATACCAAATGGTAGTGGCCTTAATGATGCCTTCATATCCAAGCAAAGCGGAGTGGATCTTGTAGACATGTATTCTAAATGTGGGTGTTTGGAGGATGCACGTAAGTGTTTGACCAAGTGCCAGAGCAAAATACGGTCTCATAGAATGCAATGCTTTTAGGATATGCTCAACATGGACATGGTAGGGAGGAACATTATCATAGGGGTTCTTGGGGTGATGATTTCCATTCATAGCTCAGATGACGATAGCAATTGCCTCTTCTTCTTACTTACAGTTTTTTCCTCTACTACTTGAATTTTTATTTGTAGTTTTATCCCTACAATTAGTAGAGTTTTCTTCTTGTTCTTCTTTAGCTATATGTTTACATTCTACGTAGATGATTATTTTAAGTTAGATGTTTACATTCTACTATTGGACATGACCAGATAAGACACGGTTTGTCAAAAAGAAAGTGATAAATTCATAAAAATTAGATATTATAAGATGATTGTTGTGTTGTGCCATATTTACACCATCATCACTCATAAACAATGGAAATATATTAAGTCAATCTCCCATGCAGAGTAGCTATTGCTTGACTGATTCTTCTGGCGACACTCCAAATTTCATGCTGCAATTCACCATTTCCTTCTCCATTTGTGGAACTCCTTGCATTGATCATGGCATCCACCACCCCAGGAAATGAACAAAAACTGTATTCATTGCTTTCTGAATGAGCATAAGTATACCATCCACAATAATACATACCGGTTAGATGGTGTAGGTAAAGAATTTGAAGCCACAAATCTGACAATTTTGGACATATAGCACATGATTGCAGAAGCATCATGATGTGGGATCCTAAGCAAATCAAGGAAAAAAAATTATCGACTAGAAATGAAGGAAATCACTTCAACCCTAACAAGATATTCCATGAGCATATCTTCAGTGATGGATAATTATTACATCAAGCCTCAACAATTTATCGAATCTTAGAAAGAAATAGAACCTATTAAGCAATGGAAGCCAAAACCAACAAATTAAAATGCAGTACCTAGTCCTAGAATAATTGGCACATTCACTAATTAGAAACAATACATTTGAAGTTAGCAGGTCATCTTCTACAGCTGCAAAATCAACTTCTCCATCTGCAAAATCAACTTCTGAAGACTCATCATCCAAATTGCAGAAAATATGAAAGAGTTGAAAGTTAGGGATGAGCAACATGTAGTCATACCAAATCATTTTCAAGGTTTTGGGGCAGAACATACAGGACTTAGTTATTTTAGGCCTTTGGGATTTGGGTGCCCTCAATTTGCAGGCGATAGTTTTCTGTAAGAGTTATTTGGCCTCTTAGATCCAAGTGACCTTAATGTTTTAGTACTAGCATAGAAAAGAAAAAATTCCTAAGGAAGGAAAAGGCTCTTCAAGTTCACTTCGAAAGAAGGAAGCATTGTCAAATACAACATCAGAGCTAAGGCCTAAAGCTACAGTTCATAAGACCAACAATTCCGGAAGCATTTCTGACAGGATGAGGGAAAGGAAACCACAATCAAATGTTCAGAAGATTGCTTCAATTCTTACAAAAAAAAAGGACAGGTGAAGCATCTGAATTGAGAAATAATTCTGAGCTATAAGACAAACAATATCCAAGCAACAGTTCAAAAATAAATTCCAATTTTGTAGCTGGGAAGCTAGTTAAAAGGACTTTACAGAAGGCATCAATACTAAATTTGATTAAGAATGACACTCAGAAAATAACCAGTAAAAGTTCTGCTTTGAGGTCTTATGCTACACAGAAATCTGAACGGCCACAACAGAGAAAAAATAGAGGCCAAAGTGGAAGAGTGATACTAAAAATATGAAAAAGGTGAAAACTATGGGAACAAGTAATATGGATGCCTTGAAGAGGAAGCAACAAAGGAGAAAGAAGAAAAAGAAGGCACAAAATGTTCCACACGTTGAAGTATCACGTGCAAAGAGAAGCATCAAATATATTTTGCTCAAAATTGAACTCGAACATAATCTTATTGATGCATATTCATGGGAGGGATGGAAATGCCAGAGGTTTGTTTATCAGATCCCTGTCCTCCATGGGTTGGGAATATGAGGCAAGTCTTCCAAATGTTTTATCTATTGTTTGTATTATCTCACTAAAATATTTTTTTTTGATATGGCTGCCTGTAAATGTTTACTTATTGCAATGAACGTATCCATTCACTAAGTTAATAGTCGAATCCAACTCTCATATTGGATAATAAGTAAGAATAATATATTAGATTGATGATATAAAAGATGATATGTTACAATGATGGCCCTGCCTTAAATATGGCTCGGGCATTTGATGTTGAGGAGACGCCTCATTTCATAACCTAACTTTAGTTAACCTAATTATTAATTATTTAATTATTATCTTATTTTATGTTCATAGCATTGCCACTCTCTTAGAAAGGCTTTGTCCTCAAAGCCTTATAATGTTTCTGCATCATTTTATGTGGTGTCATAGATGACGAAACATGTCGATACGAATTGCTAAGAGTCGAACATAACTCCTGATATGTCAACGGATCAATCCATCCCAAATTGATTTGTTGTGGACTGATGGGATTCCCTACTGATGTGTCATCAGGAGATTTGATCACATTAGTACCATTATCTTTCGACATTTCCCACTTTTTCAAATATTGGTTTTTATGGTTGGGGTGTCGATAGGGGACTTTCACGATGTCATTTTCATTTACGAATGTCGCCTTTAGAGCATTGATCTGAGTTGGAAGTTGTATTTTCGTCTCTTGAGGATTTAAGTTTTTGTTCTGTATCTTTTCCAACTTGTTTTCTAACTGCCTATTATCATTTTGAAACTTCTTAATTAATTCGACTTGCGATTTTCTGTCATCTTCAGATGTCTTAAGTTGTTCCTTAAGATCTTCATTATGACTTCTGATACAACTATTTTCTTCTTGCTTGTCTAGAAGTTTCCCTTCAATGTCGTCCATAGATTGTTCTATCTTCCGGCTATTTTTCAACTTCTGAATTTTTGTGATTAGTATCTTGTTATGATTTCTTAGTCTAAAAATTTCTTCAGCATTGTTAGATAATGCTTTATTACTCTTCGCGATCTCTGACTTATGTGTCTTTTTAGAGTCGTCATTTTGTTGCTGAAGAACTTTTATCTGTTGTCGACACTGGCCGACCTCTGATTCTTGACTTTCTAATTTATGTCGTAACTGCATTAGTTATTCATTTTTGTCGCTAACGATTTTGTTCAAGCGTATTATTTCTGCTTCATAATTATTTATTTCCTTCTTTATATCTTGATTTCCTAACCTCTGATTGAATTTATTTTCAGCTTTTAATTCATCAATTTGCGCATACAATTTTTCTATACGCCTTTCCTGGTCAGAGATTTTTATTTCATTGTACTTTTCTTGTAATTCAATTCTTATTTATGAACTGTTATTTATGTCGCGCAATTCTTCATTGTCTTTTCGATAACGTTTTAACGTGGCTTCTAATTTTTCTCGCAAATCGTCTTCCATGGTCTTTGATTTCTTCGACGGTGGAATGATCTTTTTTTTTTTTTTCTTTGATGAATCTTTCTAAAACTTGGTCGTCTTTCTTTGACTTGACTTATCCAACGATGGATAGTCTCTGCTAGATCTTCACTTCTTGTCTTTTTTCTTCGATTTGTCTTCTTTGTCTTTTTCTCGATTTTGTCTTCTTTAATACTTCTTATCTTTTTTTTTCACAAATAATTACTATTTTAATAAAATAATAATAACTATTATTTTATTTTTTTTGGGACGCTTTCTTATAATTGTAATAATTTACAATTATGGAGTAATAATTCTTATTATCAAAGTAATAATAAATATTATTATTATTATGGAGCAATAAATTTTTAATAAAAATAAAATATTATATAATAATATTTAATATTATTATAATAATATTTGATTAATATTGTGTTTTTTCTGTTTTGTTTTATGTAGGGCTACGTGGATAATAGATGGTAAGTGGTGGATGGAAGAGGAGGAGCAATGGCAGAAGGGTGCGTAAGGTGTGAGGAGGAGGGTGCTGAGGGAAGGTGCAGCAAAAGGAGAGTGCGCAAGGCGTGACGGAGAGGGAGCCAATGTGGAGGAGTGGACGCAGGTCACGGTGGTGGTGAATAGAAGTGAATGTTGGCCGTGGGAAGGAGGTGCAGTGTGGGCGCACGTGAGGGAGCTGGGGAGGGCATACAGTGGAGCGAAAGCAGTGGTGGAGGAGAGCTGGGATGGGCGTGTGGAGATGGCGGTACAGGGAGAATGGGAGCCACAGAAGTGGTGCAGTGTGGGGGTACAGGCGAAGGGATTAGCGCGTAGAGTCAGATTCGGAGGGAGGGAGTGCAGTGTGAGGAGTATGCAGGAGGTGGACGTGGGATTTGGAGTGATGCATAGGAGGAATGGGAACTGAGGGAGACGGGAGGAACGCAGAAGTAATCACAAGGGTAGAGCAGTGCGGAGGTAGGAAGGGCATGAGGGTGATGAAGTGGGAGGAGGAGAGTTGGTTGGAGACGGGAGATGGAGGGAGGGAGAAGACGCGGGGGTGTGGAGTGGGTGGAGACAGCGTGTGTAGACGCAGAGAAGGGAGCATGGACATGGGATATGGGAATCCACATAGGGAGGGAGTGCGATGGGAGAGATGGAGTTTGGGAGGAGGATAAAAGCCTCATGATGAAGGTGTGTCAGAGAAACTCTAAAATAAATGGCCAAAAGCCTAGTTTCAGTCAAGGACCGATAACTCAAGAAACTTGATAATTGGGGCAGGAGCTGAGGAGTCGTTCCATGAGGATAGGTGAGCCGAAACTGAGCTCAATGGTAGGAGGAGCCGAATCCGAGCTCAGGTTGAAGGAGTCGAAACCGAGCTCTGATACCAAAAGCAATGAACGTATCCGTTCACTAATTTAATAGTCGAATCCAACTCTCATATTAAATAATAGATAATAATAATATATTGATAGATGATGATAAATTTACAATAGGCTCGCCTTTATAGGGCTTGAACAAGAATAGCAAAGGGTTACAACCTTTCGCTTATTAACCTAATAATCTATTTAATATATAAATAATAATAATAATTAAATATTCATAGCATTGCCTTCCCCTTTTGGAAAGCTTTGTCCTCAAAGCTTGAGTATTTTCCTAATGTTGTCCCTCATTCAGATTCAGTGTCGGTATTAGAGTCGGACGCAATTTCTTGTTTAGAGACTTGCACTTCTTTTCCATTGATGATTTTGCACTGTATTGTCTGATTGTTCCTACATTTATGGCCTGGGATCCAATCATCACCGCATCGACGACATATGTTTTTCTTCTTCTTTCTATTATCAGAGTAACTGTTAGATGGCTTTGATCTATTTTCCATTTCATAGGCATATGATTGAGGTTTGTGGCATTGATGGTCGGGTGACCACGTATCTTCACAATACCTACATTGTGTCTCTTTTTCTTGTCGATCATGGTTGCCGCCTTTTGTTTTTATTCCTTCCAGTTTGTGTTCTGCGGCTTTTGCTTTATGTCTTGCTACCTCTACGTTAGGTATGTCGTGTAACTTAAACTCTTTTTGGAGGTACGGTTTAAGACCTCCTAAACAGGGATGATTTTAAGAACCCCCCCAAAATTTATATGGTAAAAAAATTGGCGAATCTCCCCGATATATAGGAAAATTTGAAAACGATTTTATCAATAATATAATATGTATATATAATTTTTTGGCGAATCTTTCATTTTATTATATGATATTGTAAAATATTGACGAATCTTTCACTAAATTATAAGATATTGTAAAATCTTGGCGAATATTTTACTGAATTATAAAATATTGTAAAAAGTTGACGAATATTTCACTAAATTATAAAATATTGTAAAAATTTGGCGAATATTTCACTGAATTATAAAATATTGTAAAAATTTGGCGAATATTTCATTGATCTATAAAACACATTGAATGACACTCTGCTTGTTAATTATGAGTTCAAGGCTTCTTCAAATGCTGAGTTCAATTGCTCTATTTCAAGTTTTGGTCTCAATACCAAATGGTGGTGGCCTTAATGAAGCCTTGATATCCAAGCAAAGCCGAGTAGATCTTGGAGACATGTATTCTAAATGTGGGTGTTTGGAGGATGCACATAAAGTGTTTGGCCAAGTGCCAAAGCGAAATACAGCCTCATTGAATGCAACGCTTTCAAGATGTGCTCAACATGGACATGGCAGGGAGGAACATTATCAGAGGGGTTCTTCGGGTGGAGATTGTCATTCATAGCTCTGATGACGTTAGCATTGCATCTTCTTCTTACTTACAATTTTTTCCTCTACTACTTGAGTTTCTAGAATCTATTTGTAGTCCTCCCTGCAATTATTAGAGATTTCTTCTTTTTCTTCTTTAATAGTCTTGGGAGATGACTTTTTTGAATTGCTTAAATCAACAAAGGAATTGCACCCACAGACTATCCTTCAATAGATTGTGTGGCTACCCTAGACTGTTTTTGATACTTCAAGGCAAGTTTGTACATAGGTTTTAAGCTAGGCATGTTCCTTAAGTATTTTTCTTGGCACATACTTTGAATAACATTATAGTGATTTTGTTGGCATCCTGTAGTGCCGACTATTGGGGGCTATCGTATTGTTGTGTCATACTTTTGGACAATGTAACTTTTTTCCATCTAAATTCCTCAACACTAGTACCATATCTAAATGTTATACCATTTGTTGATACCATATCTAAATGTGTCTAGTAGTTGATTTTGATTGTAGATGTTGTATTGTTTGTTGATATTGGTGTGTAGATGTTATTATAACCCATGTTAGAGCTTTTATTACAAATTGTTTTTTTCTATTGATTAGAGTTTCCATGACATGTGGGGACTTGGACCTTGACAAACCGATAAAATAATAGAATCAGACATTATGCATCATTTTGGCCTTCACTAGCCAATTATGCCCATGGAGGCTAGGAAAATTTTGAGCCAATTGGACTAGAGGAATGTTGGTCTCGTGCCAATAGGTCTCCTATGATCAATGCATAGGAACCTAGTGCATAGACCATTTTTCTCTTCTCTTAGCTATGTAGAGCTCATTTATTTTTCTGAATAACGATAAGTATTTACAAAGAAAATATACAATCAGCATAAACAAATCGAAAAAGTGAAGACAATTAATTCATGCAAATAAAAGGTAATAAAAACTTATTTTCTCGAACCCTAAATCAATGGAAATCAACTAAATCTAATATTGATTCAAGCTACAACAAAGGGCTAAATCAAGCATCAAATGAGAACTAGAAGCATTCAAGGGTCTAACACAATAATTAACCAAAATACATGCAAACTCCACAAATCGACAAAATGTTTCAAATAAAAGCAATAAACAAACCATAAAAATTTGCACAAAATATTTGAGATAAACACCAACATGGTTTCATGTACTTGAATGAGCTCATTTTTGCTTAGCGAAAGTGTAGTCAAATTAGTTATTTATCCTTCAATGTCAGGACACTATCTATGTGAAGAGATAGCTCCTAGGCCTAGCTTTGTCAAATTCCAGTGTCATTTCCTATCACATAAAAAAAGAGACAATGTAAAAGATAAATATAAAAACATCAATCTTAAAATAAACTGCATCAAGGAAATGTATGTCATATCATCAATGTTATAACAAAAAAGTACAATGTAGAATCTATTTTTAATTAAAATGCTAGCTCAAATTTACATATAATGATCACCCGCAAGGGTCCATGGAACACCTATACCAAAATAAGACTCAAGAGTCTCTCATGTGTATTGGATCATATACAATCTTAGGTAAAATCCATTTCCCAATTCACATTCTGGGACTGGTCCTCATTTTCGGCACTCTGAACATGACCTTCTTCGAATGAGCCGTCATTATGATCCTCAACAACATTATGTTCCATATCAAATTCATTAGATAAATTTTCCAGATTGTTTTCTCCCCTTCTTTCACAATTTGATCGCCAGAGAGCTACTGCTCTTTCATATGGAAAATTGTCAACCTCATACTTTGTTACATATAATCTTAAGCATGTATCCACATTTTTATCAAGCTTATTCCTCAACTTTGACTTCAAAAATGTTAATGCACTAAACATTCTCTCATCCTCCACTGATCCCAAAATCATGGTTTGACATAAATCTACTAATTTGAAATACTCTGACATATTTTGTAGTAGAAATTCACTACCACTGAGTGTAGTCCACAATTTTGTAATTGCACCATATTCTAGAGCATTATCCAACTTAGAAAATTGCTCCCACATTGTATTAGCAAAGCATTGGGCTTAATCTTTCAATTTTTTTCCATCTAAAATACCTTGAATATGTTCTCCTTGTATCTCGGTCTCTCGACAAAAATGGCTCTGCAAAATCTTGATTTTAGCTATAAAGTCACCCTTTATAGTTTTTGAACATTGACGATCGTTCCAATATTGAGGGTATACCACAGACATGGCCTCCAACAATTCATCTCGAGGAAATCGTTCTCTTATCTCTAATGATAGTGATTTTGCAATTTCTATCAAGCTGTGCCTCACTGAAATCACAACATTGTCAAATTGTTTTCTTGACATAGGGCACTCTTTGGTGGTTCTTCCTATTTTGTCATTATAATAAAAAGGAACCATATACCCACGCACTGCCATACATAGAAACCCTTTTTCATCAAACTTCAATAAATTTTCATCATTTTCAATATTGATTATCTTAGCCCAATTTGTAAATGCTAGACCTGTAAAAGAATCTGCCATCATATACAAATTATCTAATGCAAGGCATGCTAGTTTTCTAGCATTTGTGTATTCAGCAATATACATCGTGCGACTCTGAGACATCTTCACGAGGCTATTCATTTCATGAAGCAGAGGAAGAACTCTAGCCAATGTTAAATATGTCTCTATATCAGTTAATAGAAAGAGAAGAGTTTGAACTTTTTCTACACTTAGGCGATGTTCATACATCACCCCTACCAAGGATGCATATTCATTGAATAGTCTTTGAGTTGGTCCCTTCAGTGAGATCCATCTTGTATCAACATCTTTTAATAGTTTGTTTCCATTTGTAACACCGTCGAAAAAAAATTTAAACTCTGAAAACCGTTTGGGACTCCGACAAAAGTATGCATGAACCTCACGTACAAGATATTCAACTTTTGAAACCAATGGAAAGTTGCTCACTATTTTAAATGCAAGATTCATTCTGTGAGCCATACAATGAATACCAATCATATACGGTGAAGCTGAGAGTTGTATTCTAGCACAAAGGTCGTTCCTTTGTCCCTGCATTACTGGTGCCCCATCTGCTCCAACGCATACCAACTTTTTTGCGATCATTGAATGATCCATACCACCAGTTTCCTTCAAAGTATTAATAACAAGTTCATAAATGTTTTCTGCTGTAGAACTTTTGCTCATTTTATGAATTCCAAGTAGATAGGAATTCCTGATATGGTAATTGACCGTATAAATGCTCATGCAAATCCATGCAGTATTATCAACAGCTGTAACTTCATCCAAGGACAGTGACAAAAATGTTGCATTCACAATCTTCTCTTTCATATCATCCTTTTCTACTTGAGCTAGATATTTTCCCCATTCCCAACCACTCGTTAAAGACCAATGAGAAGATGGAAAATTTGGCACTTGAATAAAAGATAGATATTTCATCATTTTTGGATAATCTGTCATAGGACGACCATTGGATAGGATGTGAAATACAGTGCTTAATTGTATCGACTTCGATAACAAATTTTTTTCCATCATCTTTCCGAATTGAGAAGTGATGGTTCCTCCACTTTCATCTAGTTTTCTCTTATTTATTAAGTATTTATTGTATTCCTCTTCACATTGGAGATGTCGGCTATCAAATTTCCATCTAGCAGTAGATTTCTTCTCATCATTTCCAGTTTTCTTATCATACACCTTCCCAACATGCTTCTCTATTGTGTCCAGCTTCATTTGCAATTTCACTACCTTGCCAAGTTTCCAACTACATGAAATGCATTTAACTTCTCGTGAGGTCTCATTCTTATTTGTTGGAGGTATCGGTTCAATAAATGGGAATCTTGATACCCAATCAGATTGGAATTGTCTCCCGAAGTCCCATCGGCCTTTTTTCCTCTTCAGTGAATGGTCTATGTCACCTTGCAAGGAAAAATCTTCCACATTTGAGCTACCAATTTCTGATGAAAATGCATTTGCCTCACTTTGATCACTAGAGGAATGTATTCTACCATCCATTGTATGTTTTGAAGATGCATCCTCCAAAGTGTTGACATCTCTCTCACCGATACCTTGCTCAAGAGAGATTGAACCATGAATATGATGTGGATGATTGGATTGATGTTTTTGAAAATATGACATTACATCCTTTTGTCTTAATGTTTTATTTTTCTCTCCATGATCCATGTTTGACATCTTGTTTCTTACTTAATGTTCCACAATTGATATTCCAAATCAATATAGAAACCAGAAGGAGGCCTGCATGAGAAAAATGATATAAAATTAGTACAACTGCAATTCCCTACGAGGAGGTTGGTCCTCCACAATTGCACCAAAAATATACTAAGTGATTAACCTAGGGGCCACTAGAACAACAGGGAACAAACAACACACCACAATAAAAATTTTCCTAAGGTTGTGGTGATGGGGTCCCTTGTGCTCCTGATGAACTCACCTCGCTGCCGCCGTGACTGGCAGGTCGGGAGAATAGCCACTTTGAAGAAATTTTGATAAAAGGATGTGTTTTAAAAAGATTTTTGAAAAATATAATCAAACAATCCTATGGCTCTCTAGACTCAACAAAATTGTGCATATGAACCAAGGCCAAATTAAACTTGGAAGACTTGACTCAAGCTCATAAGAGTCAAGTAACTATGCATAAGGTGCTATACCCATATCTAAGAATGAGATCATTGTGTGACTTCAATTGTAGTTGGTGTTACCTAACTTCATTGCAAACTGATGACAATTTATTAATAGAAAATAGTACAAGACTAAATCTAATTTTTCGAAATTGATCAAACCTAAAATCAAGGCTCAAGTGCATTACTTGCCCCACATTCATTCCAATACATGTTCAACATCATAGACTCCTTTCAATATTCCTTCTTTTTGCAACCCAAATAGGATGTAGATCGCATAATGAAACTACGTACCTTGAGACCATAGCCAAATTTTGAAATATGTCAAACCACTACAAACTACCTCAGCAACGTTTCCAAACATATGGAAACTACTCAACAATTTATCATTGTTTCAAAAAACTCCTAGAAATTTCTCAAAAATTCACAAAACTACCAAAACCTATTGGTTCCAGGATTCCAACATTATTTCTCCTTTTTTACTTCAGAAAATAATAATAGATAAACATGAGCAAAGACCACTGAACTAACCCTAAATGGCCACACAATCCCTAACAGAACATAAATCCCCACTAACTCATAAAACTTCTCAATAAAGAGATCTCAGATTCTATATGTTCAGAAAAGTGCAGTATCCTAGCAGTGAAAAAAGCATTGACCAGGTTTTTTTCATAACAAAGAGCAGATCTTACTTTTTGCTTCCATTTCTAGGAATAGAATGCTTCCATTAGACCTATTTCTTACAATTTATTAAGAAGTCTATCCCAATTTTCCTATCCTTATTGGTCATTTGTCGCACTCATTCCTATTAGCTCTTGCTTCTAATAACTGAGGGAAATTAGACTGAAATCCATTGATTAATATCAAGTTATATTTGTTCGTCTTAAAATAAAATTTGAAAACTAGAAAATTCATAAATAAATAAATAGTAAAGAGATTCCCTTTTTCAGGTACCCACATCAAATGCCCATCTAGGTAAAGAAATTCCCTTGTTTGCATTGATAAGAAGTACTTTTCTAGGTAATTTCAAAGCTTAATTTGATTCTTAGACCATTTCTTCTCAGAAGGCTGAAGGAAAAGGTTGAAGAGTCCCTGCCTAGGAAAAAAGAGATAATTTTGTATGCAGATATGAAAGAACATCAGAAACATATCCAAGATCATTTAGTCAATAAAACACTTGAGGTTTATTTGCAAAATAAAGGAGAAAATGGTGACTTAACTTGCAATTTGATTCACATCTCCAAGCATGGTACTGTAGCATTTAAGCAATAGATTTTATTTGTGTAGAGTTAAGCAAATTGCTCTGTGGTATGGAAAGCGGTGGTGCAGCATTTCCCTTTGGTCAGCTCTGGATTAGTGTGGAGGATAGGAAATGGGCAACTCACTCGTATTGGACTGGACCCTTGGGTTGGCTGTAGGGGAGGTCATGTCATGCCTGTGGACTTGAGGAACTTCTTGGTAGCTAGAGGTTTCCATTTTCTGGCTGATGTAGAGGATCCGGGATCATCTACTCTTTGGCATCAGGGGTGGATCTCTGCACAGCGTCTTGAGATTCCTGAAGATATGCAAGGAGTTTGGGAGGATTTTCTCCGGATCCTAAGACTTTCGTATATACGACTGACCAATAGGAATGATGAACTTATCTGGGATCACCATCCCTCTGGAATTTACACCCCAAGGAATGGATATATCCAGCTGAATGTGGAAGCACATAACAGGGAATTGGTGTGGTGGTGGAAATATCTGTGGAAGTTAAAGTGTCCGAGTAAAGCAAAATTACTCTTCTGGGCTATTCTGGAAAATAAGGCTCCAACCTGGGACATTCTGCAAAAATGCTTCCTTCAGGGACCGGGGTTCTGTCCACTTTGTAAAGATGCGGAAGAGACCATTAATCATCTATTTGTTTATTGTCGGTTTACTTAGGCAGTTTGGGCTGATATATGCAAATATCTGGATTTAAATGTGAGATGGTGGGGAGCGAGTGTCCATGAAGCATTCCAATTGTGGTGTACTTTACAAAAATCCTCTCCCATCCGGGCTTCCCCTTGTATTTTCGCATGGGGCATATGGATTACCAGAAATAAGCTCATATTTCAAGATTGCAGGATTCTGAAGGAGACTGTAGTGGCACAAGCTGTGGCTGTTATCCAACACTACAAGACACTTGTCAAAGAGATTAGAACTCGACCTGTGAGTGAGGAAATGAACGATAAAACCATGTCGTGGGCATATTTTGATGGTGCTTCTCTTGACCATCGATCGGAGTGTGGTGGGGGTGGAGTCCTTTTCAAAACCGAGTCTCATTTCTTTCATATCGTGGCTAGTTTGGGGAGGGGATCTAACAACTATGCTGAACTTATGTCTCTTAGGCTGCTGCTGTTATTTGCACTTGAACAAGGATGTCTATCTCTTCAGATATTTGGCGACTCCAGGATAGTTATTGACTGGGCAAAGGAGATTACTCATTGTCATGTGATGGTACTCATACCTATACTAGAACGGTTAAAACAGTCATTTAATCATATTACATTTACACTTGTCTATAGGGAGAGGAATGGGATGGCCGATCATCTTTCCAAAGAAGCGACGCAGCAACATTTAGCACTTGGCACTTGGAGGATTACTATTCACTCTATTGGGGGCACCTACAGTTATTACCACAGACCATTTCATGAAGCTATAGAGGCACGGAATTGAGCAATAGCTCAGATTTTGATGACCAGGGATGGATGCCTATTTTAATTTCTGTAACAGTTTTTGTTTAGTTGAATGGATATATGCCGGCTGTAGATAGTAGCTATGTGATGGTCTGATACAGTAGTCTATCTGTAATCGGATAAATGCGGGCTGTATGAATAGCCGGACTCATTGTTTTGAAGTAGTATGGAACGTTGGACTTGATATTAATATGGGACAGTAAATATGTGTCAATGTAGGGATCACAGTGATCCTAATACATTTGCAAAATGTAATTTTGTTCATCTTTTTGAAATAAAATTACGACTTTTTCCAAGGAAAAAAAGGTCACAGCAACTATTAGGTCACAACAACTATTTGTGTAGAGTTAAGCCATACTCATGAAAGTTTTCATTTAAACAGAAAGATAACAATGTTCTCATTTTATGGTAGCCTTCATCCAATCCTGGGAACTTATCAAAGTAAATATTCAAATCCCCTAGGAAAACATAGGGACTTTTTAATTTATTATGTCCTTGATAGTGGTATGATCCGTCTGTTTCCTAAGCTGCTATATCTATGAAACTTAACTGGAATTGCTACATATCTTAAATCCAAGCTAAACATTGGACACTAATTTTCACACTTTGTCATTGATATTTCTCAAGGGTCTATTTATTTGCTTGGGAAAAAATTACTTGGAGATAACTTTTATAATTATTGTTCCTATCAAAGCCTATTCCTAGTACCTCATCTCACTCTTCTTCCAATTTTTTGAGTCCTCCAATTTTTTTACCCAATGCCACCACTCCAGATCCTACACTATCATTCATGTACAACAAATCCTTCCAGCATCAACTAGGTTTCCTATATGTTCATAATTATCAAATTAAATCTAAAATCACCACCCTAATTATGGATAATGGTAGCCAAATAAATATATTTTCCCATGATATTTAGTCTCCTATCTGCAACTCCCCACTACAGACCATCAAACTCCATATCAGGTTTGGTTACAAAATATGCTCCTCATCTAAATGTCACTGAGCATTATTTTATCACCATTTCCATTGGGGCATTTCAATATACTTTGGAATGTGATGTGTCTCCTCTCAATTGTGTATATTTACTACTGGGTTCCCTTACCAAATTATTCGTCATTCCCTATATGATGCTCACCACAACACTTATAAATTTTTTAAAGATGGAAAGGCTTGTGATCTCACATCTTCTATAACCCATTCACCTTCCTTGTTGTCCAACAATGTTGCCTGTGTTCCATGTCAATCTTCACAAATTCATGTCACTATGTGTGGTTAAATGGGTTAAGATTGATAATGACTCCCATCCTTCCACACCCTATATGAATCCCTTGTTAGATGATTTTGTGTATGTATTTACACCTCCTGTTGGCCTTCCCCCCATTCATTTCATCTAGCACACTATTGATCTTGTCTCAGCATCTTCTCTTCCAATTGCTCCAATATACCATTTAGCCCCTCACAAATTTCTTGATATTGAGTGACATCTTCAATATGTCTTAAACTCTAGACATATAGAACCTAACTGCTCTCCTTATGGTTCCTCTACTTTCTTCATTTCTGTAAAGGAATCTGGTGCATGGCATCTTGTTACTTATTATCATGATCTCAATGAAGTGACTATAAAAAATTGATACCCATTTTCTCACATTAATGATTTGCTTATCCATCTCAAGGGTGCCCAATTCTCATACTCACAAGTAACATCTGTAAGGCTCGTTACAAGTATTATATTATATACCTAGCATATATTATTATGTTAGTATTAGGTATGTGATTCAATTCTAGTCTATAAAAGGTTCTAGTCTAGCTCGCTGAAAAGGTTCTGTTCTAAGTGGTGGAAGGTTTTGAAACCTCCTCAATCTACGAAGCTCTTGATTCTCCGTGATTATAAATATAAAATAACAGACTAGAACCTGGTGGCCACTACAACTAGGGGGCAAACAGCACGCCAACTAAAAAGTCCTAAGTATACAAACCAGGCAAACAAAGATGCCTTCCGGAGAAGAGTCTGGGATGATGAGGGCCCAGAAAAGATCAACGAAGGAAGAAAGACAGTTACCCGGGGTCCACAATACAATGACTAAGGGTGCAAGCGTTGGAATCACCCAACCGCCCTCCCAAAGACCTGCAAGGGATTTCCTCCCATGTCTGTCTTAGGTACAGCAAATATACCCTCTGTTGTCACCTGTGTATGAACCTAGAGTCAAATACTAAGGATACCACAACACCAAAAACTCCTGGGGGAACAGTCACCGGTCGAATCAGAAAGCGTGGGCAGGGTAGCTAAGCCCGAAACTCAAAAGAGTCCCCAATACGCAATCCAATCCTGGTGTATGCTCAAACAGAGAGTAGGAGGAGTATTCCCAACAATCTGATCTCGCAATGACCTACTGCATAGATCCCAGGCAAGTTTTGAGTGAAATGGGTTTACCTATGATAGTCTCACTATGATTTTTGCGTAATGTGTGATCTTGAGTGGTTTAAGGTGATTTAAACTCAAGATCCTAACCAAAACTAATTGGTGTAGTGTACCCTAAAAAAGAAAAATGTTTCTATTTCATTTTATTAAAAAGGTTTTAGGGCTGTTATTACTCAAAAAGGGTAGTGCTTTTGTGTGGCGTGGTTGCAACAAGGAAACAAAAGTGCCATAAAATCAAAACTTTCTACAACAAAGCTCTTTTTCATTTTTTCATTTACTGGAAAGAATAAAAGAACAATCTAATAAATTATGATTCAATAAACTGACCACAAACAATGTTTAAGTACAAGAAGCAATCACTAAACAAAGTGCTGGAAAATATTGAAGTGTCTGGCCATATTCCCAAAATAATGAGGTTATTCCCAAAATAATCCTTCTTAGACTCATTTTCCATTAAAAACATCTAAAATCCATAAAGCATTGCATCTCATGGCCATATTTCAACTATGAATAGTTTACCAAAGGACATTATAATGTTTTTAGTAACAATGATGGGTGTATGCATCTTGATAATGGTTAGGACAGTATAAAAAGATCCTTGGTCATTTAACAAATATTCTTTGGCTCAATTGTGGTGAAATATGCATTGCAACACCACATAAGACCTTTCTATGGAATATTTGGCCTCTAATTGGGATATGGCTATGATTAATTCATTTTGGGGACCCGTGATGGGTCCAGGGGCATAGACCATGGTTGAAAAGGAAAAAAAGGTCCTTCACGGGAAGATTAACCTTCTAGGACTTACACATTGTGAGTCAAGCCCCAATCATGAAACATGTCCTCTCTATGGTGTCTTTGACTCCTAAGTGTCATTCCATGTTTCTATATGGTGTCCTTGACTCCCAAGTACATACCCTTATTGGATTTCAAGTGGTGTCATTTCTGCTAAAATGTAATAAGTTATATTCTAACATTATATGTTGAGGTATAAGGCATGCTTGATGTCTATATGGTCTATAGTTATACTTAATGGGACTAATAATTTAACCCAATACTAGGTCATAAAATATTGCTTCTTTCTTCACAGCCTTTGGACTTAGTTGTGCCAAAATGTCCCTTAACCATATGGCCCTCATTTTGGTTCAAAATTATTCCCTTGAGAATGTCTTTTTGTTTGGATCATTCTCTGTATTTTCTGATGACTGGGAGATTTTATCTGACATTAAGCAAACTCCTCGCAGTTCAATCAATACTTGCTTGAGTCTAACATTAGCAGAATTTTCTCAGAATCTCATGATGAGAGAGTTGAGACTATCATGCTCAAATGTATGATCTTTTTAAACCACATAGTCCTGCAAGCCAATATGTAAGTTGTGTTTGGGTCTCACCCATAACAATTGAAGAATATTTTCGTGCTCATGTTTTATATGCATAGGATACACACCCTTTACATTTTGAATAATGAAGATGTTTTCTTGAGGGTGAACAATGATCTAAAACAAATAGGGGTTAACCTTCAATGATCTGCTTTCAATATTTTTCTATTTAAATGCCATTTCTGTCAATAATTTCCATTATTTTTAATATGATATGTTCAAGAATGTTTTAACTTCACATTCTCATGTGCCCTGCAAGTGTTCACTTGGGTCTTATTGAGGCTATAATTCTAATATGTTCATGAAATTCTAAGTAGATATTGGAAGCAGATTGCAACTGAAGCCTTGCCATCAATTCTAGGTCTTTTTTGGACCTTAAACCAACATTAATAAGTGATTTTTTGTGTGTTCTGGACAATCATATCAGTGGTGAAGAGACTTAAAAAAATTATGGGCATGAATTTGGACAAGGGAAGCAATTCTGGGCCCTTTAAACTAGCAAATAACCCATATTTCCCCTAAATCTGGGCATGCTCTAAGAATTCTGGGGCTAAGAAGTTGAAAGAGTATAGCAATAGGAGAATTGAAGTTTGAGATTCAAAGCCTATTATTGCAGAATATAATCTCAACCTTGTACCACATTCAACATAGCTTTTGATTTAATGGATAGAACTTGGTTGGTTGGAAACGATTTCATCTTTGGTGAGAACAATATTGGTAGACACTTTATATATTGGACTACTCTATGGATGCCTCGCAGTTCTGGTAGCCCTGCAACATACTTTGGCACACAATAGGATCATCTTTTGAGGCAAGTGTAAGGAACAATAGGATCATTTTTTTAGGCAATGGGATTATAAGAATCAAACTCATTGAAATGTAAAATAAGAGGGTGAATATCTAGTTTACAATTATATTTGTTATGTGTAAAGCACAATGTAATCCCTTTAGAGCACATAATTTTTCTAAAGGAGATCACATAAAGGATGGATAATTAAAAGTTACGTAGTTGTTCACAAGCAATCCAATCTTGTGATGACATGTGATGAGATCACAGTTTGAAAGAGGTAGTTGAAATGTTGTAGCAAGATTCTCAGATGTTATGGGTAATGAGACAATGCAAATTGTGGTGATATTGCAAGTTGCAGGATACATTGGCACAATGGTGCATAAATTTTATGAGACATGATATTTCCATAAGAATTCAAATAAATTTCAATTAATTTTTAATCATAAGTTATCGATTGGGGTTTGTTCAATTAATGGCCATATTGAAATCTTTCGAAATCTTCACATTTTGCAATGAACAACAACAAAAAGTCAACTTTCACAACAATTGTAAAACCACACAAGTATCCAGCTGATGCAAAAAAAAATGTTGCAAATACATAATTGTTTTTAGTAAATGAAGAACAATGATTCTGTTCCAAACTTGTTTGCTTACAATTCCTTGATAGATCACCTTGGAAAGCTTGGTATGATAGAGGAAGCTAGCAAGGTATATGCAGAACTCCTTTCAAGGGGGTATGAACCAAATGTCGCTACCTACAATGCACTAATTCGGGCATCTAGCATAGTGGGCATAGTGGATCATGCATATGCAATATTTGAAGAGATGATGGCCAGCAGCTGTGAGCCAAATCCATTAACATATTCTAATCTAGATCAGCTGCTGAAAAATTCAGTTCTGGAAATCCTAATCCTGTAGCCCTTAGGGCAATGGCACTAGTAAAAAATCTTCGGATAGACTGCTGAATAAAATCAGAAATGGAAACCCTAGTTCCATAGCGCTTTGGGTAATGCCACTAGGAAAAAATCTCTAGATCCGCTGCTAAAAATATCAGATCTGGAAACTCTAGTTCTCTAGCACATAGGGCAATGCCACTAGCCAAAAATCTCTCGATCAGCTGTTGAAAATAATCAGATCTGCAAACTGTAGTTCCACAGCACTTAGGGCAATGCCACTAGGCCAAAAATATCGAAACTCTTGGTGGAAATAAGAATAGAAGTGATGCCGTGAAACCTTGGTTCCACATTCATAAAAAGTAGTGATGCCACTGGTTCATAGCCTTGGATTAGCTCAAGAAAAGATGGCTGAAATTAATCAGCAGGTAAACCCTAAGGCTATTAGTTCCAATCTATGGACAAGACCTCTGAAACAAATGCATAAAATAGGCTCAAATAGCTGTAAATAAGGCACCTTTGTCCAGCCAACAATACACCATGAAAACTGCCCCCAAAGTCCCCAAGTTAGGTACTCTTCAACATGTCAAAATCTAATCTCAAAACATACCAGCATGAACAGAGAAAAAGAAACCCTAACCAGTAGTGAGATGAGTAGGGAAAGGTTCACACCAGCTCTGATACCATGTTGAGATCACAAGAGAATAGAGGGGATCAAATGGAACTAACAACAATCTCAAAATCCTACAATAGAAAAGGGGAAAAACAGCACTACGCTAGAGATGAACCATAAGTGCACCAAAGAGAATCACCAAGCTCTACTTGATATCGTGTCGGTGGGCTTAAACACATATGTAAAAGAATGATGTCATTAGGGTAAAGAATGATCAAGAAGACCACAAGTTGATTTACAAATGAGAGAGTTGTGTATTTATACACAACTCAAGTAGTTAAAGGCACTTTCATCAAGGAGTTATGGCCCTACATAAAGATGACTAGGTCAACCTTAACAACAACATAGTATTGCAGCTTAATTTATTTATCTGTTGTGCTCTTGAATTCAAGATTGTTGTTTTATTGCATAATATACCTGTTACTCATATAAAAAATACCTTTTTTTCTTAGAAGTGTTTCTTTTCTACTTACAAGTGTTTCTTATGTACAGGGCACTGATCATGTCTATTATGAGACAGAGTTTAGAACAGAATGGTGCAGTAGCAATGGAAAACCACTTCCATGCTTCCTTTTTGCAAGGAAAGTTTCTAGAGGTGCTGCAATGCAGCTTTTAAATCTGGTGAAATCAGAGAACGATACCATGCGGTTTCCAGGTTCCAAGTTGGAACTTGTATCATTGGTAAAGGTCAATATTACAAGTTCAGAAAGTAGCCTGTTCCCTGGGAATTAGAAAATTTTATGTATTGCTGTAATTGGTGAGGTGATAATGGTCAATTTGGTGACAACATTTACTGTTTACATTTCCCTTCAATTACTAATGCTGATGCTGTCTGCTTTCTACACAATGCTTGGATCTTACTAAAATCCTTGATATAGGATATTGTTTTGTACAGTGCTAAAAATATTGATCATTGTCCTTGAGTTCTCAGCTCCCAAGTTCCTTGGTAACACCAACCAAAGAGCTTGAATGGCGAAATTTTAGTTTTTTCCTATGAGAACATATTCTATATGTAAACAAGTTATCTATCCCTGTTGTAAATCCAAGGTTTTCAGGTTATCACAAGAATGAAATGCCGGTGAAAAGTTGAATCCAAATCTGTCAAAGGGAGTTCAAAGTATTGGATTATTCTTTAATTTGAATGCTACACAACAAAATCATTGTTGATGTACAAGCTTTAAATGCATCTTGGATCCGATAATTCAAAGCTGTAAGATTTTTGAGCTTGGACTGGCAGGAATGAATTTTTTTTGCAGCTTGTCCTTGAACATTAATGATGAGAACAAGGCATTGAGAATGCCATCTTGCAGCATGCCCATGCAGAGGTGTTTAATTGTAGGGGCATATATGGTTCAATGTAGAAATTGTAACTGGCTATCGAGTCAACTACTTTATTAAAGAGGCTCATTAAAGGGACTGGAAATGGTGGCATTAGCAAAGTCTTTTAAAGGACAGTGCTAACTAGTGTTTGAATTTTTTTCCTTTCTGTTCAATGGTTCTGGAAAAAAAGTTTTTAATGCGCATCCCATTCTCTATGTTGTCTAATGCAGATGAAGTGTAAGGGCATTAAAGATGTTTTTAGATACTTTGGAAACAGAAACTAAGCTTTCTAAATTTCATGATGTGCTTACATGGCATATATCCCACGAATCCGTGAACAACTGATTGGTTAGGCTTTGGCCATAGCGGCCATATAAATAGGTCATAGCAGCCATCTATATATAATAGGCCATAGCAGCAAGCCATCTCATTCAAATCTGACAAACGCCTTCCTTACTTCTAATGGGTGGGCCATAGCAGCCATATTTAAGTGATCCAGAACCTCATGAATAAGCATTTCATTTCGCCACATACACTCAATCTCATCAACTAATTGTCAATGCGTTTTGTTCCTGAACTAGTAACAAAGGATTTATTTAGGTTGAGGAAAAGGAGCCTTGAGTGAGAGATTGCGGTGACGTAATTACTCTTATATGTCTTATTAAACTAACTCCCATGATTGTGTTCTGCGGAGCCCGATACCCATCTATTTATATTTATCTGGCAACTAGCTGCCCACTCAGTAAAACACTATTTGGTGGTTACGTAATGCTTACTCCCATCTATATAAATCTTATCAATCGGAGTAGCTCATGAATTAGGATAACTCACTCCCTCATGATAACTCCTAGCACTAGTTGATGGTAAGGTGAAACTAGTTGTTATATCTTATATAAAATAAACTAACTAACAACTATGGGGGGGCATACTTAAGAATCATTATCAGTTGAACACCCATAAAATAAACAAGGCAAGGAAAGGAAACTCATTAACTCAGAAACTAGGTAGGAGGGTAGCTCATGAATCAGTCATGAATCAGGCTTACTAGCTCATCATAACGAATAACTCCTAAGCTATCTCTCTCAGGCAACTATCTATCTCATAACTCCTAAAAAGAATGAGTAGCTCATGGCTCATGAATAAGGAGTAGCTCATCAATCAATCACAATGTGTAGCGTATGAGATGTCATGATCTATCTTAGGCGGAACTAACTCATTCTAACTCATTATGGGTAAGGTAAAACTAGTTATGGCAAGGCTCCTAAGCTATCTTTAAATTTTATGAAACTATTACAAGAAAGAAAATCTAAGAAATATTTATAGGAAAATATGTGTCATATACAACGGAAATTTCTGTCATGTAATTGCAATCTATGTACTCCATGAAACTATCAACAGAAAGAAAAATATTTAAAGGAAAAATTGTGTTATATAAGTGTAAATCATATGCTATCAGCTTTGTACATTATCAATTTTCAGGGATTCGGCTTTATAAAATCTAAATGCAGTGAACCAGGCCTTACCAGATGGTGTTATTTCTGATCTACAAAATGATATTATTCTTGGAGATATTCATAGAGAGGGCATGATTTTACGAAAGGTGGACTTAGTGAAAGTGTTTCCGAGCCATCAACAGTCCCTTATAATGTCATGGAAATGGATCCTAGTTCTGATCCTAAGTTGTCCTCTTCATCTGCAAAAGAATTGCAATCATTGGAAAGAATGAATGCAAATCCTTTCCACAGTATTGGTGATGCATTGAAGGACTGGAAAGAGAGAGTAAAAATATCAGATATCAAATCTGAAGATCATAAAACAAATGAAATTTCCAGCAAAATAAAGGAACTGGAAATTGATGGAGGAGATGAATTCCAATTTCTGTTGGAAGAAAAAAGGATAATTCCCAAGCATTAGGTGCTGCAACTGCTGATCAACTTGATCAGAACATAAATGTGAACAAATCGAGTACAGTGGAAGAGGATCTAATTGAGGAAGAGGTTGCACGCCCTGTAAATGAGATTGAAGATATTGTAGATATAAAAGACAATGGTATGTTACAGCAAAATGTTAAAAGTATTGGTGTGAATATGAAAACTGAGAAGCAAGTGCAGAACAAATTTGTTGATAATGTTTCGTCCTTTTCACAAATTATGGAGGATGAGATGGATATTGAGTGTGAAAACCAAGACAAAGTTCAATCCTTTAAACATGGAATGGGTTTGTGTGGACTCTGAGATCTACTGCAAGGATTCGTAGAAGGAGATGACAGTAGGTTGAGAGTCAGAACATTGTTGCTCACTATAGGGTGTATTGTCATAGAATTATCTGAAAATTCTGTTAGAATGAATGAAATCTTTTCTCTTCTTTCTAAGAGAATTGAATGAAACACGAAGGGTCTAAGAGGGCAACTAAAATTGAATTTTAGAGATTTCACATTGTCACATACCTTTGAATGCTCGAAACCCTTCTGAAATGTACAGCGGCCAGCCAAAGCAAACCTCCAGATACACACTACAAACTGGTAACACGATTCTTTGAAACAAATAGTAAAAATGAGCCATGGCGATTCTAGGGGTTTTATTGGCACTCTAATAGCCAAATCGCGGGCGAATTGGACTCCAAAACCGCTATTTCCTCAAATCGAGGGCGAACCATAGCTCCAAAAAAACCCATGCCAGAAATTGAGGGCGAACCATAGCTCCAAAAAAACCCATGCTAGAAATTGAGGGCGAACAATAGCTCCAAAAACTGCCATGCCAGAAATCACGGCGAATGAATTTACAGGAAACAACATCCCTAAAAATCGGGGGCGACTGGTGCATCCAAGGAAAAATCAAGGAAAATAAACTAGCGAAAATCAATTTTCCCTTATTTCTTCCACAAAAATCGCGGGCGACTGGTTTGTCCTATAAATTCCTGCTAAATACGATTTTGGCTATATAGTTTTTGAATATTTACAAAACAATAAATAGTGGGCTATTAAAATTAATTTTCAAAAACCTCTTTTACATAAAAATTTGCCCTAAAAAAAATTGGAAACCTTCTAAATTCGCCATTGGGATAAATTTCGCCCCTAAAATCATCCCTGCTCCTAAATAGGTTTCGAGTCTTTGCTTGTCAGACAACCCAAATACTCGTGTCGACAAGGATTCCCACTGATGTGTAAATTTCTCAACACTTCCAACTTGTTGTAATCTTGTAAGTTTACTGAAAAATTCATCTTCCTTGATTCCTTGAAACCTATTAAAAAAATCATTTTTGAACAAGTTCCAGGTGTAGGCAAAATTGTCTCTCTTCCACCATAAGTACCAATTATAGGCGTACCCTTCCATATGCATTGACGCATATTTCACCTTCTCCTCGTCAGATTGAATATTGTAAATGTTGAAGTATTCTTCTGCTTTGTTTAGCCAAACAACGCATTGGTCTTCACTTCCATTGTATTTCGACAATTCTATTTTTGCCTTAGGTGGGTACACTATGTAAGGGTGATATTGATTCCCTTTTGCTTTATGGTTTGATGGTGGATCGGAACTACTGGACGATGTAAGTGACATATTTGAACTGCTTCATTGTTGGCGGTGATTTTTATCTTTTTTATTCTCTACTATCTTACTGATAGCTTCTATTTGGTTGTTTAATCGTGCCTCCATATCTGGTAGTACTTTTGTTTCTATCTCTTGCTTAAGCGTCGCATTGTTAATCTTTATTTCTTTTTGCAATTCTTCTTGATTCTTGGCAAGTGCTTCCTGTGTGAAAATATGAAATGAGGCATCTAGCATGTCTGGACTACTGACTTGGTCTGTCTTAGGCGTTAGTCTTTGTAACATCTCCATTAATATATTATGGTTCTGCGTCAAGGTGCTCAAGTTCTAGGTTATGGTGTTTATGTTTTGAGTCATAACACTCATTTTGTCATCCAAGTCTTTTTGTTTTTTGTTCAGAGTGTCAAATTTTTCACTCAACCTTCTTTCTAGTACCAGAACAACTTCATCTTTAATTTCTTTTTTAAGCACGACATTGTTATTTTTCATATCTTCCTTTAAATCTTCTTGAAACACTTTCTCAAGTTTGTCCATTCTGGAGTTTAGACCTTCGACAATTTTTAAATCTCTAATTTGATCTTTTTCTAATTTTTCTAATCGGTCTCGTAACTCAACCATGGTTCTTGACCTGGTGTGGGGAGATGAATATTTGGACCCAATTTTGGTAGGACTTAATTAATAATAATTATTGTAAGGAAACTAATTATTATAATTAACGGGTAAAATAAATAAATATAATAATTATTATATTTAAATATATATATTTTTATAATTTGGGATTGTAAATTTTAATAAAATTAAATATTAATATAATAATATTTAATTTCTTATTAAAAATGAGGGTTTGCATGAACGAGTGATGGAGTGTGGCAGGTTTGATGTGGACGAAGCGTGTTGGTCGGAGTGTTGAAGTGGGTGGTGGGATGTGTCTGTATGCAGGCTGGCTCGTGAAGGAGGTCACGCAGATGGAGAGTGCCGGTGGAGAGAAGGCGATGGCAGGCAGGGGGAACACGAAAGGGAGTGCGAGGAGGTGGAGGGAATGCGGCGAAACTATGTGTAATGGCGGGAAGCGAGGCCAAGTGAGCGTTGGAGCAAGGGGAGGGACACCATCGACTTTGCAGGCGATGTGGGAAGTGGTAAGGTGAGGGAAAAATGCGTGGGGGCAAGTGGAAGAACCGCACGGGAATGGAGCAGCCAAGAAAAAGGGAAAAAGGCACAGGCGAGGAGAGGCGTGGTTGGAAGAGGGGACGTGCGGTGAAGGAAGGCGCACAGTGGGGAAAGTGCGTGGTGCAGATGGGTGTATGTAGGTAGCCAGGGAGTGGGGCGTGCAGGTGGGTAAGTGCAATGGTGGACTGGAGAGAACGTGCAGGAGCGAGTCGGGGCGCGAGTGGGAGATGTGGAGAAGGGTGCGAATGGAGACTGCACAGAAGGAGTAACAGCAGTGTGGGGGCGAGCTAGGGGGGGCGGTGATGAGAAAGCAGTGGGGGTAGGGAAATGAATGGCTTGGAGAGGTGATGTGTGGGTGGAGTGATAGGTGGTGAAGTGGAGCAGTGGAAGAAGGTTGATATGAGCTGAAACCGAGCTCAAGGGTGGACGCAGCCGAATCCGAATCCAAGTTCACCTGAGAGGTTGATGAGCCGAGTCCGAGCTCGGAGTGCAGTAACGAATCCGCTCTGATACCAAATGCAGTGAACGTATCCGTTCACTAAGTTAATAATCGAATCCGACTCTCATATTGGATAATAAGTAAGAATAATATATTAGATTGATGATATAAAAGATGATATGTTACAATGATGGCCCTGCCTTAAATATGGCTCGGGCATTTGATGTTGAGGAGATGCCTCATTTCATAACCTAACTTTAGTTAACCTAATTATTAATTATTTAATTATTATCTTATTTTATGTTCATAGCACTTATATTGACAGAATTTTAGATGAAATCTATGATATACAAAAGTCTGTAAGTAAGTGCGAGTCTCTTATTAGTACACATTTGAAGGTATACCTCATACTAAGCAGAAAAAGTTGGATATGTTTTATAAGGATATGATAGGTCTTAGATGCATTTATTTTTTATTCCTTTCAGAAGTTTTAAACATTGATCGGAATTATTTTGTTGTATAATTTTTTTTGAGTCTGCAAGTTCATCTTGTTCCACATACCAATTGAAATGGAGTAATGCTCTCTGTCCAGGTTTCCAAATTTGGGGTCAATGGACTTCTTATCTGGAAAAATTCACAAGAATATTTACATTCTGTTGATTCTGATGGAGGATGGACCTCATTGAATGCCAGTTTTTATCCCTTAAGAAGATCAAAGGCTTGCAGAGAAACCAGGCTTACTCTTGTTCTGAATTCATCTTCTTAAAATGCCATTGCTTGGCAGTTAGAGAAATTAACCTATTTTTTATTTTTTTCCTTCACTATGTACTTTTCTTAAAACTTAATAAATAATGCAGTATTTTATGGGCTGAAGAGATTTATAAAGGTCCACTGAGCCTTATACATATTGTGTTGTGTTATGAAGAAATTCCAATAATGCTCATTCTTTGAGCAGCAAGTGTCAAAAGATTAGATTGCACTTTGGAAAATCCAAAGTTCAAACATTTTTTTTCTTTTTCTTTTATTGTGTGATTCATCCATATTAGATTTTGTTGATCACTTGTACCTATAGGCTATAACAGGATGCTTTGTAAAAGCTTTGATAGAAATGGGACATCTTTGTAGTTTGTTCACTTTTCAACTTTTTCCTCATTATATGATTTAAAGCTAAAAAAACATATTAAATATGTATCAAAATGGCCTGAAAAATTATCTACCTTTAGATTTTTATAGCTATTCTCCTTCAGCAGTGGCAAAGAGTGATGGGAAAATCCCTATTACTCAATGAAGGATGCCAACACCAATAAAAAATAATACAAGCAGTCATTGACAAAGAACCTCTAAATTTGTGTCAATTTTGTATCTGAATAGTTATAAGTAGATTTTTTGAGTCTGATTCATCTCACTTTCATTCAAGTAGCAAAACTTTAACACAATATCTATAGGCCCTAGACACTTAAATGGTTTTCAAGATCACAAGCATACAAGAAAGTGTAGAGCAGTAGAAAAGACATTGCTTGGAATCTGCAAGTGCAATTTCCCTTTTCCTCATCCATTCTCGCAAATCACATACTTGTAACATAGTATCCAATTATTGTTAGATTCAAAGAAATAATCCAATGCTTTCTCCTGTCTTTTATAATTCTAGCATCTCTTTCCTTGTGGGAAATTTTATTCATTTTGTATAGTCATCTATCATTGCTTATTGCTCCTATAGAGCTCAAAGAATTTTGACAGCATTCAAACAAATATTGCAGACATCAAATACAAATATTTGTCACCCTTGGTTCAAGGTGTTTGATGCATGGAAGCCAACCCCACATAACTGTTCATGCACTCTCAACATACCCATTTAGTAAAACTAAAGCTTCTGTGATTGTAGACATCTTCATAAAATATGCTCACTTATTTTATATTGCATATTATCACGTTTGGAAATACCTTCCCATCCTAAGTAAATTAACGTTGCCACCTTCAAACATACAAACAAAATGAAACAGTCTTTTAAAAGGTGGATGGCAATGCAACAATCCTTTTGCAGACCATTTTGTTTAGAGATGTGTTCATACTCAAAGGAACCTATTTTTCCATGAAATGAGCGTGTTTCTCATACAAGTTCAGTAAAAATTTCACAAATTCCATATGATTCACATTTCTTATGACAAGAATGCTCATTACTAGATATGTTCATCACTTGTCAATTCATGGAAGTGATCTTTGTAACCACAGCTTCTGGGACACCCCTCCATGATGCATTTTTTGGGACAATATATTTCATGACAAGCATGTTTTTCATGATTCCCAGCCTCAATCTGTATCACACAAGGATTTTTGCATCTTGGAAGAGAACACTCCATCTTGCAGATGTGCTGTGGTGAATTGCACTTATAAAGACCTTCATATCCAACCTTCATGCAACAAGATTTGTTGCCACTGATTGATCTATCAAAGAAAGAACAAATATCCATACATGTATAATTTTTCCTTTTGTAATCGTGATTCCCATCATGACCTACCAAATTTTGACATTCCTGCACTTCATTTCCTTGATCTAATTCAAGAGAACAATGTGCACTTCTCAACACAAACATGGTTACTCATACAAGAGTGGTCAGAGGAATGGACTTTCTCTGGAATATATCGCCAAAAACATACAAAACACTTACAACCACATACAGATTCCAGAAAGTCTCCGCTTCAATTATACTAGGGCTAAAACTACCTCTAGTTGAAACTTTTGTACGTCATTACTACTAGAAAATTCGGTAGTGTTGGTGCAAAGCCACTTTTGAACATGATCATGCCATCTCTCGGTCAATACCTCTAAGAATTATTGAAATTTAGAGTGTCATTTGAATAAGGCTTGTCCTCGTTGAGTGAGTCAGTCGCCATGCTGACTATAGAACTCGTTTAAGGCGAAAGGAAGTCGCACATGAGTCATTCGTTGACAGTCTACTAGACATAGGTGACAAAATTGTTAAGTCTGGTCGGGTTAACTTAGTATCTCTTCCTTATTCTTTTTCTGGTTCGATGCTCCCAAATGGGCAATTCTAAAGCATCTCAAATGTTATCAGTTAATGGTATTTCAAGCATTGATCAATTTCAAGTAGAAGCTAGGGTCTATGACTAAGAGTCTTGAAGGAAAAAATATTAAAGGGAAAACAAAGAAAATGTCATTTGGAATGTACAGATGGATCTTCTATCATAATTGTTTAGCAAATCACAAAAATAAATCCATATTTCAAAAAACAGAGACATGTTTGTGGAACTCTCGCTTCTTAAATTATCTTGAACTAATCACAAAACCTATAGGTCTGCATTTTATAATTATGACCAGGCCCTATGTTTCCAATCCACTTCAACCTTCAAGGTTTATTCTACAGGCCTGAAATTTCTTGTTTTTAATATCCTGCAATCACAATAAATTTATATTGAATCTCATTCAGGAAGGAAATCACACCTATAGGTATAGCATTTGTGAGCATAAGACGGGATTTTGATTCCATTGAAGGAGGAAATACACGGGATTTCTGGTTCAATTCAGATCCAAGAAGGTATATTTTCCCTCAATAACAGTTTATAGGATCTACGCCACAATTCATCAGACACCATCCAGATGCAGGATGACCCTATTGCTTGAATTTGTTTCTACTAGCACTTCATAGATACATGTTCTAATTGATTAAAGGTTTAACAGTCACGCATTGTGAAAGAACAATACCTAGCGTTTGAGGTCAAACAATGCATAATCGCTATAGGGGTGGCCTTCAATTGTTGTATTATGTCAATTGCATTCAACACCGAGAGTCACCAATGATTCAATGCTTAGGAAAAACACCAACAAACCACTGTACTCTATATTGTTCTTTTATGATGACTTTGCTCTGACAATCCATGCAAATTCAAGCAATTCCAAATGATTTGTTGAGTTTAACAATAATAAAAACAATGTATATTAAATGGAAGAGCCAATGAATATAACACACAAATTCTATATGGAACTCCATTCAATTCCCACTGCAAAAAAAAACAAGATAAACATCCAGAATTTCATACACAGGAGCTTCACATAAATCCTTTGTTCTTTGAAAGCCTAAGATGTGCAATCGTAGAGCATTATTGTACTCTGTTTAGAACATTGTGAGAATTCAGTGAATATTGGTCAAGAATGTCAAAAGTTATGGGTTCATTTGATGGATTGTACAAATACTGCCAAATTTAAGCATGGTGGTTCTGTCAGATAGAAGTATCAAATGAGGAAATAGAGACCAAAAAACAAAAGGGACAGCTGGAAAATCAAGTGGCAACCCAGGGTTATTGGAGAATTAATGACTAACATATCAAAACTAAATATTTTTAGCTAGGGGACTAGGCTTTAGTATATGATTCGATTTTTCAAGATCTAAAAGGAAAACTTCAAACATATTAGATAGACCCTGTGAGATCAAAGAAGTTCTTGACAATGGAATACAAACTATTAATGCTAATAAAATTCACTTCTTGTCAATGGTCATCATCTTAAGTTGTATGAGAAACCTAAATCTAAGGATGATTTTGCTACCATTTTCCAGAATCACTAATCTCTTAGAATCATTTATCATCTTAAGTTGTATGAGAAACCTAAATCAAAGGATGATTTTGTTAGCATTTTCTAGAATCAATAATCTCTTAGACTCCTTAAAGGCTTCCTCCTGCCCTCATTGAGTCACTAGTTGGATGTGTAAAAAAAAGGCTCAAGGTTTCGAAGCATCAATGTTTTAAGGTCTATCCCCTTTCTCTTCAATCACCCAAACTATCCAAGTGGCTACTATATTAAACCATCATTCAAATAATGTACAACCCCATCAAATTTGACTATTTCCTGCTGAATTTGATCTCTTTTCTTTCCATTACTTTTCCTTTCCAGGTATAGCACTAGTTTCAATTGCATTCCCTTTATCTGAATCTTCTCTAATACCATCTTCTCTCTTTCCAAATATAACCTTTTTTCTCTTTTCCTTCCCATTTTGTCATTACATATCACCAACCTTCTTCTCCATAGTGTCATTTTCTAAAAGTCAATCCATCTCCCTGCTTTTGTTAGTTCACCTTTGATAACTCTCTCTAGGTCCAAGTTCTAGTTTTCACTTTAGCATTGGTTCAGATTTAGATTTTTAACATTGATACTATTCCAACTGTGGTTTATGTTCTTCTCCTCGATTCACAATTCCTTACATTCACATTGTTACAATAGTCCTCAACTTCTTCCTTTGATTCTTATAGATACTACATAGTCCCAAAGTGTAAATTGTCCATGAACTTACAATAGCAAGACTGAATAGTTGAGATGGAAAGATGGATTTGTATTGTCATGGTTTCCTTAACCCAATTGTTGTACAAGTGTAATACAAGTGTTGTACAAGTGTAATGGAATCCTTGGAATACATGACCACTATAGAAGGTATCAAAAAAATGCTTGCAAAGATTACCATAAAACTGAACATTCATGTTTATTTAATGTAATTGCAGATGATATTATTTGTTAGATCGAGATGTAATAATTATAGAAAGTCTAAAAACTAGAAACCCTTATTGATCCATGATTTTAGGCTCTTTTACAAGGGATTATAAGTTGATTGACTGGATTAAGCAATTAAGTGGGAATGAACCTAACACTATAGAAATTGAGAGATGTCCAAAAGGATAAATATTTGACAAGGTCTCATGATTCCTAGATTCTATTACAGAGTGTAGCTACACCTTTTGCAAAACTGCAAACCTTCAACCCATTTCAAGGTCCATTTCCACCCCGGCCTTTCCTTTCTTTCCCAACATATTTTGTCTTTAGATTGACTCCATTTTCTCCCTCTCCCCATGCATGCAAAAACTCGAGTAAATGTAGCTTTACTGCTAAAAGTATTGTATGTTCACTATCGAAAAGAAAATGGTATATACATTATGCCATGTGTTGTTTATCTAAATAGAGCGGTTCTATCATAAACCAAATATAAATCATGACTTAGGAATGATATACTAGTTGAACTAGCTCAATAAATTTTAAAAATCAATATCAAGACTAAGGTACAATTAAAAAAGAAAAATAGTTCTCTAAATTATCCAAAATGTCAGAAATTATCAGCACAAGAAAGTTTAATAGATAAACCTAAAAGGAGGGGTAGCCCATGTTAATCATTTTCTGGTTGTGCATTCTAGTTCTCCAATGTTTTTTCAACAATCCATGTTAAGCATTTTTTGGTTTTGCATTATAGTTCTCCAATGTTTTATCAACAATCCATGTTAAGCATTTTAATCAACTACATGTTATGTAGTTGGGTTCTCCAATGTTTCGATCACATTCTTTGGTTGGTTGTCATTTGGAACTAAATTTTACTGAGGTGCAAAGGATGCTCCCAATTTGGGATTGGCTAATTTTCAATTGGTGGGAACCATATCATATGCACTTGCTGGACTGTCCAGTCATATTGCCACATTTTATATATTCCTGAATACCTATGAAACCGTGAAACCGTGATCCTTGTGTTCAATGCTTTGTAGATCCATCATGGAATTTCCCTTGGTGTTCTTCTGCAAATGTTGATACCCTGGAAATATGGTAATCAAGTGAAGTTGCTATATAAACTCCTTCATAATGCCTAAGACTATCCCTTTAAATGGTTGCAAACCAATCTAAAGAAGAATCGATAAGACAACACCTACTTTAGTTATCTAAGATCTGAACTTTGGAATTTCTTAAAATAATTTTTTTGTCATATTCTAGATTTTTTTGTCAGATCTGAGCCTTCATTAGAAACCATCCTATAGTAATGTTACTAAGTCATGATGGGTGCATAGAAAACAATTGGGGGTGACTTAAACAAGTATGAACCAACCATGTATGAGGCCATTCGTAGTTATCCTCCATTCAAACATATTTTCCATCAAGTGTATTGGTTGTAGCTCTTTAAGAAAGTTCAATATTATAGTGATTATGTGACCAAAGAAGTTGCATAACAATTACAGAATGAAATCACAGTGGTGAATGGGTTGGATTTTTGTGTCATGGAGGAACTAGAAAACATCTCTTGTGTCAAAGGGCTGCCCATAGTAGGAAAGGGATAGTTTAACAAAAGAGGAGATCCAACTAGAGCTAAGGGATCCTTTTTAGTAGTTGATGAAGCAGTTAATGATATACAAGTCAAGGGGTGCAGATTCTTTCACTTCCACACCTAGGGAAGGGGGTGGTGCATCATGTTATTTGCTAGTTTACATGTGTATCTAATCTATCTGCCTTATAAATACAGAGCAAATGAATGCATACAAATGATTTCTCATGGTAAGCCTGAAGCAATTATTGGAACCCATATAGAAAAGACAATTCCTTGATTCACTGCTACTATCAAAATTTATAAATTAAAGATATATTGTATTAAAATGTCTACGATTAATGCACATTAGGTTATTTGATCAAGTATGTGATTCTATTTTATGGGATTCATTGTAACTTCAATAAGTTGTATGCAATGAGGCTACAGTAAAGGCACTATGCTCAATGACGCTCACAAATAACACATATGAATGTAGAATTGAAGAGTGGGTTGGCCAGTAACTGGAACCTCTGGGTAAAGGTGCACATAAGTGAAAATACATTGAGTTTAGTAATCTTGGTTGTGGGCATGGACTCATGTTCCACATGTAGGAAAGCACTGTATTATGTAATTTTCTTTGAAATAGCTTTTAATTTCCCTATACTTTGTTATATTACTCAACTAAGTACTTCCTTCTACCATTTCTTTAGAACCGTTAATTATGTTGTGTCATGGTCTCTCTGGTGATTATCAAATGTAAATATGGTAAACCATGAAGCATACCATATCCATGTGTAGATATTGACTAGAGCATTTTAGTACATACTACATAGTAGAACCATGACATTCTTCACATATAAGATCATATTGAAAAGGAAATTCCTAAATTAATACTGACCAAAATTCTTATATCACTGTACAAGACAACCAAAAACACTATCCAAATAAGAATGGAACTTCAAATTCTCGAGGTTATTTCAAGCTAGATGATATCCACCTTAAAAAAAGGCATAAACATCTATATACAAAAATATCCAAGACAAAGTCAATATTAGTTGTGCAACAAAAGACAATCCTATGGATTAGATGCCTTCATAGGTGTCCAGGAAGAATCGACATGCATTAGATGTATTTTTTGAACAAAAGGCTTCAGAATTTCTGCTTCTTCCACTGGGGAAAAGGCCATACAAATACTAAGCTCTTGGAAAACTTCTCCATAGCATCTATGGGTAAGGCTGCATAAAGCAATATGTGAAAACTAGCAATCCTAACCACCAAGTATTATAAATATTACCCCCATAGTACCTATATATAAAATTAGCTAAACATTCAACATCACAAACCTAACTAATCCTCTAGCAAACTCGATATACATTCAATATCTGGGATAATGAATGGAACATGATAAGGTCTACATTTAATACCAATGAACTGCATGATATCATCATTAGAAAGAAAATCCTCAGCTGCTATAGCATAAAGGCATGCCATGGACTCTTTGCAATGCCCGCAGGATGGTGTGAATGCCTGCCAGTGGAAGTAATATGCCCGCATCCTGTAAGAATATACCCGCCAAAGTATGAAATGTGTTTGCATATAGAGGTTAATGCCCGCACATGGATTAAAAAATGCACGCATACTCATAAAAATGCCTGCAGTATTGCATATTTATGCTAACCAGATGCAGAAATACACTTAAAATGCCCACAAAAGTCTTTATGCCCGCAGCATATGACAAAAATGCTCGTAGCATATGATAGAATGCTAACCCCCGATTTTCTCATTAACCCTGAAATGGGGAGGTCAAAAACAGCATGGATACCTCCATTGATCAAATTCCACAGAATATTTGGCCCAAGAATTAGAAAATATATATTTGGGGAGTGAATTCAACTGAAAACGAATCCAAGGCGAAATAACCAGCGAAAATGCCCTTGTGGTCCATAAATTGGGGGCAAACAAACAAGCAATTCCCTCTATGAATGAAAACCATGGGCGAATGAAATGCTTACGCCTCCATGAATGAAAATTTACTGGCCAACCAACTACCTTTGGACTCCATTACGGGAATGACGAGGCAAACCCACCATTTCCTCCCTCTTTCATGGGGCTAAATTGCGTTTTCCCTCTCTCGTGGGGTGGGCTATCCGATTTTTAACTAGGTGGGGATTCATAAAATGTCGACTAATTTTTTAAATTTCAAAAAACCTGTTTCATATTAAAAATTCGCTCAGGGTTTCTTGGTGACCCCTATAATTTCGCCCATGGGCTATAATTCACCCCTAAAATTTTCCCTGGTCATCATCGACATCATCATCATCCATCATCTTCATCTTCATCATCATCATCATCATCATCATCATCATCATCATCTTCGTCATCATCATCAATCATCATCATCTTCATCATCTTCATCATCATCATCATCTTCGTCATCATCATCATTGATGATGATGATAATGAAGATGAGTATGAAGATCAAAATGATGATGTTGATGATGACGAATATGATCATCCTCCTCCTCCTCCTCCTCCTAATCATCATCATCATCATAATAATCTTCGTCATCACCGGCATCATCATCATCATCCTCATCATCGCCATCATCCTCGTCATCATCATCATCATTATCACCCACTTCCTCATCCTCATCCTCATCAGCATCATCATCATCATCATCATCTTCATCATTATCTTGGTCATCATATTCATCATCAACATCATCATCATGGTCATCATCATCATCAACATCATCATCATCATCTTCGTCATCATCATCTTCTTCATCATCGTCATTGATAATGGTGATGATGACGAAGATGATGATGATGATGATGATGATGATGATGATGATGATGATGAAGAAGATGATGGATGATGATGAATATGAGTACGAAGATGATGATGATGATGTTGATGATGACGAATATGATCATCATCATCATCCTCATCATCATCATCATCATCATCATCATCTTCGTCATCATCAGCATCATCATCAGCATCATCATCTTCATCATCAGCATCCTCATCATCGTCATCATCCTCGTCATCATCATCATCGTTATCACCCAATTCCTCATCATCATCCCCATCCTCATCATCATCATCATCATCTTGTCCATCATCTTCATCATCAACATCATCATCATCGTCATCATCATCATCAACGTCATCATCATCATCTTCATCATCATCCATCATCTTCGTCGTCATCATCATCATCATCATCATCTCGTCATCATCATCATTATCAATGATGACATCATCATCATCATCTTCGTCGTCATCATCATTATCAATGATGATGATGATGAAGATGATGGATGATGATGCAGATGAGTATGAAGATGAAGATGATGATGTCGATGATGATGAATATGATCATCATCATCATCATCATCATCATCATTGTTATCACCCACTTCCTCATCATCATCATCATCCTCATCCTCATCCCCATCATCATCATCATCATCATCATCATCATCTTGGTCATCATCTTCATCATCAACATCATCATCATCGTCATCATCATCGTCATCGTCGTCGTCGTCATCACCCTGTTCCTCATCATCATCGTCGTCATCACCCTGTTCATCATCATCATCATCATCAACATCATCATCATTGTCATCATCATCATCATCATCATCATCATCTTCTTCTTCGTCATCATCATCATTTTCAATCGTCATCATCATCGTCAACATCATCATCATCTTCTTCATCATCGTCATTGATAATGATGATGATGATGATGGATGATGATGAAGATGAGTACGAAGATGAAGATGATGATGTTGATGATGACGAATATGATTATCATCATCATCCTCATCATCCTCGTCATCATCATCATCACCATAATCATCTTCGTCATCATCAGCATCATCATCATCATCCTCATTCTCATCATCAACATCATCGTCATCATCCTCGTCATCATCTCCATCCTCCTCCTCATCATCATCATTGATAATGATCTTCATCATCATCATCATCATTGATATCATCATCATCATATTCGTCATCATCAACATCATCATCTTCATCTTCGTACTCATCTTCATCATCACCCATCATCTTCATCGTCGTCATCATCATCATCTTCATCATCTTCGTCATCATCATCATTATCAATGATGAAGATGAAGATGATGATGATGATGAAGATGATGGATGATGATGAAGATGAGTACGAAGATGAAGACGATGATGCTGATGATGACGAATATGATGATGATGATCATCATCATCGTTATCACCCACTTCCTCATCATCATCATCTTGGACATCATCTTCATCTCCATCATCATCACCCTCTTCCTCATCATCATCATCATCATCTTGGTCATCATCATCATCTTCATCATCAGCATCTTCATCCATTCAATAGGATTTTTGTATGGATGCATATGTGCTTGAGCTATGGTTTGGTCCGATTTTACTAAGTAGTTGAAGAGAATAATAATCATTCATTCAAACCACTTAAACTAAACTTAATTCACTTAAATATTTTTATTTTTTTATAATTTATAAAATTATATTATTTTCTTAATAATAAAAAACTATATATGAATTTAATTTAATTCAATTTAAAACATTACTAATTATTAAAAAGTATATAATTTATAAAATTATATAATCACATTGACAAATTTCAAACTTAATTAAAATAAATTCAAGATAATATAAATGGCGTGTGCATGCTATCAGTGCGTACGCGCTATTGTGTGCATATGCGCTATTTAAATCAACGCGCACGTGCCGTTTTAATTTTTAAGTTTTGGCGGGTAATTCATTTCCCACCAACGTGGTGGATGACTTGCCTGCTATGGTTTTAGGTTCGGGTTGCCAAAATACATATAATACTATAAAAAAATACATCTTATTCTATAACTTCTTTTGTTTCGGGCATGATTCTGCGTATGCTACACTAGTTCACTGCTAATGAAATTGCACACACTTGTAGAACTATGTGTGCAGATTCCGAATATGTAATTTTTTATTAAATCTATTATTTGTTTCTATTTTTTAGTTAATTTCAATTGCACTAATGTCAATCTTACACAAAAAGTAGGTTATTTCTTTCGTCTATAACTTTTTATTGGCTCACCTATTTTGAAAACAGAAAAGAACCCGCACAAGTACACACAAAAACCTACATCTTAAAAAACATAATGTTGATTGATTATGTTAAGACCATGATATCGGGGGCTAACACTCGGCCTAGTCATTTTAGGGATGGGCTGACTTCCTTAATTAAAAAAAAAAATTTAACATAAATAAATATGAAAAAATAGCGCCGCACTAGAACGACCTGTTATCTACAACTGTATATAATTTTTTTAACAAAAATCCACCATTTGAATACCAAACCAGGGGGCTAACACAAACATATTCATTATGTTTTCTTAAAAAAATAACATACCAACCTTAGGAGAACCCCATTTTTTGGGAGTTATACTTAATTTCCATATATAATATTTATATATTACGGAAGGTAATCCGATTGTTTACGTTTCATCTTCTTGCTCCATATTCCAAAAAGTTGTGTAGGTAGCTCTAATATTGCTTTTTGACATTCAGATTTTTGTTTTTCCAAAAGTCCATTGCAACTAACGCATCATAAGTGGCCAGCATCATCTTATGACATAAGTCCATTGCTCTATCCTTCTCATGACATAAGTAATATGCTTACCATTGAGCAATCTAGGTTTTCATTTAGCGATCATTTCACCATGGCACTTTCTTCTCTTTTATAGCATAAGAAATATCTTCTATTTTTGGCTCCACAGTGTCTCAAGTATCATCTTTCCTTCTAGTGTAGGCAAAATGAGTCCAAGACTATTGACTTCCTACTTTGAATGACATGGAGGAAAACACTCCACTCAAATTGTACATGAACAACATTAACATGGTTTCAAGTTTTTAATGATGTTTCCTTAAGTTTTGGTGGACATTCCAATCACAAATTATCATTTCCTCTTCGAATTCTCACAACAATTCCCAAGCCTTCACAGGGTCTTACTAGCCATAAATCCATGAGGTTCTCTCAACAATTGCAAGAATAACAACCATGGTTTCACACAAGTACCTTCATGAACAAGGAGAAGAAGAAAATTTGAATGAGAGAATGGAGATTGCTCAAACATTGATCATTAAAGATGAATGCTCCTATTTTAAATAGAGGATAGTAAGAATGATCCATGAATGAGAGGGATCATGGTTTCCCCCAAAGAATGGCATAAGACAAGTGCGCTTCCAAGAAGCATGGGGAACATACATAGGACCAACCAACTCAAAGAATGACGGGAAATGTTTGTAAGGAAGCATGGGCAATGAACATCATGGAAAATTTTAAGGATCCATAATTTTCTTTTAAGTGTAGAAACCGTGGCGACTTTTACTAATTATCAAATTTCCAACCATAAAATGTTTGGTAATTTTTTTTTAACATTCAATTTGTTTAGGATTTTATATACTTTTTGGACAATTTTAGCTATGCTTAGAGTCAAATTTTGTAATCCTATGGAATTTCGGCGAATCATACTAGAAAAAATGGAAATTGACAAATATTATTTTGGGAAAAAACCTCTTAAAATTTGTCCATGGGCTAAATTTCACCCCTAAAATTTTTTGTGATGAACAGTTTACCTTCAAAGGATAAGTGTTCAATCAAATCACCCATGCACCCCTTTTCATCTTCCCTTCATGTGGTATCATCGTCCCCTTTTTGCTTCTCAAGCAACCTTTATGGTGGATTTATATATTATGTATATTACTTTTATTTACGATTTTACAACATGAGCACACCATGGAAAACATAAAAATCACATCATAATTCTAACCCACCATTGAGACTCATACATATTTTCTAGTAAGACTTTAACCTTGAGCTATGCACTAGGAATATTTACAATACAATTACATTATTCACACATAGAGTCATTTAAGTGGCTGGTACAACGTCATTATTTGAATAATACATATTTAATGGATTATAATACAAGGAGCCAAATCAAAATATTTGATAAATAATTTATAATATTTAGATATTAATATGATTAAGAATATTTTGTGCCAATTATGTCATTTATTTGATGATATATTACCTTCAAGAGGCAAGAAAATGTGAGTATAAGTGAGGCGGGAGGAAAATATGAACATGAATAATGATTAGCAAAACCTAAGTTAAAAACTCTACTTTTTCTAAGTGGACAATGTTTCTCATTTATTTTTGATTAATTTATTGATAATTATTTGTCTTTATTTATTTTATATATATATATATATATATATTGTTGTCAAAGTGGTGGAACCTCCTTGACTAGCAAGTTTGCCTTTGGCTAAGTTACCACGAACCAAGGGCATCTAAGCCGTCAAAATCACCAAGGGATCGCACCCGGCCTGGACCGCACCAACCCTTAACATGGTTGATTTTTTGGTATCCACAAGATTAGAACCGGCGACCTTTCCGCTTAAAGGATGTCTTAACCATACCTCGTCACCAACTGTTCTACATCTCACGGATTATATATATATATATATATATATATTGGTTTTATGTTTCAATTAAAAAACAAACACACTTACAAATACAAATATTTATAATAAAAAAATTATATGTTTTCATTTTAAATACAAATATTTACAATAAAAATATATATATTATGGACCTAACGGTTAAGAGCATGTGTTTTCTTTTAGGAGATCACAGGTTCAAATCCAGAGGAGGTAAATAGATTATTATTATTATTATTACTTCTTTTGAACATAATAAACCTAGTAGCAAATATACTACTCTTCATGAAATCCAAGAATATGAGCATTTCTTTCCAAGAAACTGACAATGAAATAACCATATAAAATAACTAGAATGAATGAGACTCAAGGGTATGAACTGAGGTTAATGGGAAACAAGGCAACGAGCAAATTGCCCTTCAAATTTCATCCTTTCTTACAAGTCATTCACAATTGAAACATACACATTGTTGAGCGGGAGGAAACATGAAGTAGAAGTCGGCTTAAATTCATAACTTGTAAGTTAATTTTGGAGCTTGATACCTTAAAAGAGTATTAATGTAAATTTAAATCTTAAATACAAGTAGCATATATTAATGTGATTAATTAGACAGTACGGAATCACTGAGATATAAGAAATAGAACGAAACTTATGCACTAGACAGACCCCCTCGAGGTGCGAGCCTCTGATATTGGAGCAGTTGGATCGGAAATAAAGCCTTATCTTACATTTATAAATCTAAAGAGTAAAAAACTACTTACAGCTTAGAAGGGAAATCAGCACACTAGATTTCCAACTAAATGGGTGCCAAGATATCTAAAGATGTGCTGTTACAGAAGGCAGTTCAGAGTGGCAACCGTGATGCTGTCAACGCTTTTCATCAACGTGGGGCAAGCTTGGAGTGGATGGATAAAACAGGAAGAACACCTCTCATTCTTGCATGTACAAGGCCCCATTTATTGGATATGGCCATCACATTGATCAACTTGGGTGCCAATGTAAATTCATACAAACCTGGGTCTAATGGAGGAACTCCATTACACCATGCTGCTGTTAGAGGCCTTGCCAAAACTGTAACATTTCTGCTTTCACGTGGAGCAAACCCTTTTGCAATCAACGATGATTGTCAAACACCTCTTGGGCTGGCAAGGGCTAGGAATCATGCCTCTGTGGTTAGGATAATTGAGGGATGGATTTCTTTCTTTTCTGGTATCATTTGGGAACATTCTGTACTTGAATTCTCTCTTCTGCAGGAAAAGATTTGGGTTGTGGTGTTACCTTCACACAATCCCAGAGGGCCTCCAACACTTGAGCTTGTTACTTATTCAACACCAGAGGCTTGTCAACCAAGGACCATTATTTCACTATCTAATGTTGAAATTGAAGAACCCAACTTCAGTTTGCCAGATCCTGTGTTAGTGCTGTTTGACAAGAGCACGAACAATAGATACATGTTTCTTTCTGAATTTGATGGAGGGAAACAACAATTGCAGAGATTATATGAAGCCTGCAGAGGGATACCTCAGAATAAAGTGACTAATCATTATTTGCAGAACACAAACCAACATGCCACAGTACCTCTTCTAGAAGATAATACAGAACTTGCTAAGGCAACTGATGCTACAGTGCAATCTGCATCACAAGGAGGAATTCCTCTCCCTCCATCTTACCATCCACTAGAAATTCCCACAAATGATCCATCAGTCGCTGCAATTACTGCATCGTTACCTGTTTCTATTGCTTTATTTTTTCGATTATTAGAAGATCATAGCCTTAGTTGTGATGATGGTCCAACAGTTTATCCATCCATTAATGATTCGTCTCCCATTGAAGATAATTTGTCAATTACATATCAACATGGTACAGAATTCTCAGCAAGTTCAAGCAGAGCAAAGGACAATACTGAAGGCGCATGTGTAATTTGCGGGAAGAGTATGTGTAACTTGTGGTTATCCTGCAGGTTTCGTGGCCTGCCTGAATATGATGAAGGGAGAGAATGGTGATAGTTCAGATTGTTGGAAGACCATTGAACACCATTGAATTTTAGTGTATGATTAGAGATTCCAAAACCATGAAGATGCTACAAATAAATGAGGGGTCAGATAAACCATGTACAGCATTTCAACATATATGTCCCGAGCAAACCGGCTCTGAAATGGCAGAATTCTTGCAATTTAGTCTTCTAAACGAACTTCGATAATTTGTTTTCTCGGGATTTGCAGTCAGAAGCTTTGTGATGGCGGGTTTGTGTAGAAGTGGAGTATAGAATTTTGTTTACCTTCTCGTTTTCCTATTAATAGATTTGTCAAAGGTGATACAGGTTGGGAAGGAAATTGAAAAACAATTTTTATCTCTTCCGTCCTCTTCGTAAGTGGGCTTTCTCCTTAAAGGTTGGGAACTGAAAAACAATTTGTAAAAAATGTTTAGTTGCAACATCATATAGGGAGCACTGCTATCATACACTACAAACATTTTCATTTTGCAATTGAAGACTCTATAGGTGGCGAGGGTTCGAATTGCTTGGCCTCCAAGATGATTGAGTGGTCATCTAAGTGTGAGTAGTTTCCCAAAACTGAGAGAGACAAGCAAGAAAATAAGAAATACCACCAGCCCGGACAGGAAGAAGATAATAACTGAGTAGTGCTTAAATCTATTTCTTGAATTCCATTTCAATTAACAAATTATGAAATTCAGAGAGCTTAAATCTATTTCTTGAATTTCATTTCAATTAACAAATTATGAAATTCAGAGAGCAAAGCTTCTGCTGTAATTTATAGCAATATGGGAGAATTAAGGTATTGATAGAATTATAACTATTAACAAGTGTTATAAAACAAGATTTGAACCGTGGTGGGGAAGATAACGTCCCTCCATAATACCCAATCTACATTCAATATGTTAATTCAATTTTATTTTTTAATTGTTATAGTTTTTATTTATTTTTATATGACGAAGATCTTTAATTAATTTTAATTATTAAATTTTAATAAAAATAAAAATAAAGTTTATTTAATTAGGCACATAATCACTAGCATCATTGTTATGCAATTAGTAATGATAAGAGTTATAGAGGCAAGTGGGAATTAGAAGAGTTAAGTTAGTTTTAGTGAACTTTAATCATCATCATCATTATATTGTTTTTAATATTTCAAAAGTATTATAAAAATAATTTTATGAATAAAAGACAAAAATATTTTTCATTTTCCAATTTTAAAAGATCACACCAGTTATATTTTTTTTTTAAATATTTTTTATATTTTTTTTTTAAACAAAAATGGCCATCATAGTATCTAAAATGTGGAGCTAATATCTTCCCAAAATAGTCCCAACTCGACCTTATACAACTTTGCATCAAGCTAACAAAGAACACTACTACATGGAAGGGTGTTTTGACAATAAATGATCAAATTGTCTCAAGTTGAGACAAAAAAAAACTTGTATATTGTCTCAAGTATAGTTTTTAAGCGAGTGACTTAAATTGGGACGGCAAAAAAAAACTTTCTCTAGAGACAATATAAAGTGCAAATCCTTTTGTCTATCGAGAGACGATATGACGTCTCAAGTTAGACAAAATAAACTTGTGTATTGTCTTAAGTTGAGACAAAAAAATATTCTCACTAGAGACAAAATATAATGAAAATCACTTTTGTTGTTATAGAGACAATGTATAAAAACAATTGCTTACCACTAATCTAAATTATTATAAATATTATTTTCTTAAAATAAAATACAATATCATGATATGGTGGAATCAAACCACCAGCCTCCTACTTGTAAAGCATGTGCTCTTCCATTGAGCTAGCACCCTTTAAATAAATATGGAAGAGGAGTAGTAGTTGTGGAATCCCCAAGAAAGGCATCAACTAGAAAAAAAACCTTTCATTGGATTATGTGATCAGCTCCATTCTAAACTGAGAATATGTTACAAAGCAATATTTTGATAGAGAAATCCCAAGAAAATGAAAAAATCTAAGGTAATAAAATCCACAATCAAAATCAAGACACAGTGCATGTAGTAGTCCCTTAATAACCACAACCAAATTTCTATGTAATATTCGAGGAGATTTGGGCATCTATGTGAAGGTGTTGTGATGTACATTAAACAAGACACTAAGCACATAAGAAATTACAGGCATGTGATCATAGAGTGATCTCCAGTTTAATGGATGCCTCCTTGTATATTTCATTGTTACAGGTGGAGGAATAAACCATCAAGGTTCTATCCTTGTTTCCATTTCCACCTTACACATAAAAAAAAGATAATTAGAATTCAAAGTAATTGAGAATGCTATCAAAGGATATCAATTCTAACACGGGCATGGATCTAATCATTCTAGACTAGCCATTTCCCCAAAAGGTGCAAGGGCATCCCAATAGAAGCAACAAATGTACAATAATATTGAGAATGCTCCGGAGGTTGAATTCACAAAATAGGGGAAGATGTACAATCATAACCAACATGTTACAACACCTCAATTGTGTAAGTCTAATAAACTTGATCTCATAAATGGTTGCAGCCTTTGCAATACAAATAGACCATGGCAAGTTGCAATCTAGAACAATGTAAACATTGTTAAATCTATTAAACATAAGCATGGTGAAACCATGACTAGGGTCTAGTTTCAAGAAGCATAAACGATACAAGAATCAGAAACCTAAATAAAGTTATGAGGTGAGGTATACTAAGTACACCATCAATTCAACAATGCTATATGGATGGAAGAATGCTAGTAGAAAATTGTGCATATTATTTTTATGTTTCATATTTTTTAACATGGTTTGAGTCCTAATTTAGTATATAGACCGTATTCTCATATTCTGGTAGAAAATATTAGAAAATAACTGCACAAAAATTAGTAGACTCACTTGACATGGTGAGAAACACACATATTAAAAAGGCCCTTGGAATGGAGAAAAAAATGGAACATTGAAGTAAAGGCAACTAAAGTAGAATTATAGAATTGAAAAAATACATGCACCTTTGTCGATGGTGTAATAAAAAAGGAAGCTTTGGACAAAGTTCAAATGGTTGACAAGTTTCCTTTAAAACATAAAAGAGCAAGTCTAATATTCCAGAAAAAATATGACATCTCTAGTAAGAGACATGGTTGAATGAAGAAGCATGGTTTTTTGTAAGGTTTTTTTTTGGAAAAAAAATAAAGAAACGTGGATATTATGTTTGCTTAGCAAACAGTACTAGTATTTAGAGTTTCTTCTTAACTTATAAATTTCTATATGATTTTACTACTTATACTAATTTAAATAACAGTACTCAACCAAATTATTAGCTCATCCAAAATTGGAAGACTACAGTTAAGCCATGCATCTTGCTAGATCAAGATCAAAAAGCAATAAAAAATTTCTTATAGAAGTGCACTACTATATGCATATTTAAAAAAGTTCAAAACCTTCATTTGAAAAATCCTGTCATGTCTGACATGATATTCAACACTTAGATAGAATCACATTTCTAGTTCTTGCTGAAATAAGATAAAAAGATGTTTTTGTACTTACAAATTAACTAAATTTTTTTATTCAAATTCCAAGCTTCCTGTAGAGAAGATACAAACCAAAACATCTTCAAGCACCAATGAACTAAAAACAAATTCCACTTGCAGAATATCCACTTATTTCCATGTTTCCATGGCAAGCAATATAAATGCTTGGACATGTTTGATTACCCACCATGAAATACAAATAGTAGCTAGATATATTGAACCAATCTTTCCAATAATCATTTCCTTGTTTTCCGTGCTGATTGGGGTATGCGTGGAGGGGACGAAAGGCCCAATAATTCTTCCTCCACAGTGAGAAAAATGCAAAGTTGTGAATCATCCTCCACTAAGAAACAAAAGTGTGAACATTATAAAAGGAAAGGTTAAATCATGTCACACATTAAGTGTTTAAATATTTTTAATTTACTATATATGTGTTTTCAAGATGCGGCAATACCTGATGATATTGCAGGAGTTGGAAGTCATAGTGATTCCACTGATGTAGCAATATAATTAAATATGTTTGATATTTATTATTATAAAGTAATATTATTATGATGATATTTATGACGACCTTAGTGGATATGGTTAATGAGTCATTTTGAACTACCCAAAACTACAAACCTTAGTTTTTATTTCTATAAGATTATCAATTTTGGTTTGTTTGTGAACAAAGGTAAGATTTAAAGCTTGGATTTTCTTGAGAGTAGCCCATATGACTCGATGATCTTTCATAAATTCTAATAAAAAATATTTCCTTTAGTTTTTGAGAAAACCAATGTTATATTTATCATTTATTGAAAATTAAGTTTAAACAAATTTCAACATATAGTAATTTAAGTGGCTTCTACAATGTAATCTACATAACAACTTAAAAAAAACTTCATTCACTCGGTGGTAGTTGTCACCCACTTTGTTGTAGTTGTCATTTTCCTATTAGTCTTTTCCTTCCCTCACTGACAAACTATTAAAACCTTCAACGCACACGTTCTAAGATTTGTGTTTGCTAACTTTTCAATACCCCAGCTTCCTTTCTTAAGGAGGATAGGATTAGTTAAACATTAACGATAAAACAATGTGTACCTGTGATGTGGGGGGTGGTTAGTGGTAGGGGAAGGGGGATTAGGAGAGAGAGAGAGGGGGGGGGGGGTTAGTTAGGGGTAAGGGGCTAGGAGGGGGGTTAGCCAGGGGAAGAGAGGGAGTTAGTACTGGTTTGGGGGAGAGAGAGAGAGAGAGAGAGAGAGAGAGGAGAGGGTGTTAGTTGTAGGGAGTGAGAAAGAGAGATGGGAGGTGTGGTTAGAGGTAGGTGGAGGTGCAGGGAAGAGAGAGAGACTGAGAGAGGGGGCTAGTAAGGGATAGGGAGATGAGGGGAGAGTGATAGAGAGGAGGGGGTTTAGGGATAGGGGGAGTAGGAGAGAGATAGAAAGAGTAGGATGGTTAGCGATGGGGGAGAGGTTAGGGAGAGGGAGGGGGGGTTTAGAGAGAGAGAGAGAGAGAAAGGTGTAAAAGTAGGGAAGAGAGAGTGAGAGAGGGGGTTTGTAAGGGTTACGAAAAGGAGGGGATAGAGAGAGGGGGGTTAGGGGTATAGGGAGTAGGAGAGACAATAAGAGAGGGTAGGTGGTTAGGTGTGGGTGGGGTGGGGTGGGTTAAGGGGTTATAGAGAGATAGAGAGGGAGCATGGTGTCAAGGGGTTAGAAGAGAGAGAGGGGTGGGGGATAGGGGTGGGTGGGGGAGTACATAAGATATAAAGAGAGGGGTAGTTAGTAAGGGATAGGTGTAGGAGGGGAGAGAGTGAGCGAGGGTTAGCAGTGACATGAGTAGAAGAGAGATGGAGAGAGGGGGGTTTAAGAGTGGTGGGGATTAGGGAGAGGGAGAGGCGGGGGTAGAGAGAAAGAGAGAGGATAGGGTGGTGGGTAGGGAGGTGTTTTTAGGGGTTTTCAGATAGAAAGGGGTGGGGGTTATGAGTAGGTGGAAAATGGGATTAGGGGTGGGGGTTATGAGCAGGTGGAAAAGGTTTAATTGTTTCCAGGGTTAAGGGATTAGGGATTTAGGGATATGGGATTTTTAATTAATATGGGTTAGACTGTTTAGGGGTTAGGGGTGGCCTAGGTATTAGGGGTTAGGGGTTGTGGGATTATTGATAAAGTGGCTAGGGGGTTTAAGGGTTAGTGGCCTTAGGGGTTAATTGATTTAGTGCTCTAGGGTTAGTGTGTTAAGGTGTTTTGTAGTGACCCGTGTTCCCGGTGAAGAAATTTCAAATATTAAAAGCATAATATAACCAATATAGTGCATAATCATCATAAAATTTGCAATTTCAAGGACTAACAAGTATACACCTAATAATCAAACCTGATATTGTAGGTCGAATCTGTTGTTGAAGGAGTTGTTGTTGTCCGATCAACTCCTAGCCCTTGTCGATTTACCGAAGACCCCTTGGTTGACCTCCCTACCATATGGGGGGTACTCTTCTTTCCCTCGAACCCTTGAGCAATTTGGGGTCGTAAGAACATACAATGCCATGGCTTTCCGTTGGTATATCCCAATCCCAGGTCAATCTATAAACCCAACTCCAAGGAACCACACTTTTAATCCAATTCTCTATTACATTGCCCTTCTAGCTCTAGGGAGCAAGAGAGCCCTCTCTCCTTCTCCTCCCTTTCTTTTATAATCAAAACTTCCATGCCATTAGTCTTTCCATGCAAAAATAATATTTAATTAATAATTCTTTTAATATTTATTCTCACATAGCATGTGTCACTTTCACATGAGTGTGCACCTAACTCCCTAAATTGTCTCCTTGTTGCCTCCTTAGTTAATTCCCTAATCCCTAAATCACTGGGATGTAGGTGGAGTGGTTTCTACCTGAGTTTTAGTCATGTTTTGCTTCACAATTTATTCATTCAATATTCTTTCTCATTCATAATTTTTTTCTAGTAAACATGGACATATATCTATTCCAATTTTTCTCTTTTTATAAAGCCTAGAAAATTAATAAAATAAAATAAATATTATTTTATTAAATTTTCTAAAATTATTTATGCCTCTTTAATCATAAATGCACAGTTTTTCTAAATGCTAAAAGTGTGAGAAATATTCTTTTCATGTCTAATTAATTTAATGCAATTTATATGCCAAGTACATAATTGCAATTTTGTCCCTTCATGCATAACTAATTTAATGCAATTTCTATATGCCAAATACATGGGTGTTCATTTTGACTTTCTTTTCTTTATTCATCTCAGTACCACATCGTCGGGTCCTTCTGACTTTCTTTCCTTAATCGTCTAGGTACCACATCGTTGGGTCCTTCTAAATTTCTTTCCTTAATCGTCTAGGTACCACATCGTCGAGTCCTTTTGCCAACTTCATTTTTCTCTAGTGGGGAGTACTGTGTAGCGATCGGGGAATCATTACCGCGATCTCTCGACTACACTTCCTTGGATACTAAGGGAAGCTGAGGGATAAGACTCTCCTTATCGCGCGCCCCTCAACTCATCGTATGCGACCAAGTCATTGTGGCCTTGCCCATACGGCACACACTTCCCTAGGTGATATCGCAAGCTTTTCACCCGTGTGTGGAGTGCTAATTCAGGGTTGACAGTCTGTTGTCGTACCCATATGTATGTTTCTCATTCTTACGACCCCTATTTTCCATTGTGAGTCAGTCGGTAAATCGTTTTACCTGCTATTGCACACACACACTCAAAGCACACATTAAATAGCACTGCACCATCAAATCATTTCATCATACATCATCATAATATCTCAGTCAGTCGAGTATGTAAAATTAGTCACAGCAGATCTAATGAACAAGTAAATCAATCACAACAGATGAACATAGAAAATATGGTGCAAAACTGTGCAAAACATGCAGCGGTGCTCTCTATCCCAGAAAGGGTGAATGAATTACAATACAAACTGTCACAATGACAGAGCAATTCGAATTGCCTAAGGAGGTCATTCAAATCACTGAATGGAGTAGCTTGACTCTATCTAGGAGTCCTCATCAATCATCGGTGGTGCACTTTTAGAGTCTTCAAGAATTGCTCAGAAGACTCTCTCTTGTTCAAGTGCATGCAAACCCTAGATTTTGCATGCAAACCCTAATTGCATGCAAGATCCTGAAAAAGATGATGTGGATATCCGAACACCCCCCCTCAAGCTAGACTATGATGTGCAAAAAATAATGTGGGGCCCTGGTAACTAAGACCAAAGGTCACCCCAATACAATAATAATCCAAACTAATAACAGTAAATAAACCGAGGAAATGGGGAAAACCTCATGGGAAAAATACCCCCCCTCAAAATGAACTGTAACACACCAAAAGATTTAACTGCTCCAAACTCAAATAGATATGTCTGGAGGTATCTTACTCTTGGGAGTAAATGGATTATGCTCCAAAAACATGTGCTTGAATTCTCCATCAGTGGATGCAAGCGAATGTGGAGACTTTATGAACTTGCTCTTCATACCGAAAATGGTGAGAACAAATCTGAAAATATGAGGATGATCCTGGAACCTGTGATTCGAACCAAGTGAGGTAGGAATAGCTCCAATCGAATCAAATAGATCTTGAAACTTGAACTTCTTATCAATAGAAGTTAAATCAGCTCCAAAAATAGATGAATGGTTTCTTGAGATGTCCTTTGAACCAACAAGGGTGAGATCAAAACCAAAATCAGCAAAAAGTGCATGAGAATTGAACTCAAGCGAATGGTAGTGCTCTTCATCTTCATTAAAAATCTGAGAAACTTTGCAAATGATAGAACATAAGTTTATAGAAGGCATGCAATCAAGGAGGGCGAATGCTTCACCTCCAAAATCAGATTTTACCTCCAAAACTTCAAGTAGATCATTATTCTGCATACCGGCAAACTCATGTGAAAGAGAGGATTCAAGAACCTCTTCGGAATCTAGAGTATGAGCTTGTTTATCTTGCTCAGAATTCGAAATAGAAGACTTTGAGATAATGAGTGTTGAATCTACAGTTTCTTCTTCATCTTGAACAATTGTTGAGGCCAACACATGATCAGAAAGAACACGTAAGGAGATCTCACTGGGCTTGTTCTCCAAAAGGCTAGCATGATCCTCTTCTTCCTGCTTTCCAAATTCTCTGTCAAGTTGGACCCATAGATCACTTGGATTTTCAGCAGTATTACTGAGGTAGCGCATACAAGGAGACATAGAAAGACACATTGCTCCAAAAGCTCTGTCACAATCATTGAGCCAATCATTCTCCTCTTCATCGGAATCAAAATCTCTTGTATTACCAATGCACATATCAAAAAGACATTGTCTCTTCAAGAATGCAATCATCTTTGGTTTCCATTCATCATAGTTGAATGGAGTAAGAATATTTTGTGAAGAAGAAGTCTCCATCTTTGCATTAGCGAATGCACATGGAGAAGTAGGAAACTTGCAAATCACACACAAACAAACACTATGTTTTCAGCCTTGCATGCACATGAGCGAATGCACATGAGATTTTGCATGCCGCTGCTAAAATATATTGGTGAGCAAAGATTGCTCTCTCTTCATGTAGAACACCTGTAGAAAAGAAATTTTGTCCCTACCATGGCTCTGATACCATGTAAAATTAGTCACATCAGATCTAATGAACAAGTAAATCAATCACAACAGATGAACATAGAAAATATGGTGCAAAACTGTGCAAAACATGCAGCAGTGCTCTCTATCCCAGAAAGGGTGAATGAATTACAATACAAACTGTCACTGAGCAATTCGAATTGACTAAGTAGGCCATTCGAATCACTGAATGGAGTAGCTTGACTCCAACTAGGAGTCCTCATCATCAATCGGTGGTGGTCATCAATGCACAAGAACCAGTCATCCAGGTGTCAATCTGAGTCTAACTGAGTGTAATAAGTGTAACTGAAGTGTGTAGCACTGATTAAGGAGAGGGAGGCTCAGTGGGGGTGAATGGGAGGCTAATTGAAGTCAGAACAAGTCATCTAGTCAATCTGGAGGTCCAACGGAAGTGAAACAGTCAGTCGGGAGTGAAACTAGCCTCAAATCAGGGAGAATCGGAGCTAACTGAGTGTAACTGAAGTGGAACTGCAGTGGTAGGTGAACAAGTGCGCCCTTCTCTGGCAGTAGGTGAGAAGTGGACGCCTTTCAGCCTAGGAGGGCTAAAACTCTGTAGTAAGTGGCTCCCGGGTGCTAGAATGAGGTGGCTAATGTGCTGGAGGCATCAAACTGGTGACTGGGATGCATGCAAGTGCATGCAAACCCTAGATTTTGCATGCAAACCCTAATTGCATGCAAGATCCTGAAAAAGATGATGTGGATATCCGAACAGAGTATATCTATCATTGCTCTTTTTCATTTCATAATCTCTCAATCAGTCGAGCATATATAATTCATTCACTTCTATTTCATAATCTCTCAATGAGTCGAGCATATACAACATTTAGTCATCATTCATTCTGTTAATCATTAAGCAAAGCATTCATTCATTCATTACTTTTAAGCAAAGTATCCATTTCTATAATTGTTGTTCAACCATTTCAAATATTCAAAGGACCATTTTACTAAATTTTATTTGGTCGGGTCACTAGGCAAGTGTCTTCGAGTCTACGGTCAGTCAATGTACTAAGGCAAGCATTACATTTATGAAGTTAGGCATTAATGGTGAAGGGGTTAAAGGCTTAAAGGATTATAAGGGGTAAATTAGAGCTTAAAGAGACCAATGCACAAGCCCAAGAAAGAATGTCAAAGCTGAGAGAGGAGCGACCAATCTAGAGGGAGAGAGCTCAAGCAAACATAGAGCTCTCATGCAAACGAAGACCACACATGCAAACGTAGAGCGCACAAGCAAATGCAGAGATGCTAGCACAAGGGAGGTCACACATGCAAACATAGTGTAGATGTAAAGAATTATTTTACCTATATAGGGTAAACTAGAGCTTAGAGGGCTAATGGTTAAAGGATTACAGGTAAACAATTAAAAGACTTAAGGGGTTTAGCAGTTTGGGCTTTAGGGGTAAAGGGATTAAGGACTCTGGGCTTAGGGGGTTAGGTTTTAAAAGGTTAGGAATTGAGGTCTAAGGTGTTATAGTGTTAAAGGCTTAAGGAATTAGAGTATAAGGACAAAAGTGAGGGGAGATAAAGGGTTAATTAAGGGATGAGGGATTTAAGGAGTAATACCTTTATAGGTTAAGGGATCTAGGATCAACTATTAATGGGGTAAGGGATTATGTGTTAAGGGCTTAGGTGCTTAGGGGTGTAGGGATTTAGGTGGTTTGGGACTTAGGACTTATGGGTTTAGGCTTTTAATTTCCCTCCCTTATCATTAATCTCCCTTATCATTATGTCCCTCACCCCCCCTCTCATATCTCTCTTCTCTCTCTCACCCCCTTTATCTCCATTCAACACTTAAAAACATAAATTTGTGAAGTTCATAACACCCGCGCGTTATGTGAATAATAATGCTCGAGTGTTTTGTATATACCAAAACGGGCGCGCGTTTCTTCTAACACCAAGCACGCCAACCAAAATATTTGAATTTAAATAGAACGCACGCGCATTCCTGAGCACCTAATAACCCCCTCCTCCAGCGCTCGTGTGTCAACCACAGTCCTATGTGGTTGGTTCGGACTTACCAAACCTGTGCTATGGAATTTATTAAACCATAGCTAATTACGCATTTCCACCATTTTTCTCAATATGCATGTTTGTCACCGCTCTCTACACCATGACATACATGACCATTATTGACAAAATTTTAGGCATAGATTTCATTTTTTATGTAGATTCAAATATGTAATTTCCTAAAAAAAATATTTTTTTTTCTATTTGTTTCCTAATTTTCTTGTGTCATCACTCCTTAAGTCAAAAAACATGCTGGTAGTGTTTACTCCATAAATTTTTCATTTCACAACCATTTAAAAAAAAAAATGTATGATGCACTAGCAAACACCAACCTATACATGCTATAAAAAATCCAAGTCGAAATAACTGTATTAAGACTTTCAAATGCTGCACCCACATTTGACGTACCGTTCTCGAGATTTGATCACTTACATAATTACAAAAATTAAAAAATTAAACATTTAATTTTGGAAAAATAGTGTTGCACTAGTGCTATGGGTTATATACATGTCTACCAATTTTTGTAGTCCGAAACCATCATTTAGGCACTCAAAGGATGCACCCACAAAAACATATACCTTATCATTTGCCAAAAAATAAAAAGTGACTGTTAGAAAAGATGAAATTTGACATAGTTATGTACATTTTCAATACTTAAAACTTATATATTCAGAAACGTGACTCAATTTCCTACATTTCATCTTTTTTACTCGATGCAAGATATCTTGTTTAAGTATCTCAAACAAACCAAGTAAGTTGAGGGATTCCTGATTTTTCAGTTTTCTATTGCATCTAACGTGCTAAAAGTGACCCTCATTAGCTTGCACATGCCCTCAAACCTCTCCTTCTCTTAGTATACATCAATAACATGTTCATGAAGAAACTTCTTTGAAGGATTTCCTCTCTATTGTCTCTAGATTTCCATTATTTGTGTGTTAAGGAAAGTAATTAACTTAGCTTTGCTCACTCATGGATCTTTCATCTTCTCTCTACACTGGAATTTCCAACTTATTGGCTAAGTATGATTGCTAAACCCTTGCAATAAATAAGCTACAACAACAGTTGTCTCCAAGCCAACAAATCCTCCATGTAATAGTTGACAAAGTTAAACATAAATTTCAAGAAATCATATAGGATATCCCATTGTCAAAGGAAGGTTGGGGTAATGAGTACATTGAAAGATGGGCCAAAAAACCTGTATTCAAAAAGAATAGATAGGTGAAGCTATCATGAGTGATATATGAACTAGACAACTTAATGATCCACCAATGTAATTTAATAGAGGATACATTGACAAAGGACTAATTGAAAGAATAATTTGTTGCATGTAAGCTAGGACTATTCGCATATAAGGCCAAAAATCACAATGAATAGAAGGCATATCCAGTAGGGAAACCTAACTACAAATACCAACAATTTTGTCCAAAAATGTCAACATTAACTAGGAGGATACTAGACTTTCAAGGTCATATAAGTGTTCAGAATGAATAAACCCTTGTTTTGTAATTTATTCCATGTTTATCAGGAAAAGGAATTGTTTATGAAAATTAATGTTCAATTTTGAAATAATCAAACTATCCAACTGAAGGGATTCTTGACCAAAGTTGACTATCTTAAGTGACCTCGCGGTATAAATAGGAAGGGATAGCAAAGAGATATAGGTTAAACATTCGTTTTTGATAAGCCATTCTTATGTAGGCTCCATAATATTTGATATTGAAATAGCATTGTTGGCTCCTTCGTTTTTTAAGAAGATAAGAAAAGGAAGAAGAAGAGAAGACCAAGGAAGGAATTATAGAAAGGAAGTGGAAGTTGCATAAAAGAGGTAACGACCACAACAAAATTTGGACTTGCTCCGCAAGTATAAAAGAAGCGGAGTACAAGTAGAAAAGGGAGAGAGAAGGTAGAGCAAAAAGAGCATATGAGAATCATAAGATTAGAGCCAGGCAGATCTGTAGTAGAGGTTATGTATCTAGGTTTTGGATTTTATTTGTATGAAGAGATATCCTGCGATGGGTAATTCCACAGTGACTATAAGGCCTTAGAGCCATGATGTAATCTATTGTAATGATGAAGTATTTCCCATAATAAGAAAGTATTATTGGGCACCTTAATTTTTTTTTTTATGACTGTCTCAGATATGTTTAATTTTGTTTACTATTATGCTAAAATGGATAGTATATTTGAATAAGTAATGTTGCAATGTGTTCGAATGAATGATGTTGTGTTAGGTGTTTTTGCAATATGAATGATAGAAACCCCATCCACACAGTTAACCATTCCCTATCTTATGTTGTTCTTGGATGTGCTTCAAGTGAGACCTTCCCCCCTAAGGGGATTGAAAATGAAAACACAGTAGACTACAATGGCGCCCTTTTTTGGCCCATATGCAAGAACCCTAGTCTCAATTTAGCGCCAACAAGCATTGCTCTTCCTTTTTCGTAGTGGGTTTTCCTCACATTCATCAAGTTGTTTTCCACTATAAACTTGGTGTATGTGTGGATGACCATGATGATGAGTGGCTTATAACCAGGATAAAATTAATATATATAATTATTATTAACACTGATCTAGATTTTTTATTTTTGAGTTATTAAAAATTAATCACATAACAGTTCCAATAATCTTCTGTATTGATTAAGATGCATTACATTGAATTTTTCCTTTAACAATTATTAGAATCATCCCAACTCGCATAGTTAGAAGAGTATTATTCATTTTTTGTGTAGGTTGAATTATTTCAAACCTAGCAAGGTCTTAGATAATGACATGACACTTATCAAGAGATATTTTAGGAGCAAAAATTAGCCCATGGGCTATTTTTTGACCTTTTTTTTCCAAAAAAAAAATCATGGATTTTCCTTTTTTCAAAGATGATTTGCCCAAATTTCATGGGATAATTTTTTTTTACTCTAAAAATCGCCAAAATTATCAAAAAATTATATAAAATCCTTAGAAATTTGAACATAACAAATTTGTAAAATACATTTAAAAAAACTTAATATTTTTCATTAATATTCATTCTAATCAATAAAATAATAATAAATAACTTAGAAAGAATGAACCTCCTACCGTGAATGCATCCCTTCTCCATTAAATATAATAATTTTAAAGCATATATGTTCATGCATTAATAAAAATACCTGTCTCTTCTTACCTATGCCAACTTAAATGAAACCAATATGAACAAATTCAACTACTTCCAAGTTCATGCTTAAGGATCAACTCTGTTTCCCATTAAAAATAAATAAAAATAACCCCACAATGAAATTATAAATTATAATCCTGCACGAGCTTGCCAAAAGCAATTATACTAATAAACTATCTTTATATAGACCTTATAGTTTAACTCTATGGCTAAATTATATAATATCTTGATTGAGAGGTTAAATTATATAATATCTGGATTGAGATGAAATACAGCCATGACACCAACAAAAATTTTATGCTAAAAGCATTAAAAATTGGAGCAGTCCATTTATTTTACTTTTCAATTTATGGTGGGTTTTAGTTGAAATTCGGTAAAAAAAATTTGGTAAAATCCAAAATTTTAAGCATTTAAATTGTATTTTTGAATCCATAAATAGATTGAGCACCCTTGAATACCCCATTGGCACCCAAATTATGCAATTTTCGTAGCTAATATTTGTGAATAAGACGGAAAATATGATCATAAAATGTTGAAAACGTAGAATATTTAGACTCCACCTTAAAAATCACAATAAATAAATTATTTAAATTATATAATATCTTGATTGAGATGAAATCCAGCCATGACACCAACAAAACTTTTATGGCAAAAGCATTAAAAATCACAATAAATAAATAATTTCAATTAAAAATTGCAATTTAATTTAAACGTAAATATTTATTTTTAAATTTAGGACTCCTGCATAGCTTATGTATTTTTATCACCTAGAAATAATGAAGTCCTTGAATATTTGGATTTTTTTTCAGAGGAAAAAAACATACGTTTAATATTCATTAGAATAAAAAAAGTATTACACTTGATCGATCTCAGTCTGATAATCTGATGTTCAGAAGTCAAAAACTAGACAAGAGTCCAGGAAAGAGTGCCAGCAAAAACTAGGGGCAATCATAGTCTGAAACCAATCATGACAACCTAGAGAAAAATGTAAAAAGGCTAATCATCAAATAGTGGATAGCTCCCCATATCTGAAGACTATCATCCCAAAATTCTGCCCAGAGTAGAGTCCCTTCAGTTCCTTTCATGGCCTCCTTTGAGAGGAAGTCGACCAACCTATTTTGTTCTCTATAAATATGGCTGAGTTTCAGATACATAAAGTTTTTGAGATCTTTATTAATTCTGATGCACCAAGGATATAGATTGATAACTCTAATTTTGTAAGAACCTTATGCCCATTTAATGGTAACTCTTGAGTTGCCATAAATTGTCAATGACACAATACCAAAGATGGAAGCCAATCTGCACAGTACCCATAAGGCTAACAACTCAACCTTCATATTGGTTCCCATGCCACAAAAGAGCTTGAAACAATATTTGTGATTATTGTTGATAAATAGAACTGCACCTGTTGCACACCTTCCATCTTGCGCCGCCCCATCAAAAAATCCTATAGCACCATTTTGGAAATAGAAGAAATTTGGATTCTTGATCTTGCATAAATTAGATTTTCCACTAATGAAATCTTTCACCCAAAGACAAATCTTCCTAACAATAATTTCTTGATGATCAAGTTCATTATCAAAGATGGATTTGTTCCTTGCTTTCCAAATTCTCCATGAGACAATAACTAGAAGGAAATCTAGGACTTTGCATGAATTGTACCAGTGTTTGCAAGTTTTATCAAATTGGACACCTTGCCAAACCTGTGAGATATTGAGTAGAGTACAGATCCTATTTCATACCAAAGTTGTATAGCTACAAGTAATCAAAAGATGATTGATAGATTCTTCATCTTTTTTACAAAGGTAACATATGTTTGGACCCTACCAACCTTTCTTTTGTAAATTATCCGAAGTCTTGAGGTTGTTTTGAAGTGCAAACCACATAAAACATTTAAATTTCAGCGGAATATTCTAGTTCAAGAGAGCATGAAACCACCAGTTCTGTACAATACGTAGATTTTGTTTGACGATAGCTAAATATGATTATTTATCAATAATAGTGCCAAACTCAGAATTTGACGTCCAAATTTAAATATCAGATTTGTTATCTAATCTGCAACTGGTAGCATTGAGGCGGAAGATAAATTTATCCCAAATAGTATACCAACAACCGCCGAAACCAAGCTCTTTTGTATTGTACGAATAATTCTTCTCCTTATTTATCCATATGTGCTTCCTTATGTCTGCTAAAGTAGAACATCCAATTTCATAAAGATGATTAATGATACCTAATGGAATATTGAAATATTCCCCCATGCCAATAATTGGATCAACTCCAACAATAACATTTCTTCCATTTCCTACCTTCCAAGCAAAGTCTTTACCAATCCAACTATATATTTTTATGAAACCTTGCCAAATTGGAGAGGAATTCCTACCACTTTTCTTGCCATTTATGATACAATCGAAGCTATCTTTTCTGATATATTTGACTCTTAGAACATAAGACCAAATATTGTTACCAAACAATCCTCACCAAAATATTTTCATCCTTAATGCCATGCTAAACCAGCCTAAATTCTTTATACCCCAACCTCCTAAATTTTTTGGATTGGAAAGTCTGTTCCAACTTGCCATGACCAATTTGATTTATCCAAGCCATCGAACCATAAGTAGTTAAAGATGAGCTTCCTCAGAGAGTTGATAATGGTACTCGAAACCTATAGAAGCAAGAACTAGTATATAGGAATGTTGGTTAAGACCGCTTTAATGAGGGTAAGTCTGCTGCCAATAGAGAGAAGCCTGAAAGTCCAATTTTTAATTATGCTTTCAAATTTTTGAAGTAGCCAAAACCAGTCTTTAGATTTATATCCATTCGGTTTCAAAAAATATCCCAAATATTTAAAACCATCCACCAAATTATGTGTCGAATAAGGAAGGATTTTTCTGATAGAAACCAGAGAGTCATCACTCAAATTATGTGAATAGAGTGTGTACTTTTTCACACTAACCTTCATGCCTAAAGCTAGACAAAATAGATGAACAATTTTTTGATATGTATCCCATTCATCAAAGGACTTAGAACCAAAGATTAATACATCATCAACAAAAAACAGATGAGTGATAAATACAGTTGTAGATATGTTTACACCTTTAATTTGTCCCTTTTGCTTGGCATCTAGTATAAGTCTGTTGAGACCTTCATTTATGAGAAGAAAGATCAACAGTGAAAGAGGACACCCTTGCCGTATTCCATTGTTGTTTTTGAAGAAATCAGAAGGTGCACCATTAATTAACACCGCAAATTGAGCTATGGAAACACAAGATAGAATCCAATTAATGACAAGTAAAGGAAGCCCAATTTGGATTAAGATCAATCTTAAAAAGACCTAATTTACACAATCAAATTCTTTTTCCACATCCATTTTTAAAATTAAAGCCTTCATCTTCTTCCATTTGATGGAATGGATTGCCTCTTTTGCAATACCAATTGCATAGAGAATCTGTCAATCCTGGAGAAATATGAATTGCTCATCTGATAAATATTTTGGTAGATAATGCTTAATTATCATGGAGATAATATTAGTGATTAATTTATAATCCAGGTTACATAAATCTATAGGCCTAAAATAAGAGAAGTTGTTTGGTTTATTGCACTTAGGAATTAGTGTAAGAAAAGTCGAGTTTAGAGAACTTGATACAAATCCTTCAATCCTGGAGAACTCAACCATGTCTAACTAATCCTTGCCCATGATATCAAAGAAAGGGATAAAAAGCTCCACTTTCCAGTCGTCCGGGCCAGGGATTTTTTCTTTAGCAAATAGATGGAGAGTTGTTTCAATTTCATCCATAGTAACCTCCTTCCCAACTTCAATACCCTCCTCCTCCTCAAAGAATTCGGGAAACAACTTAATAATATGAAGTTGCACTTCAAGAGAGCTCTGGTCCTCCACAAAAATGTTTTTGAAATGTCTGAATGCATGACTTTGAAGATCAGATTGTCCTTTGATAAAAGCGCAAGATTCATCATGTAGATCCCAGATTGCATTGGAATTCCTTCACTAGGAGGAAAAAGAGTGAAAAAAATTTGTATTATTATCACCCAACTTTATGCAAAGTGCCCTGCTTTTGAGGTGTCAATCCATCTCCTCTTGCTTAAGCATCTTGTCTTTCTTATCCTCAAGAGACTGAATCAATATTTTGTCTTCTGCAGAAATAAAGTAATCCAAGTTCTTAGCATAGATTTTTCAAATTCAGTTCTGTAAGATAAGGAAGTCTTCATTGTCCTTTAGCTTCTTTTCATGAACCCAAGTTTTAACTTTTCCTTTTAGAATATAAAGCTTGTGAACTAGAAGATCCATAGGATTAAGTAGATCTTCATTTTGGATAGAATTCCACATGCTCTTAACTAAACATCAAAATGATTCATCAAATAGCCAGGAGCTATTAAGCTTGAAGGAATATTTTAAATTAGGCATCACTACATCAAATTGTAGAAGAATGGGCCAATGATCATAAATTTTTGTTTTGTCCACCCATGTTCTGATTCTCTGCAGATTTTGTAGAAGTGAAGTCTTCAAAATAAACCTATCTAATATTTTTTAGATCCATTCTACACCACTTCTTCCATTATTCCATATTGGTTCTAATAAAGTAGGTTCTAGATCAACAAGGTCATATTTCTCAACAAGATTGATGAAGAAACTTGACAAAGAATCCAGTCTGGATGAGCATCCCCAAATTTCAGCTGCAGAAGTAGTAAATTTTAAATCTCCGACAATGATAAGATTGTCAATATTAAGAAGTCCAGACTAAGAGAGGGATTTCCATAAAGTCTCTCTATTCTTATATGGGCCATAGACATTTAGGACAGAAAGCTTGAAATCCAAATTGAGAGCATAACCTTCAAGAAGTAAACCCCAATATGTTTTATAGGAGGAAAACTGAAAAACTTTAGGATCCCAACAAGAGAGAAGGCCACTAGACAATCCCACAGCACTGACAGCATAAATATCCTAGCACGGAAGGAGATTAGCTAAATATTCGATAGCGAATGAATCAGGACACATTGTTTCTTGGAGAAGAATTAAACCGAGATTAGTATCTTTAAAAAGTTTGGATAAGACTCTAATCTGAACAGCCTTACCCAACCCTCTGACATTCAATGAAATAATTGACATTAAGAAACAGTTTCAAAGGGCTTCATTCCTCTAAGTACCCTGGGAGAAGTAGTAATAATAGTGGGGGGAAGGTTAGAAGGAGAGTTTTGAAGCCTTACAGATAAAGGGATAAACCCATCAATTCCATAAATTGTCTCAGCAGAGTTGGAAGAGTTTTTTTTTCCTTATGGTCACATATTGAAAGCGGATGGATTGTATTCCCAAAGTATTAGGATTGGGGGAGGGGTTCTTGGAATAAACAGGTAGGGGTGAGATAAAATCATTACTCTCAGAGGATTTGTAACCACTTTCTCCCAGAAGAGAAATATCACTCAATTTTGTAGGAGAATCTTCCTTCTCTATGGGTGAGTTATCAAATGAAGAGACCACGGGATCAGTCAACTGGGGAATCACACCAAAATGAGTATTTAAGTCATCAGTCAATGAGGAAGGGTTTAAGGAGGAAACTAGCTCAATGGATGTGGAAACCCTAATAGGGTTTGTACCAAGTGATTTTGGAACATCATGGTCACCCACCACAGGATTAGAAACTAGCTTATCCATAGAACCAGAACATACATAATTATTTTTAAGATTATTGACCCAACTCAGGGCCCCAAAAAGAGTAGCTGAAGCAGATAACCTACGATTTAATTGTTCTTCCACCGATATATAAAAAGCTAATTCACCCTTTGAAACATCTTCATATAGTGTAGGGGGCCCTTAATTGGACTTACCTGTGAAAATATGATTCAATGTGGAAGGTGGAGCTACTGCCTTAGCGACGGTGCTCTTCACAGAGTCAGGAGTAGCTATTGCCTTTAGAACAATGGTCCTTTCAGAAACCCCGAGAATATTAGTTGAGTCCTCAAAAGATGAGAAATCAGACCGCTAAAATTTATGTGGGAAAAGTGCTTGAAAATGACCATTTTAACGGCAAGAAAAACATCTAAATGGGATTTTATAATAATCCAGCCTCTAGATAAAAACCTTATCACCCCAAACCATTTCAATTTCTATCGGAAGACCTTTACCCATGTCAAACTCCACCATAATTCTAACAACCTTTTTTTCAATTTCGTATAAGGAATTATTGCCAACTCTGATAAATTTTCCAACTGAATTGGCCATACATTTGAAAATGTTCCCAATCCAGAGTTCCAATGGTAATCCAGGAGCCAGCATCCAAAGATGCCACCGAGACTACTTTTTTTTTAAAGAATCGAAGGCAGTATGCCATCGTTTAAGGATAAGCGACCCTTCCTTGTAGATCCAAACATTCTGCAAAATAAATTCTAGAGAGACATTCTTTGGAAAAATTAAGATGATCCAACCATTTAGTAGAAGGTTGATGCGAGGATCCGAGTCCATTAATGGAGACCAGTGACAGTTAACCCAGTCTGTAAGCTCAATTTTGTTTAAATGCGCATATTCCACATGACCAACAAGGGCCCTGGAAGCAAGCATCTCCACTCTCTCGAGTTTGACATCACCCCAAAGTACATATCGATTCAAGTCATCCCGAGCCTTGACCGTCTTCAGTTTCCGTCATCGTTGAGCAAGCTCACCATTTAAACCAGTATGGAAGGTCTTGATAACAGAAGGAGAGGGTTCCGAAAAATCGTCCTGCCCCAACACAAATTCATTCTCACAAGGTCTAAAATGGGAAGAAGGAGACAAGTTAGGGTTAGACAAATGCAAAGGTATGTGGTCGTAAGCCATCACATGGCCTTCCCCCCACGTGGCAAAAGGAGAAGTGGGAAGTCACTACCGACTGTGTGAGTGCCTACAGTGTTAAATACAGACAAGAAAGGAAACCATCTAGACAACAAAACCCATATGTGATCGGTACTAGTCACTAGTCCAATTGTAAAAGACACCCCCTTAATAATAGAAACCAAGAAATAAAGGGGAAATTTACTAAGAAGAAACTAAAAAAGGAACAAATCAAGCACAAGGGAATAAACCCACAGATGAGGACAAAAAACTGCAGAAAAACCTAAGGAAGAAATAAAACTAAAGCTTGAAAGGAACCCTAAAACCCTAGGAGCGGAAAGTTAAGGAATGAGACAACAGGAAAAAAACCCACTTCCCACTTTTTTCCTTGGTTGGTACTGGGCTGGTCCATGAGATCAACTTGACTCCAAGTCCTGTTGTCTGCATACCATTAACATCTTGTCCAAGTTTTTAGAGTAACTCCAAACCCTATCTTGAGAAACTAGAAACGCTTCATCTCCCTTAGTTTTCCAACATATAAGTGAAATAAAGAAAAAAAAAACTTATTATAGATGATAACACATCATTCCTTTTTTTTCATGATATTATTTTCAATTTTCAATTTAATATTATTTCATGATTTTCCCAAATACAATTTGTTTTGTTTCACAAGCCAAAGCATAGCTACCACAATTTCTTCTAAAACTAATTGTTGCATTCCATAGAAAGTTTAGTTGCCTCAATTTTTTTCCTAAAATTAATTATTACAATGATCATATGTATATTATCAATAGGGAGAAGATAATATCATTAGGTCAAGAAAAAATATGTGGAGCACAAGACCAAGCATATGGGAAATTATCGAAAGCATAATACAAATTATACTAACATGTGGAATAGCATCATGGACATGTACGACCAAACTACACATATCATACGGGTGTTATAATATGTGGCACCTATATAGTTGCAAAACATATGTATAGTTGTCATATTTCCAATCGCTAACACTCCTCGTGTTGCATTTGGAAATGTACCACTATCAATATGTATATTATCAACAAGATGAAGTTTTTTAGTACTAGGTTTGTGTGAGATACTCATTGTGCATTTTCCCCACGTTTCTTACATATTTTCTAAGACAAATGTTTTTAACTATACATATCTTGCTTCTTTTGAATAAGTTGGAGGCATTAATCCTCATTTTGAGTCTAAATTGTCCCATCCATACTACCTCTTAATTCCATCTAAGGGGATTTTAACCAAAATTACTTTTAAAGAAGAGAGCCATTAAGTCCATCTCCACATCAAAACCCTCAGAGGGAGGGTTTTGAATCTTAGCTATGTTGTTATCAAGTTAACCAAGGATATTAGATAGGAGTCCCTCAGAGGATTATTTCTTGTTGATAAATCTAACATCCAAATATTGTCTTCTCATAATCCAAGATATTAGACCAAAAGTAACCACCACAGCGTAGCTTGATATCATCAAAGAGTCTTTTTTTTTAAGTAATGATTAGATTTAGATTTTCAAAATTTTACAGTGATACCCATATAGCTTCTAGTGCATTAATAACCTATGTGGCATAATTCAAAACTAAAATAGGACACAACATGTCCACAATGCAAATTTATTCAAAGAGTGTTAGATCCTTGCTACAAAATTTGCAATGATAATGTTTCCAAAATTTCCTTAAAATAAAGAAACATTTAAACAACTTAAAATATGATAAGGTCAAAACCCTAGATGAAAGCATTCTATTGACTCCACTTGAGTGTCCAAGATGAGATCCTCCTAAAGAGTAGAGGAGTTCCTGAGTACAACAAAAAAAAAGATATAAGATCTTCAAGTGGTATCGTGACAAATTCAGTTACCCTAAAAGCAAGTCACTAAGGGATGAACTTGAGGAAACAAGTTCCAATTGTTTCATGTGAAAGATGAAAATTTATGACTTACACTCTTCTTTTTAGTCTTAAAGATAAATATATGTTTTCCATATGATACAATGAAAATGTCCTTGGCACTATTCTCTTACTTAGACTAAGCCATGCGAATTTGTTTCCATTTTTCTATGGTCAGGGATTCACTAATCAAGTTCCCGTGAAGGGAAAAAAACACTTTGATGATTTCTTGCAATCCATTTTGACTATCTTTCATCTCAAAAAATAAGGTCTATCATCCATGGTGAAAACTATAGTGGGCCATGGATTTAGAGAGAAGGATAGGGTGTTCACCATACTAGACTCAAGACTCAAAATTAGAGTAAGACAAAAGGGAGAGGAGGTAGATAATGCAAATGGTAATGTGATCACCCTTGATTCTCAAGTATTTTTGCAACCACCACTAACCTAGGAAACACAAATTAGCCATCGCGTCTATCACAAAGGTTGAGCCTTCTTAGGTGTTATCCAAGGAACAAATCACATTGAGATTATGTTGCATTAACTCAACCTCTACTATTGTGGTTTAAAAGTAATGTGGGATAATTTAACAAGGATGAGAGTATATCACTTTCTTTAAGAAGTTGCATGAATCATGAAGGAGGGGGGTGTTGGAATATGATACCCCTTACAATTGTTCTTCTATGATTTTTCATGGCATATGATGGATCAAAGTTCTCTCTTTAGAGCCTTGTCTAAGCCATGTTTCATTATTCTTCTTGTAGTACCTAATTTCACCGTGGTGTCCACATGGAGATTTGAGAATTGTTTCACCCAATAACACAAAAAAAAAATTAAAATCTCTAAGCAAGCGATCCCATATACTCAATAAGCCTTGCTATTCTTAGGGAAGAGGGAGATTCACAATGTTTTAAAGAATGAATAATGATAGTGGAATCAACAATTATGATCACTTATTACTAGGTTCATAAGTCAACAAATTTACTCCTTGATACATACTTAGAGCCTTTGCCTTTTTTTTGAGGTTTTCCCCAATCCCATGCATATGATACCTCAATTTGTTTCTCAAGAGTTATGATAATCCCATTTCCCCCTGACCGACACCTACTAGCCTTAGGGATACCTTTTCTCAATCATCCTTCAACACATATTTTGGTGGAGTTGATGATTCCCTTCAACAATATTTGTTGAAATTGATTTTGATAAATTTACTAAAACAAATTGCAATTAAATAAGAAGGTTCGATAGTCTCACACAAACTAAAATAACAAAGATTAAAAGAAATCATATAAATATTTATCATATTTTATAGGCATTCACTTTAAAACAATTCATGCATTGGTTCGATTAATGTGATGATTGGATCATAATATTAGGCATTAATATGATTAACTATATTTTCTTTCAATCGTGTCATTCATTTGATACTATATTCATTCAAGAGGAAAGAAGAGAAAGGTGGACATAATATTAAAGAGATTTTAAAAAATTATCATATTTTTGTTGGCCTTCACTTTAACACAATTTTACCTATGCTTGGATTTGTCACATACTTTGATGTTTATCTTAGTTATTGAGTTAGTCTATATGAAATTTTTTCGTTAACTAACCAAATATTATGCTAAATTCAAATTTTAATAGCAATATCATATCAAATTCACATTTCAATTCACAAGCATAAACAAATAGCAACGAAACTAGCCATGCATACGTTGAATTTAGTCATTACACATTCAATTCCATGAATTCACATTGAAAACCACAATAAAAAAACATTCCACACAAAGTTGATTATGAATACTAAATACTTATATGAAATTGGTGCAAGTCCATCAAACTAGTTGTTGATAAAAGATTCATTACCCAACCATATGAATCAACTATAGATTTCACCTCTTGAAGCTAGACCATGATACCATCAAGGCTAAGGAAGCTCCTACATGACTCTAATCCCACTCATTCCAACCCATCTCTCTCATGACATAGGCAATATGCTCACTACTGAGCACTTTAGGAATTCATCTAGCGATCATTCCACCATGGCAGTCTCTTCTCTTGCATAGCACAAGAAAGATGTTCCCTTTATCTACTCCATAGTCCCTCAAGGATCCTCTTCCCTTCGAATGCATGAAAAAGGAGTACAAGACTATTGGCTTCCTACTTTGAATGACGTGGAGGAAATCACTCCACTCATACTATACCCGAGCAAAATTAATAGTTTTGCATGTTTTTAATGATGTTTTCTTAAGTTGTTGTGGACATTCCAATCACAAATTGTCATTTCCTCTTCAAATTCTCACAACAATTCCCTAGTATTCACAGGGTCTTACCAACCATAATTCCATGGGGTTCTCTCACCAATTGCAAGCATAATAACCATGGTTTCACACAAGTACCTTCATGAACAAGGAGAAGAGAACACTTGAATGGGAGAATGGAGATTGCTCAAACATTGATCATTGGAGATGAATGCTCCCATTTTGAATGAAGGACAGTAAGAGTGATCCATGAATGAGAGTGATCATGGTTTCCCCCAAAGAGTGGAATAAGACAAGTGCTCCCTTCCAAGAAGTATGGGGAAACATACATGGGACCACCCAAGTCAAAGAATGATGGGAAATGTTTGTAAGGAAGCATGGGCATTAATGAACATTTTACCTTCAAAGGACAAGTGTTTAGTCAAATCACCCATGTACCCCTTTTCATCAAGTCCCCTCATGTGGTATCATGTACCCTTTTTGCTTCTCAAGCAACCTTGATGGTGGATTTATATAATTATGTAGATTCATTTTATATATGCTTTTACAACATGAGCACACCATGGAAAACATAAAAATCACATCATAATTCTAGCCCACCATGGGGACTCATACATATTTGCTTGTAAGGTTTTGGCCTTAAGCTATGCACTAAGAATATTTGCAATGCAATTACATTACTAACATGTAGGGTCATTTAACTCAACCCACATGGCTCACATAACCTCATCATTTGAATAATACATAACTAATGTATTATAATACAAGGATCCAAACCAAAATATTTAATGATTAATTGATATTTTTAGATATTAATATGACTAAGAATATTTTTTGTCAATTGTGTCATTCATTTGATATTATATCACATTCAAGAGGTAAATAAGAAAATGTGACTCATAAGTGAGGCAAGAGGAAAATATGATCATGAATAATCATTATCAAAACTTAAGTTAAAAACTCTACTTTTCCTTAGCATGGGCTATGTCTCTCATTTATTTTCGATAAATTCATTGATAATTATTTGTCTTTGTCTATAATTAGATAATTTAGTTTTATGTTTCAATTAAAAAACAAAGACAACAATAAGAAGAAGAGCGGACACTGAGAGCCGGGACGCAGCGAGCTAGGTTTTCAGCTCATCGATGACCGCCGTTGTGAGGATGGTTGGCTTGTGGGGCAGCCCTGGCCTCAGCAGCCTGGGTCCGTCACAGATCTGCAGATCGTGAGGGTTTTGTCCGGGCGCGATGGCCTACTCAGTAGACAACGGCCATCTTTAGATCTGGTCCGACAGTTTCAGAATGGCAGCCAGTTTCCTTTCATTTGCCTCCAGCTCGATCCCGATCTTGATCAACAAGGCAATCGGTGGCCATCCGGCTATGATAGTTCAGGAAATACCAGCACCCTCCATAGCCATGGTTGAGGAATCTCTGATTGAAGCTAGGAATTTTGCAAAGTCAGCTTTGGCTTGTCGCTTCAATGGGTCCTGGCCTCGCCTGGCTGATCTACATAAGTGGATTTCTGAGGTATGGAAACCCCTTGTTCATGAGGAAATCTCTATTTATCCATGTGCTTGAGGTTTTTTTGTTGTGGATTTTGATACACCAGAGGAAAAAAAGATCATTATTGACTCTGGTCCGTGGTTTTGGGGAAGTTCGAGGCTCTTTATGAAACCCTGGAGCCCTCTTTTTGATCCAACTACTGATCAGATCTCATCTGCTCCAGTTTGGGTTCAGCTTCCAAATCTTCCCTTGCATCTATGGAACTCGGCCTCGCTTGAAGCTATTGGCAATGCGTTGGGATCCTTCTATGATCGAAGTTCAGAAACAAAGGAGTACATCAAAACCACCTTTGCTCACATTTGTGTGGAGATAGACTTCAACAATGGCTTTCCTACTGAGATCCATTTGACTAGCAAGGATTATGTGTGGGTGCAAAAACTAGATTATGAAAATGTGATGTTCAGATGCAGATCTTGCTTCGCAACTGGACATCTTGTAAAAGATTGCCCAAAAGCCTCACAGATCCCCAAATCCAAAAAGCTTCCTCGCAAATCCACTTGGTGGGATGGAGCAAATTCCAAGCATTATACAGTAAGCAGAAATTAAGATCTACCTGAAGAAGCTCCATCATAAGCTAAGGAATCTCCACAGGAAAATATAGAGGACACTCTGGAAGATCAAAGGATCTTTTCCAACAACAATGATCCACCTGTAGCTCCACGAGATAGTGCTAACCAACTAATGGAATCGAAAAGTTCAGCCCTCTAGGATGCACCCGAAGCCATGCTCGGAGTCATTGTCGAACCATCAAATTGGACCAAAGTCAGTAAAAAGAAAAAAGGAGCTTCACCCTCTTTGAAGCCAAAAGAAAGTTTAACTTCTCCAAGAAAAACAAGAAGTCAGCAAACTTCATATCGTTAATCTCTGGAATGTTTTTGAGATGTTTGTAAGAAGTAGGACAACATAATTTTTGGTCTTGCTCTAGTAGTAAATATAGCCCAGTTCCTTCTTGAGCAGCTTGTTAGAAGATTCAAGTCTCCATAGAATAAGAAAGTATCAGGATAAGTTAAGACTGACTACAGATGAACAAGGAGTCAGGGATGTAGTCCTCTCTTGGGATCAGTCTATCTTCATAACTATGTACTCTTTATCCTTCTTTTTAGTCCCTACGTAGCAGGGATTATAGCGATCGCCAGGTCCTTTATCTTCGTTGACTTTATATTAAACGCTTACTTTCTATCAAGATTTCTACAAAGTTTATAAAGTTTATAAAAATTAAAATATTAAATTTAATTTTTTGAAAATTAAAATAACTTTATAAAATTATTGAAATTCGAAATTGCTATTTTATCATTGGTTAAAAAGAATGGTTTGACAATATACCCCTGGTGTGAGGAGAATTGTCAGATATTAAAAATAATTTAAAATTAAACTAAATTTAAAATTGTAAAAAAATGCCATTTGGATATCCATCATTTCATGATCTGACAACTCAATCATACATCATTATTATGAAAACTAGGCTGATTATGTCAGATGCGATGGCCGAAAATCTATAACACGAGGAGCGGACTGCCCAGTAGAGGTTGCCGCTACCTATTTAGAATAAGCAAGCAAGGCCAAAATTTGCCTTACAACTCACGAATTACAAAAATGTTTTGGACAAACTCGTCCTCTTTCCACAGTAAAGTAAGTCGGCTCTACTAATTTTACTGCAAAGGTACGATCCTCTAAATTCTTGTCTGTTCTGGTTGTTGTTTCTGCCAAAATTAAGTTCAGGGTCCTGTATCATTCAACCTTTTCCATATTGAAGAAAGACCAACTAGTTCCCCATTGATGTGCCAACGCGATATTCTCCTATCTTGTTTCGAGCTCTGGAAAAATCTCATGTACATATTATAACGCCATACTCTGATAACCAAACCCCTCGACCCTACAGCCGACCGTTTCACTCATCTTTTGCAAACAAATAATTACCCCCACTGAATATAGTCGGTTTCACTTTTTCAAGTGATAATATTCTACTTATTTGAGCCCCTTAAACAAGATTGGTAACTTCTTTTTTAAATCCAAAGATTTGGAATAAAATTATGCCGTATTCTCTATGTAACACTTTACCTTAACATTTTGAAAAAATCTTCAACCTTGACACAAATTTGAAGGAAATTTCGACAGCTATAACCAACAAATTCCATATTTCCACTATAAAATACGATGTATCTCAGCATCCACATAAAATATTGTGGAACTTTATCCAAAATTCGAACAGAACGAAATGCCAGGCTTTCAACTGGTTGAATCCGAGATGTGGACGTAGAATCCCAGAACAAATATGAGGATGTTGTATCCTTCCACAGTCCCTATACCTCTACTCTAGCTTCCCGTGTCCTTGTCTTTGTTACTTATATGAATCAACCGAATCAACAGAGTTTACTGAATCAATGGCTAGGCCGGGACATATGATTGTGGTTTCCCAGTTTATGTATAGTGCTATGGTAGGGTTCCCCCTTTCGTCTTTGGCTTCCCTGGTTGCATTTTTGGTTATGGTATATTGTGGAACTTTATCCAAAATTCGAACAGAACGAAATTCTAGGCTTTCAACTGGTTGAATCCGAGATGTGGACGTAGAATCCCAGAACAAATATGAGGATGTTGTATCATTCCACGGTCCATTTTCTGAAGCTTTTCAACAATTCTAAATAACTAAAAAATCATCAAAATCAAATAATGGAGAAAAGACTAAAAATCCATTTTCTGAAGCTTTTCAACAATTCTAAATAACTAAAAAATCATCAAAATCAAATAACGGAGAAAAGACTAAAAATCCATTTTTTGAAGCTTTTCAACAATTCTAAATAACTAAAAAATCATCAAAATCAAATAACGGAGAAAAGACTAAAAATCCATTCTCTGAAGCTTTTCAACAATTCTAAATAACTAAAAAATCATCAAAATCAAATAACGGAGAAAAGTCTAAAAATCGAATCCCCTCAGTTTTAACTAATCTAATCCTGCCTTGGGAGGCTTGAAGGTGATACGAGTAATTCTTAAACAAACTTGCAAAGTTCTGGAAAATATTTCCGCTGCTAATGTAGTAATTTCATTGTCTGCATCTCTTCAATGAGACACAGACTGCCTTTCAGAAAATTACCACCGGTAACTGAACCTGGGTTTCTTGAATGAAATATTTGCAGTAGCATGTCCAGAAATCTAATTGCAGTTTTTACTCACCTGAAACAACAAGACTATTCTAAAAAATAAATCAAGGAAAAATTCTCAAACAGTGTCCCAAAAAATCCAATATGATTCCTCTGCAACACAACTCGCTTACATGTGTTTAAACCGTTAAAAATGCTAAGAACTTTGAATCTACAGCTTACATGCGTTTAAACTGTTAAAATTTTTAAGAACTCTCAATCTTTCGAGTAGAGGACCTAACTATATCCTAAATGTGTTATCAAAGATATCATTTCTGTTCTCTTTTTATATTATAAATAATTAGGTATGAAGCAAATGTATTGCCCTGAAACCTGTAAATTTCATTTTCCTGGTCATGTCAAAACCAAACAAAAATAATGAATAAACAGACAACCTAACTATATCCTAAATGTGTTATCAAAGATATCATTTCTGTTATAGGAAAACACCAAAGAACCATAACACAATACACAGACCTTGCACCACTATTCATGTTTCTATATTATAAATAATTAGGTGTGAAGCAAATGTATTGCCTTGAAACCTGTAAATTCTATTTTCCTTATCATTTCAAAACCAGAAAAATATAAATCGTATTTATTTATTTATTGAGGTAATGAAAATTTGCAAATATTGTTGTCAGCAAGGCAGACATATTGCTAATCCGATTCAAATAGTTGTATGAAAACCAACTACAATTGCTTCTCTTTGAACTCAATTCATCCGGACTTGTGCTAGTTACAGACAACACAATTATAGAACCAATTAAAAACAAATTTATACTAAACAATGAGCAGGGATTCCACAAATTTACCTCACAACCAAACAATTATAGAAATTCAACAAGTCACCAGGAGTTAGCCTAGAAATATTAAAAATTTTAAAACATGAAAATACATAATACGTTCTCGATCTGCTATATTAAATCCAACCATTCATAGCATTTCATTCGAGGGTAGTCGAACAGAATTTTTACCTGCTACCAAGGAACTATCAAAGTTAAGCACGACCGTAAAAACCCTTCCCATACAGCTGCGCAACTAGATAATTTCACTTTCAAACAGAAAGAAAAATACAAGCAGCAGAGCCAGTTGTTAAAATAGAGATAATGAAGCAGCCGGGCGCTTGGTGAAAAGAAAGTGAAGTCATGATGATTTTAATAGGCCACGTACATGTACACGTGTTGATTTTATGTTGTTGCTCAGTGGTCATGGCAATTTGTATAACACCTGTTGACTTTCTTTTTGGACTTTCTATGTTTTCTTCGTCAATAGCTTACACTGCTTTCAAGTGTTCCTTTTATGCTCTTCTCATGGCGGATATCTTGCTGTAAGTTGATTGGGTCTAACATGGTTCACTTGCAATTATGGTTTCATTAAAAATAATTATGTGAAACGTTTGTGTTACTTTTATGTTACAATGTATATAACTTTTTATCCCATCTATTCATTGGCAACTAGACTCACTCACTGTTGCAGAAGTTATTGAAAATGCATTGGCCAAGGTAATATGTATGCTTTTGAGAATGGGGTTTACATAGGTTTAGTTATAAAGAATGGAGTGTTGGAACCGTGTCATGAATAACCTGCACAACAGTACGTATCTGTATCCTTCACCCCTTAAAAAATGACATGTATATTTATTGATTGGAAGGAAGTCATGGCATCTCCGTTTACTACTGGCAAATAAGAAATCTTTGTATGGGAAATGAATAGATCATTACATCATATTTAAGCGTTATTCATGAATTATTGGAAAACATACTACTCCCTAAATTGTTCACGGGTTTAAATAATGAATGAATGCAAATTTCCTTCCTCATATAAATTTTCATTTTTATGATTTCGGTAATTAGTGTAACAAATCAATGTTACATGATTTTTCAAATAATAAAAATTCTTTTAAAAAAAATTCTTTTATAAATTTCCATTTTTATGATTTCCTTAATTAGTGTAACACATCAATTTTACATGATTTTGCAAATAATAAAAATTCTTTTTAAAAGTTAATATTATTTATTTTAGGATTTTGAAAATCATTAAAAAAAAATTAGAATTGGAAAATTCACCTAATTTTAACCAAAAATTATCTAAAATTCCAAAAATAAGAATAAATAAACTACTTATTTATTTTCCTTTCATTAAAAAATAAATTTAATTATAATAATATTAAACATTAAAAAATGCATCTTGGTTATATATATATATATATATATATATATATATATATATATATATATATATATCAATCATTATTATTTTTTTTAAATTTAAATTATGACTATAAATAATTATTATAGACTATAACTATATTCATTTTTTAATTCCCAAATTTAATCTTTATAATATTTTTAACAATTTCTATGAAATTTTTTATAATACATAGAACATGTATAAATATATGTTTATCTTTTTATTAGTATATATATTTTTAATTAATAAGAATATATAAATATAAGTTTCTTTAATATACATTTTTTTTTCTTTTGACTTAGCATTAAGAATATATAAACTTTTTTTTGTTACATAAATAATATATATCTATGTTGTCTTTTTATTTTAATTGACATATTTATTTTAATTAATACAATATATTTGACTTACTTCTTATCAATATGTAATATATCATTGCACACTATTATTTATACTTATTTTCATTTTTACAAAATATATATTTTAAATATTATACACCTTGAAATTTATAATAATGAGCATTTAGTTTAATGGATCTATAAAATATATACATTTTGACATAATATATACTTTGAAATGGTAAATATGTCTAGACACACCCATTTATCATACTTTAGAATATTTAGAATTTTAACACCACTTTAACTACAAGGAAAGTGGCTAACGCTTTTTAAAATAAAGATATGAATTAGCTTTTATGAATAGTATTTTTAATAATCAATAAGTAAAAAAATTAATATCATATATACCAAAAAATTATAAACATATAAATTATACCTTAACTATAAATATAATCTTAACGCAGGGACTAGCTGCTTTGCAGCTATTTCTCTTGTTTTATATATAAAAGCTCTTAACCTTTTTTGTTAAAAAAAAAAACAAATACACTTATAAATATAAATATTTACTAGCAACAACCACATTTTTAAATGTGGTTGATATTCATCGATCGACGTATATCAACAATGACCACACATTTAAAAGTGGTTGATATTCTTCGATTGACGAATATCAACCACATTTAAAAATGTGGTTGTTCCTAGTAGACAGCATAATGGAATTAAAATTTTAATAAAAATGTTATTTCAAATTAAATAAATAAAAATACATACTAATTAAATAAAAAAATTAAAGAATATTAAAATAAAGTAAATTAAATTAAATAAAAACAAATAAATTAATATTAAAATAAATTGAATTAAAAAAAGAAATAAAGTGAAATAAAAGAATAAATTAAAAATAAACGAAACTAAATTAAAATTAAAGTAAATAAAGTAAAATAAAAGTAACTTAAAAATAAAATAAAATTAAAGTAAAGTAAAAAAATTAAATAAAAGTAAAATAAAGTAAAGAAAGTAAAAAAATTAAATTAAATAAAGAAATAAAGTAAAATAAATAAAATATAATAAAAAATAAATAAAATAAAATAAAGTAAAGTAAAATAAATAAATATAATATAATAAAAATAAACTAAATTAAATTAAATAAAAATTAAGTAAAATAAAATTAATTAATTAAGTATATTAAAAATAAACTAAATTAAGGTAAAGTAAATAAAAAAAATTAATTAATTAAAGTAAAATAAATAAATAAAATTAAAGTAAAAAATAAATAAATAAATATAAGTGAAAAAAAACATAAATAAATAAAAATAAAATAATAAATAATATAGTAAAATATATTAAATAAATTAAATAAATGTAAAAAAATAAAGAAAAGTAAAATAATTGTTATTGAAAAAAGAAAACTAAAATAATAGATATTAAATTAATTGATATTAAATGTAAATTAAAAATAAAATAACCGACATTAAAATTAATTGAAATTATTAATATTAAATAGAAATCAAAAAGAAAATAATTGATATTAAAATTAATTAAATTAATGCAAGTAAAGGAAATTGTAATTTACATATAAGAATTTGAATCAATTTAATAATATATATTAAATGTAATTTAATGTAAATTTAAAAAAATATTAAATAAATTAATATTATATTAATATTAGTAATTAAATTTATTTATTAGAAAAAATATTTAAATTAAATCAAATTAAATTTATGTTTGAAATTTATATTAAATTAAATTTATTTAATTTATATTTTAAATTTGCTTATTAGAAAAAGTAAATTAAATTAATCCTAAAAAGAAAATAACTATAATCATGAAATAATTAATAATAAAAACAGTTATAACTATGGTTTACTATTGTTGAATTTGGTTGAATATGGTTGACATTGTTGGATTATGGTTGACTTTAGTTGAACACAGTTAACAATGGTTGTTTACTAGTTGACTTTGGTTGACAATTGTTGATCATCATTGACTATAAATGACCATATTTGACCATGGTTGAATTTGGTAAACCATGGTTGAAGTTCATTAAATTTGGTTTACCATGGTTGACCTTTGCTTGAACATGGTTGACATTTGTTGACCATGGGTGAATTTGGTTTACTTTTGGGTGAGCACAGTTGAATTTGGTTTGCTTTTGGTTGACATTGGTTTAGTTTAGTTAACTATGGTTGATTTTTTTAACATGGTTGACATTGGTTGACCATAGTTGACTTTGGTTGACCATGGTTAGCTATCGTTGACTTTGGTTAGCCATGATTTACTTTGGTTGACCATGGCTTTCCATGGTCAATTTTGGTTGAATTTGGTATACCATGGTTTACTTTGGTTGAGCACGATTTACTTTGGTTGGGTTTTGGTTGCTTTATGGTTGACCATGGTTGACTTTGGCTTCTTTTGGTTAACCTTGGTTAACTATGGATGACATGGTTGACTTTATTTGTACATAGTTGACCATGGTTGGCTTTTATTTTATTTTTAATGACCACGGTTGACTTTGGTTGATCATGGTTAACCATGGTCAACCATGGTTAGACATGGTTGACTTTGGTTGGCCACAATTAACTTTGGTTGACCATGGTTAACTTTGTTTTTCGATAATTGTCAATTGGTTGACCTTGTTTGAATTTTCCATATGGTTAACTATGGTTGACCAAGGTTGGATACAGTTATTTCTGGTTGACTATGGTCGACCACGGATAATCATGTTCAGCTATGGTTGACTTTGTTTGGCCATAATTGACTTTGGTTTACGTTGGTAGACCATGGTTGATCATGTTCGACCATGTTCGACTATAGTTGACTATGGTGAACTTTGATTGACCATGGTTCACTATCTTTAACCATGGTTGATGACATCTCATTGATGTCCATGGTTATCTTTGGCTAACCATGGTTCACTATGGTCGATGTTGGTAAAACACAGTTGACTTTAGTGAACCATGGTTGACTGCAAATGGTCAGTTATGGAAGACCATGCTAAACCATCATTAATCACGGTTGACATAAAAAAAGAACCATGGCTAACCATTGTTAGACTATAGTTTACAACATTTGACCATGGTTAGACCCATTACTAACCATGGTTAATGAATGGTGTCAAATGATGATTGACTAAGTTTAACCATATTAAACCATGCTTGACCAATGTTTTCACATGGTTTACTTTAGGGCATCATGGTTAAAAATGGTTGAGTTTGATTAACTTTGGTTAACTATGATTGACTTTGGTTTTCATATGGTTGACTTTGTTGCGTCATGGTTGAATTTGGTTTTCATATGGTTGAATTTGGTTTAGTTTGGATGACTTTGGTTGTTTGGTTGACGTTGGTCATTTTTTGTTAACTTTGGTTGTTTGGGCATGGTTGACTTTAATTGACTCTGTTTGACTATACAGTTGACTTTGTTTGACCTTTAGCCATGGTTGACTTTAGTGCATCATAGTTGACTATGCTAAACTTTGGTCAACCATGGTTCACTGTGTTTAACAATGGCTGATGACATCTCATTACTGACCATAGTTAACTTTGCTTAACCATGGTTCACTATGGTCGATGTTGTTTTAAATACGGTTGACTTTAGTGAACCATGATTGACTTTAAATTGTTAGTTATGGAAGACAATGTTAAACCATCATTGATCATGGTTGACATAATCAAAAGAACCGTGGCTAACCATTGTTAGACTATAGTTTGTAGTGTTTGACCATGGTTAATGAAGGGTGTCAAATGATGATTGACTAAGTTTAACCATATTAAATCATGATTGACTAAGTTTAACCATATTAAACCATGATTAACCAACGTTTTCACACGGTTTACTTTAGGGAATCATGGTTAAATATGTTTGTGTTTAGTTAACTATGGTTGACTTTGATGCTTCATGGTTGACTGTCGTTCAGTTTGGATGGTTGTGGTTGCTTGGTTGACTTTGGTTGTTTCGGCATGGTTGATTTTGTTTGACTTTGTTTGTTTGGACATGGTTAACTATGATTGCATCATGGTAGACTATGATAAACTTTAAACCATGGTTAACCATTGTTTGTGCATCGTTGACTTTAAACTATGTTTAACCATAGTTGACGAGAGTTGACCATGTTTGACTTTGGTTTACATTGTTTGGTTTTGTTTACCATGATTGAATTTGTTTTACATTGTTTGGTTGAGCATGGTTGACATTGGTTGACCATGGTTGACTTGGTTGAGCATGGTATATTATGTTTAACCATCGTTACATTGTTTGGGCATGGTAGACTTTAGTTAATAGGGAACGATTGACCTTGGTTGTTTGGTTGACTTTGGTTGACTTTGGTTGACTTTGATAAACTTTGGTTGTTTGGGCATGGTTGATTGTGGTTGACTTTGGTTGTGTGGTCATGGTTGACTTTCGATGATTTTGGTTGTTAAAGCATGGTTGACTTCGCTTAAATCATTTGTATCGTTAACATAGTTTGGTTGACTTTGATTTACATTGATTGATCAGGTTTACATTGTTTACTTTGGTTGAATTTGGCCCTTACATTGTTTGGTTGACCATGATTGACTTTGGTTTACATTGTTTACATTATTTGCTTGACCATGTTTACATTGTTTATTTTGTTTGGATAACCATGGTTGACTTTGGTTACATTGTTTGGTTGACGTTGATTGACCTTTGTTGTTTGGTTGACTTTGGTCAAGTTTTGGTTGACTTTGATTAACTTTGGCTATTTGGGCATGGTTTCCTTTGGTTGTTTGGGCATGGTTGAATTTGGTTGTTTTCGTTAATTATGGTTATTTGGGCATGCTTTCTTTTGGATGACTTTGCATGTTTGGGAATGGTTGCCTTTGGTTGTTTGGGCATAGTTGAATTTGGTTGTTTTGGTTAATTATGGTTATTTGGGCATGGTTTCCTTTGGATGACTTTGCCTGTTTGGGAATGGTTGAATTTGGTTGACTTTAGTTTACATTGTTTGTATGAATTTGGTTTACATTGTCTAGTTGACCATGGTTTATTATCTTTAACAATGGTTTACATTGTTTGAGCATGGTTGACTTTGGTTGACTTTGGAAGACTTTGGTTGTTTTGGTCGACTTTGGTTGTTTGGACATGGTTGAATTTGTTAGACCTTCATTGTTTGGGAATGGTTGACTTTGTTTGAATTTGGTTGTTTAGATGAGTTTGGTTGTTTTGCTTGTTTGGTTTACTTTGATTGAATTCGTTTCTTTAGGCATGGTTAACTTTAGTTTTTTTATGAATGGTTTACTTCGGTTCTTAGGGCATGGTTGAATTTGGGCGAACATGGTCAACTTTGGCTAGACATGGTTGAATGTGGTTGTTTGGGCAATGTTTATGCATGGTTGAATTTGGTTGACTTTGGTTGTTTGGTTGTTTATGCATGGTTGACTTTGGTTCTTTGGGCATGGTTGACTTTGGGTGACCATGGTTGACCATGGTTTACTATGTTTAACCATTGTTACATGATTTTAACATGGTAGACTTTAGTTTATTAGACACAATTGACCTTGCTTATTTGGTTGACTTTGGTTGTTTTGGTTGACTTTGATAACTTTGGTTGTTTAGGCATGGTTGACTTTGCTTAAAATATTTGCATTGTTTACAATGTTTGGATGACCATGTTTACAATGTTTAGTTAACTTTAGTCCACATTTATTGATTGACCATGTTTACATTGTTTACTCTCGTTGACTTTGATTAAATTTGGTTGTTTGGGCATGGTTGGCTTTGGTTGACTTTGGTTGTTTGGGCATGGTTGAATTTGGTTGTTTTGGTTGACTGTGGTTATTTGGGCATGGTTGCATTTGGATGACTTTGCTTATTTGGGCATGGTTGAATTTGGCTTACTTTAGTTTACATTATTTGTATGAATTTGATTTACATTGTTTAATTGACCACGATTTATTATCTTTAACTTTGGTTTAGTTTGAATGGTTTTGGTTGTTTAATTGAATTTGGTTGTCTAGCCATGGTTGTATTTGTTTGAATTTTTTTGACTTTGGGGCATTATGGTTAAATATGGTTGACTTTAGGGCATCATGATTAAATATGGTTGCGTTTGGTTAACTATGTTTGACTTTGGTTTTCATATGGTTTTCATTATGGTTGAGCATAGTTGATTATTGTTGACAATGGTTAACTAAGGTTGATTATGGTTAATTATGGTTGACCATGATTTATTATGGTTGGCTGACCATGCTTGATTGCGATCAACCACGGCTGACTTTGGTTGACCATGGTTGACTATGGTTGACCATGGTTGAATTATGATGTTTATGGTTCATTATGGTTGATTATGGTTGACCATGGTTGACTATGGTTCAATTTGGTTGACCATGGCTAATAATGGTTGACTTTGGTTGACCATGGTTGACCATATCTGACTTTGGTTGACCGCGCTTCACTTTGGTTCACTATGGTTGAATATGGTTGACCATGGTTGAGTTTTGATATTCATGGTTAATGATGGTTTACCATGGTTGATGATGGTTGACTTTGGTTGACCTTGGCTGACTATGGTTAACTGGTTAATAAAGGTTAACCATGCTTGGCTGGTGTATCCTTTGGTTGACCATGGTTGACTTTGGATGTTTATGTTTAACAAGGGTTGACTATGGTTAGCCATGTGGTTGACCATAGTTGACCATGGTAGACTATAGGAAACCATGGTTGATGATGATTGACTACTTTGGTTGACCATGGTTGGCTATGGTTGACTTGGGATATTCATGGTTGACCATGGTTGACCATGGTTGACTATGGTTGAACACAGTTGACATTAGATGTTTATAGTTGAAGATGGTTGTTTATGGTTAAGCACAGTTAACCCTAATTGGTTGACTGCATTTAACTATGGTTGATTATGTTTGACTATGGTTTATTATGGCCAACCATGGTTGGCTATGTTTGATTATGGTTGAGCATGATTTATTATGGTTAATTACAGTTAAACATGGTTAACTATGGTTAGGCATGGTTAATTATGGTTGATCCTTGTTTATTATGGTTAACTATGGTTGAATAAGGTTAATTATGGTTGACCATGGTTGATTACGGTTGTTTACCATGGTACAGTATGGTTGACCATGCCTCATTATGGTTGACGATGGTTGACTTTGTATGTTCATGGTTGATGATGGTTGACCATGTTTGACTATGCTTGATTATGGTTGGCCATGGTTGAATTTCATTGACTATAGTTAACCATGGTTGACCATATTTGACTTTGGTTAACCATGGTTGAGTTTGGATGTTCATGGTTGACCATGAACATGGATGTTCATGGTTGACCATAAATATGGTTGATGGTTCACCATAAATATGGTTGCATGTTCATGGTTTGGATGTTCATGGTTGACCATAAATATGGTTGACTATGGTTAGCCATGGTTGGCCATGGTTAATTATGAGTGATTATGGTTGATCATTGTTCATTATGGTTCGCTATGGTTAACTAAGGTTAATTATGGTTGACCATACGTGACTATGGTTAACCATTGTTGACTATGCTTAACCATGGTTGAATTTGGATGTGCATTGTTGATGATGGTTGACAACATTAATGTTAATATCATTGTTTTTTAATGTTAATAATAATAATGTTTAACATTAATGTTAATAATAATAATGTTTAACATTGACTTAATTAATACAATCATATTAATTAATTAATATGATTGATTTAATTAATACAATCATATTAATTAGTTAATGCATTAACTAAAATAAACATAAACATTAATGCTAATATTAATATTAATAATAATGTTTCCTAACAAAAATGTTGATAATATCAATATTAATATTAATATGATTAATGTTATTAATCATAATATTAATATTCTTATTTTCTTCAATCTTAATGAAAAATAATTCTTATATTAATCTAAGTATTAACATTATTAATGAAAATAATTATATATATATATATATGAGTAATAGTATTAATGCTTTAATAATATTGTTATTAATATTCTTCTCATTAATACTATAATAATAATTTTGTTAATATTTTTATTATATTGTTATAAATTTTAATATTAGTAATATTGTAACATAAACATTAATGTCAATGTTAATTTATTAATGTTTCATAATATTAATGTCGATAATGTGAATGTTAATATTAATATGATTGAATTTATTATTAATATTCTTATTTTCTTCAATTTTTTTAAAATAAAATCTAATATTAATATTATTAATCTAAATATTAATATTAATATTATAAGTAAAAATAGTATTCATATATAAATCATAATAGTATTAATTGATTCATTTCATCCAAATTTATAGCTATATAATACCATATTTGTGAGAGTTGGTATGCTAGAATGATCCAATTATTAATAAATAAAAATAGTATTCATATATAAATCATAATAGAATTAATTGATTTATTTCATCCAAGTTTATAGCTATGTAATACCATATTTGCGAGAGTTGGTATGCTAGAATAATCCAATTTGAAATTTTATTTCTATTTTTATCTATTGTTTTATTTTTCTATTCAAAGATTATAAGATTGTATTCAAAGATTATAAATCAATAATTGTAGAGAATTTAAGCTAGAGACCAATGAAAAGTAAAAATTCTCAAGATATTAAATACCAATTATAAATTAATTAATTGAAATGAAATTTAGATTTAAATCACGGAGCAATCCAAAAAGATATTAAATATTAAAACTAAGAGTCTGGATATTTTTAATTGTATTTAAGCTCTTCACATACATGCTTTGTTAAACAAAACAACATTTTAGCTGGCGATCCTCCCTCTGAGAAATTCTGAGAATGGTTTCATACCCATATCAGCCACCTGATCATGGGCTGTATCAATATGTTTGGCTGCATTTCGATATTACCCACCTGATCAACACGCAACCGAGGCTGTAAAATTACTGAATAGGCTACATTTAAATTAAAGGCTCATTAAATTTGGACAAAACGTGTATCATAAATTGACAAGGAACAAATGCAGTGAGGACGTCTATGTGATTTAACTTCATAAAACCTGGTACAAAGTGCTTCTATTGGAACGCCTGTCATTGCCATCAAATCCCAACAGACAGACCAAGATGAGCAGAGAAGTTCATTCAGCCCCTGAATTACAGTAAGAGAGGGTAGATGCTGGACAGCCCAGGTGAGAAGATATTCAACGCTCTATTTACTCATGCCTCCTATAAAAAAAAGGGCAACAAAACCTTCAGATTTTCCTTCCAATTTTTTTTATCATCTCAAAAATTCGTAGTTATGGTGGATCTATAGTATCATTAAGAGTTAAATAGATCGACATAGTAAGGTAGATCTATAGTATCATGACATACAGATCCTAAAAATTTCCGATATAATACCTAACCTCCGGTTTAATTTATTTCATGACATAACTAATGACCGAACCAATTACAAATATTAGATTATGGAGTCAACGTGTAGCATATAGATTCATGTAGCCAATAGATTTAAATACAGACAAAAGCCCAACGATTCCATACACCGCTGTATTGGCCACTTGATTTACAGTCAATATATACACTAAACCCTAATCGCATCTTGAGAAGAGAGGATAAGTATTATTAGAAAGATTCGGAAGAGTTTGTATGTGGTTTGTAAGGAAGATTTCCAAATATATGATGTAAGAAAATTATTAAACAATATAATAACAAAGATAATTGCACCGAGTGAAAGGAGGTGCGCTGATCCTGTAATGTTTGTTTATGTTTTTTTTCAGTGGAAAAAAGTCATACTATTGCTATTCATATAAGAATCAAATAGTACAAAATCACAAGTCTGCAACCAGACTTATATGCACCACTACATCCATAGTTGAGTACAGTTTTACAAATACTTCAAAAAGTGTAACTACCATCATATAAATAAACAGTCCTTCCCCCTATTTCCAAACTAGTTCCGCCCGGCTAATAGTATTCAAACAAGTTGGCCCTCCCCTTGTCACAGCTATGATTTTCCAAGAATTCTTCCCATATGACAACACCTTCGACTTCACCATGAGCTTCCTTTGAAAGTACATCAACAACATTATTGTGTTGACGGTAGACATGCTCAAAAGTGATGCCACTAAACATTTTGATCTTTTCCAGTATTCTGTTGCACCATTGTTGCAATGATATGACATTAAGTTGGTATTCCTGAAGTGCCCATTTTATAGTCACCAAAGATAGACAGATCCTGAAATCCCATGATAGCTACCACCGTAATAACACACCAAAGCCCAAGTAATTCCGCTTTAGTATTTGTGCCAGTACCCACATCCATCTTAAGGGTAAAATAATGATCTTTGTTGATAAAAATCACCCCCCCAACAGCACAAGAGCCATCAATGGATGATCCATCAAAAAACCCAACCGGTTTTTGACACTCAAAGGAAAAGGACCCAATAACTCTAAGATCCCTCAAAACAGGCCTATGAATGTAATCCTTTATTAAAGCCACAGGCTTGTGAAAATATGTGTGTATGTTGGGCCGCTCATCCTCAAATAAGGCCCGATTTCTAACCCACCAGATCATCCAGGATATCAGTGTAGGAAGGTGTGGAATGCTACTGCATTCATGGTGCCATTTATAAACATTTTCTGCAAATATACCCAACTCCTAATGCATCTCCAACTATAGATGTGATATAATCCATTGCCACAGAGTTCTGGTGAAATCACACTCCACCAAAATATGTTGTGACGATTCAGCATTGTTCCTGCAAAGATAACAAAAACCAGGACCCGTCCATCCCTTCAAAGCTAGATTCTCCCAAGTCTTCAAGCTACCCATCAAGGCATGCCACATGAAACATTGAACCTTTACCGGTATCTTCCATTCCCAAATAACCTTATACCACCAGTTAGTTGGATACATGCCATTATGCGTAACAATTGTCTGATAAGGCACTTTTGCAGTAACCATACCAGTAGCCCTATTTTTTGTCCATATAATACAATCATTTTCAGCAGTAAGTCTACAGCCAATAGAATTGAGTTTTTCAATATAGTGATGCCATTCAGTAGCCTCATAGCCTTCTAACCCCAGCTCCATAGCAGTTAACCAATATGTTTTAAGGGATCTATAATCAACTCTTCTGATCTTGTCGAGTGTTGCATGATCATACCTGTGCAAAGACAAGATAGTTCCATCAGAGAGAGGGTACTCATCCTCCAAACCCAAAATTGAATCAATCCCTACTAAAATGTTAGTGCCATTTCCAACCTTCCAGGACAGATCGCTGGCCATCAAATTGTAAACTTTCAAAAAGCCAACCCAAATCGGTGAAGCTCCCCTTTGTTTTTTTAAAGGGCTCCGCATCCACTTATAAATATCCATCTTGATATATTTAGCTTTAAGCTCTTCAGTCCACAATGTAGGGCCAAACATCCCCCTCCACAAACTTTTCATTCTGAGAGCACAATTGAACAGTGACAGGCTCCTAATGCCCCACCCCCCCCCACATTGAGGATGAGCAATTTGTTCCCAACCAACCATAACCAAACTGCGATTAGTCGTACCCCCACACCAGAGAAACCTGAAAAATAACTTCCAAATGTAGTTAACAATAGAGCAAGGTATTTACATCAATGAGAACTAGTACACAGTAATCCCCGTAAGAACAGAATTAATCAATGCGAGTCTTCCCCCAACAGACAAAAATCTGTAGGTCCAATGGTTTATCCTTTTCTCCACCTTCTCAACCAGCCACATCCAGTCATTCCTTCTATATGAGCAAGGTTTAAGAAAATACCCAAGATACCTAAAACCAGCTTCCAATTCGCAGAATTGGTATGGCAACATACTCTTGAAAATACCCAAATTATGAGTCCCACTACCAAAATGATAAATATTGGACTTTTGATGGTTAACTAACATACCCAAGGCTTTACAGAATGCATTAATGGTGGATTGATAGTAATGCCATTCCCCAACAGTAGTCAATCCAGCAAGGAGTACAACATCCACGAATAGGGAGTGAGTGTGAGACAGACCTTTAGCAAGTGTAATACCATTGATGCTTCCAGACTCTTTTGCAGTCCCAATCAGTCGACTAAGGCCCTCGATAACCAGCAAGAAGATAAGTGGAGACAATGGATACCCTTGCCTCACTCTTCTAGAGATTTTGAAGAAAGTTGAAGGTGCTCCATTGACCAGTATAGAAATGTTAGCCATTGTGACACAAGCCATGATCCAACGCTGAAAAAGTGGTGGAATACCAATTTGTATAAGGATCAACCGCAGGATGTCCCAATCAATTCTGTCATAGGCCTTCTCCAAATCAATTTTGAGTAATAATGCAGCCATCTTCTTGTATTTCACCGAATGAATAACCTCCTGAGTAATGCCAATGGCATCCAAGATTTGCTGATCCTGTAAAAAACCAAATTGCTCCCCTGAAATATGCTGAGACAGAATAGGTTTAAGTCTGAGAGAAATAATCTTTGAGATTATTTTATATGCCAAATTGCAAAGAGAAATGGGCCTAAAAACTCTGAACATAATTTGGAATTTAAGCTGTTAGTAATGTAGCCCTCCACCCTAGAGAACTCCACCATATGAAGAATGTCCTGACCCATAACATCAAAAAATGCCAGAAAAAGTTCAGCATCCACCCGTCTAGGCCAGGACTTTTGTCTTTGGCAAATCCTTTCAATACCCTCTCAATCTCTTGTAGAGTAATTGCCTTGCATAAATCTGCAGCATTGAGCTCATCAATCATAACCGGATAGTGTCTAGCCACCTTCAGCTGGTCATTAAGGCCGAGATTACCATCCACATTGTAAACCCCACGGAAATGTGAATTAGCTGTGCTGAGAAGTTCATCCAAACCTCTAATGATATTCCCAGTAGAGTCATTGAGTTCCCAAATACTATTAGTATTCTTCCTGTGCGTGGCAAAGGCATGAAAAAATTTTGAATTCCTATCCCCAGCTTGGATCCAAACCGCCCTACTTTTGAGGCGCCACTCTAATTCTTCCCGCAGAAGCAGTGCATCCTTCTTGGCTTCAACTTCTTTAATTTTCTTACCAGTCTCCTCATCCCCCTCCACCCCTAGATTTGAAAGAGACAGCTCCTGTAGTTGTAATTCCAGGTTCTTCAATTCACTCTGATCAGCCTTTTGCTTGCATTTGATCCAATGTGACACCAACCCTTTCAGTCTTCAGAGCCTCTCCACAAAGGAGTCCATAAGATTTAAGTCAGTATGCCTCTCATCATTAACCCAGAAATCTTTGACCATCTTACAAAAATCATCATTAGCCAACCACATACAGTTAAATTTGAAAGGATATTTAATCTTGCAAATGGTATCATCGAACTGAAAATAAATAAGCCAATGGTCAGAGAACTTTGTAGTACCAACCCAAGACCTGTGTCTACCCCACAAATTTATGAGATCAACCTTCACAAGAAACTGGTCCAATCTTTTGTGTATACCCTCACTGCCCTCTCGGCCATTGGTCCAAGTTGGCATGAGTGTACCTGGAACAACATCCACCAAATCATAAGTATCCAGTAGAGTATTGAAATAACCAGCTAAATCATCCAACTGAGCATGTGATCCCCAAATTTCACCAACACCCCTGGTCAAATTCATGTCGCCAGCAATGATAAGGAAAGGTTTATGAAGTAGCCCAGAATTGCATAGAGTAGACCAAAATGGAATCCGATCCCTGTAAGGGCCATACAGATTCAAAACAGTTAAAGGTTGATGATTAATAGTGTAGACACCCTCCAGTAGAATTCCCCATCGATTTCTGAAGGCCCGGAAATCGTAGGACTTGGGGTTCCAACCCACTAATAAACATCCCGACATACCCCGAGCATATGTGGCTGCAAGTTCCCAGCCAGGTAGAATATGTGACATCTTCTGAATAGCCACCAATTCAAAACACATGGTATCTTATAATAAAATCAAAGAAGGGATAGTATCATGCATAAGATGGGTGAAAGCCCTAGCCCGAGTATCCTTCCCCATACCCCTAAAATTAAGGGAAAGCAAAGACATTAAGAAACTGCCCCCCGGAGGTATTCCAGCTCTAAGTACCTCAACATAACTAGTAGAAGTAAACTGCACCCTTTCCTCCACACTCCTATCAATCCTGTCAGACAAAGGGATAAAAGTCTCTCCAATATCCCCTTCACCCACCCCAGGTTTCCTTCTAGACTTGCGGATCATGACATTGCTGAATTTGTTGGCCGAAATAGGTAAGATATGGGATTTGTCGGAGGGATTTTTGGAATAAATATTCAGTGGATGTTACACCTAAAATTTTCCCATCATCATGATTTAGTGTATACATCCCTGAAGTCATCTAGACCAAGTGCTTATTTGGAGGATTTGTACTCAGTTTGTACACCCTTTTGAGAGGTCGTCATAGGTTTCACACTAGCAACATGCAACGTCGCAGTCTGCCCTATAGCAAGGTGCAACGAGGTTTGTTAATGGGCAAAAATAGCTATTTCGAGATCTTTCTCGAAGCTTTCCCATTTGAGGGCTTATCCCTGATCTCTTGGAGAGCTGGTACTTGACCCCTAACTCATTGGGAAGATCCCCTATCTCTTTCCTACCATCTCTCAACCTATCCTATCCATAACCTCATCCACTTAGTCCTATATAAGTGAGGCTTACTCCCATACCAAAGGGAGGAAGACTATGGTATCTACATGTTGGTGAAATCTCTCTTAGAACACCTTCACTCACTTCTTGGAGAATTCATGCTTCCTTGGAAGGTCTTGGCAATTGGCTTGTGTGGAGAAGGGCTGCTACGTTAAGTCATCGGTTGTAGTTCTATATTTCTATCATGTACTCCTCTATTTGCAGTAATACAAATGCTTTCCACCAATATCGCTCTTACATGTGATGATGTTGTGTTGTTTATCTACTTAACTGTTTACATAGATCTCTTATTGTATAGATGCTCTTTACTCGTTTCTCTTTTCTGTGTCTTAACAGGTCTTGCAGCTTGGATCTGACAACTGTGGGACGTGGAGCAACATTCAGGAGAAATGATAGTGAATCAAAGAGGTAAGACATCTAGCACTTTATCCATAAGTAGATCTAGGAAACGTGTTTGTAGTCTGTTCTATTTGTTCTAGACTCACATTGATCTAGGGAGATCCAGATCACCTCCAGTCGAGTGGATTGTCCGATAACAGTGGATTCCAGGGGTCAGAGTCAGCCAAATTACCCCCCGGTGAATCCTCAGAGGTCTCAGACACGGAATATGGGGGAATCCTAACATCACTCTAAGGCAAACCAAGGATTAATGTAGGAAAATCATGGAGTGACAGAGCTGGAACCCTATCGGAAAGGGTCACATCATTAGAGACAGAAGCCAGTTCCATGCAGGGTAACTGCAATCCCTTCCCCGGAAGAATGGAGTCAGGTTTAGTACAGGGAGTAGGTTCAGAAACAATAACAAGATGGGCAGCTGAGGAGCCCCAAACCAAACCAGACGAAGTGTTTGCATCCGAGTTAAAAGTGGGTCTGCAAAGTTCACAGGAATCCATCTCAACCCCATGTGTGCAGACATCCTCTCGGGGAACAGCAAAAGTATCAAAACCATAATCCAAACATAATTTGACCCTGCCCTCGGAGCTATGCCTATCTAGTGACTATTCCTCAATTAAAATGTAATCTAATTCATCAGTAGTCACGTCTTTATAAGGAGTATGGGAAACATCTAACTTACCCGGTAAAGCAATAGATGTATGTGCGCCTAAAACAAGTGTATGTGCGCCCACCAAAAGACCCCGCTCAGCTGCAGGAGACCAATCAGTTGATACAGAGTCAGAACCCCCAGCCTTCTGCCCCAATATAGTAGGACATCTTGCCAGGACATGACCAGTCTCCCTACAGTTAAAACATCTGAAAGGCATGTGATAGTAATCCAACTTTGGCATGAATTTGACCTTACCCCAACTAATCTCGACTTCCGTCGGTAGTCCTCTGCCCAAGTCTAATTCGACCATGACTCGAACCACAAGTCTGTCGACCCCATGAAGTGAATGTTTATCAAAGCGCGCAAAGGACCCAAAATGGTTTTCCAGCCCCATGAGGATATTCTTAGTCCAAAGAGCAATAGGGAGCCTCGGGAGCAACATCCAGAGATGCCGGTGAGCCTGCCGCTCCCTAAGTGGGTCAAATGCAATATGCCAATGCTTAAGGAAAATCAACTCGTTTTTAAAGGTCCATTTTCGATCCAGAATAATGCCAGTTTGTCCATTCTCAGGGAGTATGAACATGATCCAATGATTTGGGAGTAAATTAACGCACGGAGTAAGACCGAGGAGAAGGGTCCAATTCCTTTGTACCTAGTCCAAGATCTCTGCCTTGGAGCCAGACGTAAACTCCAAAAGACACACTAACACCCGCTCAAGTAGCATTTCCACTCACTCCAAATTCGTGTTCTCTTCACTAACGAATTGATGAAGGCCTTCCCACTCCTTGATCGTCTTGTATCTCCGGCGTTGGCGAGCCTGTCGCCCACGGAGGTCCGGCCGTTTAGAAGACAAACCTGCAAACCCCTCGCCAGGTTCAGAAATGGGTGCAGTATCGTCTTGAGGTGCCTCAGCCTGCACAACAGCAGTATCCTCCACCACATTCACCAAACCCTGCCCCAGACGAACTCCTGGAGAATGTTGTAAAGGTGAAAAGGGTGCCATAATGGAATAATAAAACCAAACCCCAAAAAATAGAAACCGTCACTTCCATAGTACGAAAAACTAGCCAGGTGTAGGCGCCGATGATCCGTGACTGTCCGACAAGAAGGACAGGTGTGGGTGGTCCTCAAACCAGGGGTCTCAAAAAGTAAGCTCAAGACCCATACACAATGGACATTAACTTAGTACATGTGAGAAAAAATAGGTCAACCGGTCGCACAATAATAGCCGCCACCCTAAAAATACCACAAAAACAAGGGGACGCATAAACACGGGTCAAGCCCAACTGCCAGGCACACTCCAGTTGCAGGTCACGGACTATAACCCCAGTCACACTCTATTGAAAAGGACGGACAGGAAACACTGCAGAAAAAACAAAATCCAGTTCCCGCTTCTTTATTAAGGCTTGGTTGGTACTAGAGTCAGTCCGTAGAGCTCATTGGACTCCAAACCCCACAGTGTTTTCAGTCCTTCACAGAGTAAAACCAGCATTCGAAACTACAAACCCTACCATGGTGTCTAGGTGAGAGCTGCTCACATTTGTCCATGTTTGTCTTTATAGTCGGCCATAATAAAAATAAATAAAGTTTGTCTTTAACATAATAATAAAAAAAAAAAATATTATGTCGACGATTAATAAAAGGACGTGTATTTTCGTTTGAATTAAATCCTAGGCTATAAAAGTTTGACTTTATTATTGTCGGTCATTAATTAAAATGTAAAAAAAAAAAAAATGTAATGGAAAGTATTCAATGAAAAGTAAAAAAGTAAAATGTATTGTCGGCCATTAATTAAAATGTAAAAAAAAAAGTTAAATTATGGAAAGTATTTACAAAAAATCCATATAGACTCATAAAATAAAATATTATGAAAAGTAATTAAAAAATAGATGTTCGTTTATAAAATAAAAAATTAAAACTTAAACCCGGATCTATCAATCAAGAGAGATTAAATTTCTTGAATTTAAATTTAAAAAAAGAAATACACCTCAAGAAATTGGATTCCTCTCGGTGCTTGATAGATATGGTTTTAAGATGGATCTATGCTGGTTATGTCGAGAGGGATCAAATCTCCCGAGTTGCAAACCTCTCCTTGAATAGCTCCTTGAGTGCAATACCTGAGCAACCTAATCCTAAGCTCTAAAGACTCTAGTTTAAGTCTCATATTTACTTTTTACTTTGTATTATTCTTTTATGCTTATGGCCAACATAATATTTATTACTTTTTACTTTGTATTATTTTGTTACTCCACAAACTCGACAAACACTCTAAAATCTCATATTTACTTTTTACTTTGTATTAAAAGTAAAAAGTAAAGTCTCTAGTTTAAGTCTCATATTTACTTTTTACTTTGTATTATTCTTTTGTTTATGGCCAACATAATATTTATTATTTTTACTTTGTATTATTGTTTTTTGTTTACTTTGCATTATTTTGTTACTCAACAAACTCGACAAACACTCGACTCACAAGATCTCCCTCATACTGGGCTGTAGAGCGCCTGTAGAGCGCCTCTCGACGCAATAACACAATCTGGTAAAAATAATGTGGTTTTTGCTACTCAATTTTGATAATCCAGAAGTATTTGAAGTCATACTGCAACTTGCAACGTGTAGTGTATGTTGAAACAATGAATGAGAATAAATAGAAGATTGTAGCATGGATTCAATTCACTTCAGATCACATGCATGTTCACACATATATCTTTGTGAAATCGACCGATGACCCACCTTTAATATTGAATCTAAAGCTGTATACTGTTTGAGAAACAGTGCTAAAGGCCAAGACGGATATCAATGCCTACTGACCGGCATCAAACATGTACTTTAAGATGCCAAGTTACTATGTGGATTTAAGATGCCAGGCATCAAGCATGTACTTTAAGATGCCAGATTACTATGTGGATTTAAGATGCCAAGTTACTTATCAATCAAAGTTGTAGGCAGATGTCGTGGTACCATGACGTTTTTTCCTACAATGGTAATGCAACTATATGCAGCAATATGTACTAATAGCTATTGATTACATTATTTGGAAGTGTTCTAAATGGAGGGGAGGAAAAAAGAGTATTTATCTTTGAATCATACCCAAATAAGTATATGAAGGAGAAACCATGAGAGAAAAATCATTTTAGCATCTCCATCTATAACCCTAAGTCGGTAGACCCATTTCTCTGAATGTCGCTTCTCCTGGTTGCTTTAACATATATTCTATGTCAATTCATTCTGGATATGTCATCGTTGAAGGTGTCAGTTCGTGGAAGATGACCTGAGACCTCTACACCGCCTACATTCCATTATGGATCGCCAACCCCTCTTACCTGCATTCGGAACAACTTAAACCAAGGAAATACAATTCAAGTTATTGCACATCAAGAAACCAAAACGGAATTAATTGTTGAAAGGCAAGAAAAGCAAATAAGAGCATAGCAGTTGAGAGACGCGCTTACTCCTAAGAGGAATATGTCCCTGAGAAATAAGGAAAATATTGCAGCACTGGGAAATGGCAACATCAGCACATACGGGCCAGAAGATAACCCTGAACACTTTCAGCGCCTTGATTGTCACATTAATGAAGCGCTCACCATCTCCATGAATTTTGGAAACCGATGGCCACCTCCCTACGATCCATGCGAGTGGAGGAATGAAGAAGTCGATCCATGCGATCCATGGAGTGGTGCAATGAAGGAGTGGCCAGCTTGCCGATGCAATGAAGGAGTAGCCACCTCGCCGAGTCACCCAAGATAAGGATTAATGGTTAATTAAACAGGCTCTTTCAGCCGAAATTGAAATTGAAACAATCCATTTAACCCATTGATGCTGTCGCGTGGCAAAGGCTTCGATCAAAGAAAAAACTAACTCCCGCGTGGCAAAGGCTCTGATAAGAGTTGGGATTAATGAAAAAATTGTGGTATAACAAATAACGGTTCAGTATGCTTTTGGCCAAGAGTAAATCTGAGCCATTAGATGTGTGTACTTGACGAATCTTTTTTAGGGTATATGCCAAACCACTGTATCCCTGCCATCCATCCCTAATCAGAGATTAAAAGGCTGCGGTAGCTTCCCACTACAATTCTCATTGTAGCGCCTATCGACGAACTAGATAACGATTAATGGTTAATTAAACAGGCTCTTTCAGCCGAAATTGAAATTGAAACGATTTTTTTAACCCATTGAAGCTCCCACGTGGCAAAGGCTCCAATCAAAGAAAAAACTGACTCCCGTGTGGCAAAGGCTCTGATAAGAGTTGGGATTAATGAAAAAACGGTGGTTTAAAAAATAACGGTTCAGTATGTTGTTTTCCAAGAGTAAATCTGAGTCATTAGATGTGTGTGCTTGACAAATCTTTTTTAGGGTATATGTCAAACCACTACATCCATGTGTTAGTTTTTGTACCTAGGGAAGTGTTCCCCAAGTGACTTTTGCCTAAAGTCACTTAGAAAGTGGAAAAAGCTGACCTCACATTAAATGATTTAGTAAAAGCATTCAATGAGACTTTATAAACTCAAAGTCACTTTTTGATAAATTTAAGTGGATGAGAGAAATTAATTATTTATAAAAGGTAAATGGAGCATTTAATTTCCACCATTGATCTCATTCAATCTCGTCCATTGGATTTAGGGAAACCCTAGGGTTTGATGAAAAAGCTTGAGGGAGGCATTTTACTTCACTTTTGCTAATTGAAGTGAGGAGAAGAGAGAAGAGTTTGGAGAAGGGCACGAATATAGAGGCAGCGTGTTAGGGAATTTTTCTCTTGACATGATTTTCGAGGCATCAGCTAGGCATTTAATGCACAGTACGGATTCCTAGCAGCATTATTCTTCAGTTGGCACAAATCCCGAGGTGTACCATTTAGCAACAATTGGGCACGATTTTCTAGATATTTTTTGGGCACGAGTTTTGAGAAATTTGCACACATTTCGAGGATATTTTTGGGCACAAATCTCGAGGACAAAGGCACTGTTTTTGAGGAAGTATTTTGGCACAGAAACTGATATTGTGGGTGTTGTTTTCGAGACAAGAACAGGATGCACAGGAACCAAGACCGTACAGTATGTCACTGTACCTTTATGCACATAAATCGAGGTATAGACAGGCACAGATATCGAGGCTGATATTTGGCACAGAAATCGAGATATATTTCTGCACAGAAATCGAGATATAGTACAACACAGAAATCGAGGTAAAGGATAGCACAGAAATAGAGGGTACGGATTTCTGTCCTTTCTCTTAGCATAGATTTCGAGGTTATTAATTGCACAGTTTCCAAGGCAGCTTCATCACACTTTACGAGGCAATCTTCAAGTGCATTTATTGGTGGAGATAAGTTAACATTTTCATTGTATTGCTGTCCTATAATTTTTACTGAAGAAATAAAAACTCTTTCTCTCTTACTGGTTTTCCCTGTGGGGGTTTTTCCAGGGCACAGTTGCCGAAAATTCTGAGTCTGAAATTTTAATGGTGTGCATGTTAAAATTTATTTTCTGTCTGTTAGAGTGATTTTACAGCGTGTTTAATTGTTTAAGAATGTTTCATAAGTAGTTTCCAGCCTATGCAAAACCTGCTGAAAATGAAAACCACTGAAATGTGACATAAACCAGCAAGTTGCAAACTCAGAAATATTTACACCCTGCCATCTATCCCTAATCAGGGATTAAAAGGCTGTGGTAGCCTCCCACTACAATTCTCATTGTAGCACTTATCGACGAATAATAAAAAATTATATATTTTCATTTCAAATAGAATTTATAATTATATATTTGTAGATGTGGATGAAGAATTGAAATTTCAAATACAAATCTCCCTTCAAATTTAAGGGTTACACTAACATTTTACTTAATTTTATAATAGGTAGCTTTGATTTCTATCTCTACGACAGACTCAATACTTCTTTTGTTTCGAACATGAAAACGTGATAAACCTAGCAGTACGACTCTTCATGAAGAGGACAATGGGATAACCATGTAAAATAACTAGAATGAATGAGACTCATGGAAGGTATGAACTCAGGTTAATGGGACAAGGGTAACGAGCAAATCACCTCGGGCAAATTGCCCATCAAATTTCATCCTTTCTAACAGGTCATCCACAATTAAAACATACACATTGTTGAGCTGGAGGAAACATGAAGTCGAAGTCGGCTTAAATTCATAACGTGTATTTTAATTTTGGAGCTTGATATTTTAAAAGAGTATTAATGTGGATTTAAATTTCAAGTATAAGTATTAATGTGGAAATAAATCTCACGCATACGCATTGTGGTTAATCAGACGACACAGAATCACAGAAATACTTTTGCACAGACCGACTTCACCTCGAGGAGCGAACTTGTAACGTTGGAACAGTTGGATATGAAATAGAACCTGATCTTAAATTTATAAATCTAAAGAATAAAATAACCACTCACAACTTAGAAGGGAAATCAGCACACTAGATTTCCAAATAAATGGGTGCCAAGATATCTAAAGATGTGTCGTTACATAAGGCAGTTCAGAGTGGCAACCGTGATGCTGTCAACGCTTTTCATCAACATGGGGCAAGATTGGAGTGGATGGATGAAACAGGAAGAACAGCTCTCATTCTTGCATGTACAAGGCCCCAGTTATTGGATATGGCCATCACATTGATCAACTTGGGTGCCAATCTAAATTCATACAAACCTGGGCCTAATGGAGGAACTCCATTACACCATGCTGCTGTTAGAGGCCTTGCCAAAACTGTAACATTTCTGCTTTCACGTGGAGCAAACCCTTTTGCAATCAACGATGACTGTCAAACACCTCTTGGGCTGGCAAGGGCCAGGAATCATGCCTCTGTGGTTAGGATAATTGAGGGATGGATTTCTTTCTTTTCTGGTATCATTTGGGAACATTCTGTACTTGAATTCTCTCTTCTGCAGGAAAAGATTTGGGCTGTGGTGTTACCTTCACACAATCCCAGAGGGCCTCCAACACTTGAGCTTGTTATATATTCAACACCAGAGGCTTGTCAACCAAGGACAATTATTTCACTACCTAATGTTGAAATTGAAGAACCCAACTTCAGTTTGCCAGATCCTGTGTTAGTGCTGTTTGACATAAGCACAAACAATAGATACAGGTTTGTTTCTGAATTTGAGGGAGGGAAACAGCAATTGCAGAGATTATATGAAGCTTGCAGAGGGATACCTCAGAATAAAGTGACTAATCATTATTTGCAGAACACAAACCAACAGGCAACAGTACCTCTTCTAGAAGACAATACAGAACTTGCTAAGGCAACTGCTGCTTCAGTGCAATCTGCATCACAAGGAGGAATTCCTCTCCCTCCATCTTACCATCCACTAGAAATTCCCACAAATGATCCATCAGTCGCTGCAATTACTGCATCGTTACCTGTTTCTATTGCTTCAATTCTTCGTTTGTTAGAAGAGCATGGCCTTAGTTGTGATGATGGTCCAACAGTTTATCCATCCATTAATGATTCATCTCCCATTGAAGATAATTTGTCAATTACATATCAACATGATACAGAATTCTCAGCAAGTTCAAGCAAAGGGAAGGACAATACTGAAGGCACATGTGTAATTTGCGGGAAGAGTATGTGTAACTTTTGGTTATCCTGCAGGTTTCGTGGCCGGCCTGAATATGATGAAGGGAGAGAATGGTAGTAGTTCAGATTGTTGGAAGACCATTGAACACCATCGAATTTTATAGTGTATGATTAGAGATTCCAAAACCATGAAGATACTACAAATAAATGAGGTCAGATAAACGAAGCATTTCAACATATATATCCCAAGCAAACCGGCTCTGAAATGGCAGAATTCTTGCAATTTAGTCTTCTAAACGAACTTCGATAATTTGTTTTCTCGGGATTTGCAGTCAGAAGCTTAGTGATGGCGGGTTTGAGTAGAAGTGGAGTATAGAATTTTGTTTACCTTCTCATTTGCCCTATTAATAGATTTGTCAAAGGTGATACAGGTTGGGAAGGAAACTGAAAAACAATTTTTATCTCTTCCGTCCTCTTCGTAAGTGGGCTTTCTCCTTACAGGTTGGAAAGGAAATTGAAAAACAATTTGTAAAAGATGATTAGTTGGAACATCATACAGGGAGCACTGCTATCATACACAACAAACATTTTCATTTTGCAATTGAAGACTCTACAGGTGGCGAGGGTTCGAATTGCTTGGCCTCCAAGAGGTTGAGTATCTATCTTTACTCTGTACTTCTTCAGAGTGGTCATTCAAGTGTGAGTGGTTTCCCAAAACTGAGAGAGACAAGCAAGAAAATAAGAAATACCACCAGCCCGGACAGGAAGAAGATAATAAGTAGCAAGCAAGATAAGAATAAAGGAACCTACAGTCGACATGGCTCAACCAAATTGAAGGTGATGAATGGACAGTATGGAAGGAAGCTCCTACTACCTCGGGCTGGGTTTTCTCTGTATATAAATTATCTACCCCTCATTTTTTTCCTCTCGATTCTGTCAGTTCTGGATTCTTTGAATTCTCTTGTTAATTGGTGTTTAATTTTGTCAGTTCTGAATTCTTTGAATTATCTTGTTAATTGGTGTTTATTTTTTTGTTTCCATGCATTTTAAAATTTAAAATTCAGATACATCTTTTAGTCTTTATCCATTTTTACTTTCCATTCATGTTCTCCAGTTGTCTTTCACCAAATTTCATGTACATGTAATTAAAATTTAAGAATTTAAACTTATTTTAGATTTCCTATATTGAAATTTATTCCCAAAAAGAATTGAAAATATTTAAATGCTATAAAAAAAACACCCAGTTTCGAAGATTGCTTGTAATGCTTAAATCTATTTGTTGAATTCCATTTCAATTAACAAACTATGTACAGATAAATAAAAAAACTCAGAGAGCAAAGCTTCTGCTGAAGCAATTACCTAAAAAACAACATATAGAGCAAAGCTTACTGTAGCAAGATGTTGAAAATGAATAGCAATATATTTTTGACATTGTTATTATGTTTTTTTCCTTTCAAGTTGCTCTAGATGCTAACACCTACTATTTGGGAGAATCAAAGAATGGATAGAATTACAATCTTTACATAGTCAAAATCGGCTCAATATGTTAATTCAATTTAAATTTTTTAATTGTTATAATTTTTATTTATTTTTATACTAGGAAGATCTTTAATTAATTTTAATTATTAAATTGTAATAAAAATAAATATAAAGTTTATTTAATTAGGTATATAATCACTAGCATCATTGTTATGTAATTAGTAACGATAAGAGTTATAGAGGCAAGTGGAAATTACAACAACTAAGTTAGTTTTAGTGGACCTTAATTATCATCATCATTATATTTTTTTAAAGATCACAAAAATATAATTTTTTTTAAATATTTTATATACACAACTCTTTAACTTCATTTTATGCTTATAAAATATTATTATATTATTATTATGTTTTAAATTTACAATCAATATTTCTTATTTATTCTTACAAATTTTTTAAACAAAGTTTTTAACTGTGATTGTTTTCTAATAACATTTATTTTTCAATAAAAAAACATATTTATATTTTAATAAAAAATATAAAAATGACAATACAAAATCACTACATTCCATCCTTCACAATAAACCATCCAGCTCTCAGAGCAAAGGCATAAACAAAAATGGCCATCATAATATCTGAAATGTGGAGCTAATCTCCTCCCAAAACAGTCCCAACTTCACCTTATACAACTGTGCATCAGACTAGCAAAGAAAACTCAACACCTGTTCAGAAAATAGAGATATAAATTTCATCAGGCCCCTCAAAAGACCTAGAACTCTGAGAATAATCATTTTTCCTTAGTTTATGAAGTTCAAAGGAATTGCTTCATTTCTTCGAAATTCATTTCTCTGTTGAAATAATACACAGAAACACAAAATCCCTTTAATTGCTTTGAATTGCTTCTCAAACCTGTTGACCCAATCAGGGTTAGTCAATTCGCATGATCCCTCCTTTCTATGTTAAGTATGGATTATTAGGTACAGCCCAATAAGAGGAGATGTGTAATTCCTTCCATACTTATGTTATAGCTGACAAGTTTCCTTTTTAAAAAATAATAAAATATTATAAAAAATGTGGTTTTAAAATATTTAGAACGACATATATATAAAACTACACAAATTAGATAAATTAAAACAATAAACATTGCATTACACATTTTCTCAATCTTTAAAAGAATTTACATCTATGAGAGATTTGATCCTTCTTGGTACATAGTAAATCCCTTTTAAGATGAATCTACTGACTGATGATATACATCAAAAACTTCTTCATGTAGCAGCTTAGTTTTTTCTTGTGGTTTCATTTTTGTTTGAGCTTAATTCTCACCTTTTCATTCCTTTCCCTTTGCTGCCCTCAGTTTATTGGTTGTTAATGTACTTTACAAAACAATAGTATAAATTGGATCAAGCTAAGATCTTTGTCTTCTGTCCAAGGGCTTTTATCTTTAGCATTACATTCTGGCTTGCATTCCGGTATGGCCAACTTCGAATCAATTGTGCTAATATATGTAAATTATAAACTCAATAAAGAATCAATTAAATTATATTAATGTTCCGTGTGACCACCAGATCATTGAGCGCTGTAAACTTACAACCATCATAAAATAAAATAGATCCCATCGACCTAATGAATTAAAATAATGGTTTTCCACTAATACAGGACGATCAGAATGGAATCCAAGGTTTCATCAACCATCACGACATAGTATGAGATATACTGATCCAACTATATACTCTATCAGCTTGACTGTCTCGTCAGGATCATCAAATTAGGACGTGACAGTATATATATAGAAATTCTACCAGTCAATTGATCAAATTCAGTCTTCAATTCACTTATTGTTCAACTATCATAGATCGGAAAACATTGATTTGTTGGCTAACTACCATAATTAAATAAATCATTGTAGAGATTCTATGGAGCGGTAGCACGAAAATGATCAGAAACCACACCCAACGGATAGCTTAAAAGGATGCACTGCAAAGGAACTTTGTATCATGTTTGAGATGAACCAGCCATGCAGAGCACCGTGTACACTTTGTATCTGCATAATGATCTTCAATTTTCGATCAGTTCACTATAATATGACAGGCAAATCGGAATTAATAGATTTGTCAAAGGTGATACAGTTTGGGAAGGAAATTGTCCGTCCTCTTCGTAAGTTGCAACGTCTAAAATATGTTTAGTTGCAACGTCTAGGGAGCAGTGCTTAATTCTCCTTACAGGTTGTGAAGGAAATAGAAAAACAATTTCTAAAATATGTTTAGTTGCAACGTCTAGGGAGCACTGCTATATTCATACACACCAAACATTTTCATTTTGCAATTGATGACTCTATAGTTGGAAAGGGTTCGAATTGCTTGGCCTCCAAGAGAGTTGAGTGTCTAGCTCTAGTCTGTACTTCTTCAGAGTGGTCATCTATTCAGAGTGGTCATCTAAGTGTGAGTGGTTTCCTAAATTTCTCTTTGAATTCTCTTATTAATTGGTGTTTATTTTTTTGTTTCTTTGCACTTTAAAATTTAGATACATATTTTAGTCTATATCCATCTTTTCTTTGCATTCATGTTCTCCAGTTGTCTTTCACTAAATGTCTCATGTACGTGTAGTTAAAATTTAAAAATTTAAACTTATTTTCCATTTCCTATATCCAGTTTCAAACCTTGCTTATAGTACTTAAATCTATTTCTTAAATTAAGCACTACAAGCAAAGATAAGTAAGAAACTCAGAGAGCAAAGCTTCTGCTGAAGCAATTAAGCACTACAGTCTACAATTTATTCAAAAATTCAAGCATAGATTTATTTAAATATTCAAGTCTACACTAACAAAAAAAGATATAGTTGAATAACTAACAGCCTCGTGTACTTGAATCCAAGGATGCACTCCAAGATTGCACCCCAACCTGCAAAAATAGTAGCCACATCTGTATGATCAAAAGATGGAAACAACTAATAATCTTTTAAATGCAGGAATTCGAAAATGTACTCACATCTTGCGCATCACTTGTCAATGCATCTAACAAGTCCTCACTATTTTGTATACTTGCTTCCAAATGCAATGGTGCAAGGCCACCTGGAGCTGTCAAATTGGGAGGGAAAGTAAAAGACTTCGTTTGGAAATCAATACTCCTTGATGAGGGAGCATAATTCAGTAGCAAATCCACTATCTGTTTGCAACTTCTATTCACTGCCCTATGCAATAAATTACTTTCAATCAAGCTTTAGGATGACTCCTGAGTTGAAGCTTCTTGCCCGTCAATCATTTCAAAAAATATACCCAAGAGCTTCTTCAGAAGAGCACACATATCCTTTGAGCGCACATGTCCTTTTCTACAAACTTGAAGCTTGATCTGTCGGATCTAGATGTGAAAGCCAGTTTGATCTATCAGATATAGGTTTTGTGAATTTGAACCCTGTAATAACATATTCTTTATATACAACTATGTATTTATGGTTCTGTTTATTATCAATGTGAAAATCTGATATTATAATGAATCAAATAGCAAGATTTAGTGATACTAATAACACTTCTTACAAACAATCACTATCTTTCTTAAGTATCAAATAACATCTTGCTAATAAACTATCGAATATGTGGGAAGGCAGGGGAGTGTTGTTTTTATTCACAGCAACACACAGAGATATCTAAGCTTAGAAATTTCCACCTACAAGACGACTTTCAACAAGAACATAAAATTATGCCACAGTTTCAGCTAACTGCATTCTACAGGACTGTTTCAAGTATGTTTTGATGACCCCTACGTTCATAAAATTTGACTAATACTTTGTTTCAGCAATCAAACACATTTAACATCTCTTATACACAAAAACAACTCTGATCTCTTAACTTGCTACAACAAAAAATAAGTTCAAAATGAATAAGAGTTTTCAAACTCAAATAACATAGTTAACAATAAAAATTATGAGTTTAACTTCAACTGATAATGGTATTCAACTCTGTATTCTATCAAGATTACAAGGATGGGTATTTACAGTGCTTTAGGATAATCAAACATTAAATGCTAATTGACCCTTCGCTACAAAATTATCTGTGTAGAAATAAATGATCTGTTTCATTGAAATTCTACAGGATGACAAAATGAGGACTGCGTTGGCCCTTCAGAAACATATTGGATGAATGCGATTGCTAGCACCAATTCTTCATGTTTTGTAGCATCAAAATACATTAATGATAGTGGCTATTTACAATTTTAATAACCTGACCCAAGGCAATGACTGCCTCTTCATGTTAAGATTCAATATGCTAAGACAGAAAATATCAGTATTACATTCCATTTCACAACAATAGCATATACAGGATCACTGAAAGAACAACAAGCACAACATAAACACAAGAGACACAGATTTATCCTGGGAAACCCTCATGGGGTAGAAAAACCAGCAAAGCTTCCTCAATATAGATGACCAGCAAATACAAATATGTAATCCCAAACATGAGATCTTTCTCCTCCATAGCAGATCTCTCCCTCACCTATGCGCTAATCAGAAGTGAGTGTAATGTGTGTTAAATGAGGAATACACCTCCTCTATTTATACACAACTCCGACTTGACTTTTACACTAACTAGGTCGGCCCCAACTTTAACCACTGGGTTAAACACCCCATTACAACTGACTCTAGGCCGACCCCATTAGGGAAGTCTAATAACCCAAGTTACCACATTCCAACGGAGGAATAAACATCTCTAGATATACAATAAGGTCTTCACGGAGGAATGAAATATCTCCAAAATAATAAAGTACAAATATAATATTCTTAAAAGTTACAATATCTCAACACTCCCCCTTAACAAGAAAGATATTATAACAACATCTGCAGGAGCAAGGAGTCATCAACTACATGATACACGATACATCTATAAATCATTGGAAGCTTTCTTTAACATCATCAGTAACTAAAACAGTTACTAGAATGTCTTCAAGATCTTCAATACTGGAACATCAACATCTTCAGTACTGAGTCTTCATCTTCTATAGCACTCAAACAGCTACAATAACATCATCATCTGGATCTCCCGATCAACAACATCATCTGGATCCTCTCGATCAACATCATCAACATCTGGATCCTCTCGATCATCATCATCTGGATCATCTCGATCAACAGTAACATCATCTCGATCATCATCATCTGGATCATCTCGATCAACAGTATCATCATAGCAGCATACTCTTCAATGCACATGATCCAATTATGGGATGGTAAATCCCTCTCAATTTAGGACATAAGTCCAAGGACGATGCAATCCTACCACGTACATTTTGAACCAAGGGTTCCGGGATGATGCAATCCCCATCACGTACATTTTGAACCAAGGGTTCCGGGATGATGTAATCCCCATCACGTACATTTTGAACTGAATGTTAAGGGACGATGCAGTCCTATCACGTACATTTTGAACTGAATGTTCAGGGACAATGCAGTCCTATCACGTACATTTTGAATTGAATGTTCAAGGACGATGCAGTCCTATCACGTACATTTTGAACTGAATGTTCATGGAAGATGCAATCCTATCACGTCCACTAGGGACCACTTTCTCAGAGACATATGTCTACGGATCTCTTTTACGACATGTGTCCAGGGATGATACAATCCCTCTCGTCCACTAGGGACCATTTCTCAGAGACATATGTCCAAGGATGATACGAACCCTCCTCGTCCACTTAGACAAAGTCTAAGGACCATATATCGAACTCATCGTCGGAACTAATAACCTCATCATCATCCTCATCGTCGGAACAGGTAACCTCAACATCGACACAAGTGTCCTCATCATCGATACAAGTATCCACATCATCAACCTTACCGTTGATGCAGGCAATCTCATCATCAGCAACCATATCACTCCCCCTTTCGAGGAGGGTCCTTCTGAACTACACCAACCTTGTCTCGAAAATACTCAAACTTTACTCGAGACAGAGGTTTGGTCAATAAATCAGCAACTTGTTCGTCGGTGCTCACGTACTTGAACTTTATAACTCCTTTCTGCACCATATCCCATATATAGAAATATCGGATCTCTATGTGCTTTGACTTATCATGGAACACTAGATTCTTATTCATCTTGATACAACTCCGGTTGTCACAAAAGATCACAGTGGGGTCCATCTTCAAGTCAAACAATCTTGATAACAACTTCCGAAGCCATATCGCTTCACCACTAGAAAAGAAAGCAGCAATATATTCCTCTTCAGTTGTGCTGAGAACCACACTAGATTGCTTCCTGCTAAACCACGATATCATGGCAAATTCCAGATAATAACATCCTCTCGATTTTCTTTTCCTATCTGATACACTTCTTTCCTAATCAGCATCTATGTAGCCATACAATCTGAAGTTATGATCTCCAAGATAACATAGACCAAAGTCTATCGTACCCTTTAGGCACCTCATCACATGATTTGCAACTATCAGGTGAACATGCCTAGGTTCTACTAGATACTGACTCAAGGTGTTCACATCAAGGCATATATATGGCCTGGTATTCGTCAGATACATCAATGACGCAATAATCTGTCTGTACAGAGTCACATCCAATAACTCTGATGAGTCATCAGCTAACAGCTTCAAGTTGGAATCCATGGGAGTGGCCGTGGCTTTTGCATTCCAACATATCAAACACTTTCCTTGGTTGAGAAAGATTCCTTCTGAGCCTTGCCAAACTTCCAGACCTAGGAAGTAGTGCATCAATCTGAGATCTTTCATCTCAAATTCTGTAGCTAGATTTTTCTTGCTTTCCATGATCTGTTTCTCATTCCCAGTCAGAAAGAGATCATCCATATACAGTAATAGTATGACAGGTTCATCATCCATAACCTTAAGATGAAGGTTAGGATCAGCTTTACTTTTGGTAAATCCCAAGCTTGTCAATAAGCTATCAATTCTCCCTCTGTGACTGAACATCATTCACACTCTGCATTGAGTGATCTTCTATATATCTATCCGTGCCATCTCTCATCAGATGGGTCTACTGATATGAACCTAAAGATCATTTGAAATCTGTGGTGAGTTCCTTCTTGCATCCATCTAAGAGAAGAATGTCATATGTATATAGACACCATCTTCAAAGGTTGAAATCCGCATCACCCATAGTGATCATTAAGCTCATCAAATGACTATCTATCTTGGGTGCCCGTACAGAGCTTTCTTCAATTACACCATTAAGAGAATGGTCTTTATCTAGCCACTTGGAGCAAACATCTCGTCATGATCCTCTTCCTCTTTCTAAGAGAATCTTCTAGCCATGATCCTTCTATATTACGTTTGATTTGTAAGTCTTCTTGTTGAACATCTATCACTTGTTCGGGGTTCAACATCCTTCTTTTGTATATCATATCACATTATCCTTCCTACAAATCAAAGTTAATTACATGATTAGTAATACTTCATAATCATCAAATCATGTTGACATGATAACCTATTATGCATACAGATATGATTCACATAGTTATGCAACTATCTTAACCAATACTTTGGCACAACACATTTCTATATCCTATATGCATACAGTGGTTATCTAGATGCCTTCCATCTCTACCAGAACATACTATCAAGAGCGTGCACAGCTCTCAGCATGTCAGCAAAGAGGTTTCATTCTAGACAAACAACAATGGAATGTTTGTCCAACTTACCCATCATACACATATTAGTAGTATACTGTTCAACGCTATATGAATGCTCACACTATGCATGATATATTCTAGGAATATAAATATGCATACAGCTATTACAAGCAATATCATTTACTATTTCAGAGATTCAAATAACAACTCAATACTTATCTGTTATGGTTTCCTCCCACTTGATCTCTATATGTCTTTGAACTTCTTATCCATCCTGGACCACTATGCATGCTAAAGTGTGCACTAGTGTCATCCACATGATCTCATACATAATCATACATTCATTAGTATAGTCTCAATACGATCAAAACATTGTGATTCTAAATAATCTTAAGTATGTACGGTCATGATCATTTCATACATAGGTATACTTACCTAAGATCCTAACAAAGTAGGATTCTAACTTGATATAGGAAAAAATACCTTGTAAGTAGAGCTTCTACGCAATCAAATATTATGGATGAGTCTTTGTCTTTGTCTTCATGGTCATAGAACTTGATTTGTCTTTCTTGATGTACCTGTATCTTGTTATCCGACAACATCATCCTCATACAACACCACAAGTGCATTAGTACAATCATAAGTGTCATAACCCTAATCAATTAATGTCTTCTATCACTCATATGCATTCATTATCAAACAATCATAATTGTACTAACCTCAATAACATGAAGACAAACATATTATGAACTTAATCACGAATCAAATTTCAAAACATACATGTATCTCCTCAAGTCATACCTATCGAGATTGCTTGTAGCATTCTTATGTAAGGCCTTAGCCTCATCTCCTTCTAAAACTAGATCTGGAGATGGATTAGGGTTTGTCAAAGAAACCCTAAAAATTCAAATTTTGAATTTCAAACTTCTGAATGGATGGAAAGATGTGCCTTGCTGAGCTGATCAAGCTGGCATACTTCAATTTTGAAATCTCCAAAATTTGACCCCTCAAAATTGCCTTTGAAACTTTCGGATCTTCTCGACAGGATCCCGAACTAGGGTTTTATAAATCCCAGTCTTCTGCCCAACCAAAAGGTTCGATCTTGTGCTCTAAACTTCGATTTTTCTGAGAAGCTTCCAGCTGTGGTCTTAGATTCCAAAAATTCCAATGTTTGCATAAACCCTAATTTTCCACCTTTCCAATCAAAATCTCAAACTGGGGTTTGATCAAGCCCGGCCTTCTGCCCAACCAAAAAATTCGATCTTGGTCTCTAAATTTTGATTTTGATGAGGATCACCCATCCGTGGTCTCAGATTCCAAAAATTCCAACTTTCTCCAAAATCCTAATTTCCCACAATAGTGATAAGCCAAAAATGAGAATGCTCAAATTCCAATTCTATTTCACAGAAATATGTTCCTTAATGTTTATGGTGCATCTCTGAAATTATGAATCCACAGGTTCTGAAAATTTGGCCTCTGGTAGCTTGACCTGTCATCTTTCCAACCTCATGGGTCTGACCTCTATTGGATTCTCTGAGAGAGAGTTATTCCAAGTGTCGCAACGTGACCTGTTTATGGGATAAAACAGGAGAGCGAACTTGTTCGGAGTGCCACGTGTCACTGTTTCAACTTCAACCTCTAAAACGTGGACCTGCTAAAGTAAATTCCATTCCCTACCTATCACTTTTTATGAAATTTCATTTGGAGCTTCCTAGCCCGAGATATGACCTTTCTTTCCTAGGTCACCTGTTTATGACTGAGATCTGGAAGAGGGAGAAACCCTAACTTGTACTGATCATATCTCACAAAGTACAACGAATCTGAGGCTGTCCTTCTGACACAAGGTATAGGAGGATGTTATCTACGACCTGTAAAGGTTTCAAATCCTTAAACTTTTCCAAAATGAATTTATAGTGAAAGTTCCACGATGACTTGTTTTTGCTATATAAAACCCTAACCTTCAAATTGTCGCAAGTGAAGCAAGTGTCGTAAGTGCCATACATTGCCTTCCTTCAGGAGAGCTATGATACCATGTTAAGATTCAATATGATAAGACAGAAAATATCAGTATTACATTCCATTTCACAACAATAGCATATACAAGATCACTGAAAGAACAACAAGCACAACATAAACACAAGAGACACAGATTTATCCTAGGAAACCCTCATGGGGTAGAAAACCCAGCCAAGCTTCCTTAATATAGATGACCAGCAAATACAAATATGTTATCCCAAACATGAGCTCCTTCGCCTCCATAACAGATCTTCCCTCACCTATGCACCAATCACAAGTGAGTGTGATGTGTGTTAAATGAGGAACACACCTCCTCTATTTATACACAACTCCGACTTGAATTTTACACTAACTAGGTCGGCCCCAACTTTAACCACTAGGTTAAACACCCCATTACAACTGACTATGGGCCAACCCCACTAGGGAAGTCTAATAACCCAAGTTACCACATTCCGTGAATGGAATAAACATCTCCGAATATACAATAAGGTCTTCGCGAAGGAATGAAACATCTCCAGAATAATAAAGTACAAATATAATATTCTTAGAAGTTACAATATCTCAACACTTCAAATACTTAAATGGATAAAGCGGTGTGGCAGTGGAGGCTTTTCAAAAAATTGGCAGTTACAAATCTGGGCAGTGTTGCCTTTTAGAAATTTTGGCGTCCATCTATTAAGCGGTGGAGTAATTAACTGCTCCAACATTCTCCCCTTAAGTACTACACCCAAAAAACAAAACTTTGTAATATTAGATTTCCATTTCGGCTTACAAACCCCAATGTTTTTTTCTATGAAACTCAAACAACTCTTTCCCCACAGGTTTTGTAAATAGGTATGCAAACTGGTTTCACGTTTGCAAAATTACATACTGATTTCATTCTTGTTTATCAATTCTCAAATGAAATGATACCTTGTATCAATATGCTTACTTCTTTTATGAAAGACGTGATTTCTTGATAGTGCAATGGCTGATTTATTGTCACGGAAAATCTGAGTTGGTCCATCTTGTTTATGCTGCAACTCAGAAAGAGTTCTTCTCATCCACACAATTTGACATGCAACTGTTCTTGCTACAGCATACTTTGCCTCAACAGAGGATAATGTCACTATGGGATGCTTCTTTGAAGCCCACGCTACCAATCCCAATCCAAAACTGAATACATATCCAGATGTGGTCTTTCTATCATCTGTAGAACCTGAAAAATCACTGTCAGTGTATCCAATCAACTTAAAATTTGAGTTTGATGTATACTAGATACCAAACTTTGTTGTTCCAGCAATATATCTCAGGATCCTCTTTTCAGCTTGTGAGTGGGTATTCTTTGGAGATTCCATAAATCTTGAAATCAAACTTACTGCAAACACTATATCAGGTCTTGTTGCAGTCAAGTACATGAGACTTCCTACCAATATCTTATACAACGTTGGATCAACTTTGACACATCATCCTCCTTACTGAGTTTTGTGCCAGTTGCAATTGGAGTTACAACCAGCTTATAATTCATTATTCTGAATATTTTCAAGACATCATTTGCATACTTAGTTTGATTGATAAAAATACCATCCTCAGATTGAGTTACTTCAATACCAAGAAAATATTTCATCATTCCTAAATCAGTCATCTCAAATTCTGTTTTCGTGGCTTTCTTAAACTCATCTACTGAAAGATCTCTAGTGAAGATCAAATCATCAACATATAAGCAAACAATCAGTATTTTACCTTCTTGGTTTACCTTTGTATACAAGGCTGGCTCATTTGGACTTCTGTTGGATCCTTCACTATTCAAATACTCATCAATCTGGTTGTACCATACTCTGGGTGTCTGCTTCAATCCATACAATGCTTTCTTTAATTTGTAGACCTTGTCTTCTTGTCCATCAATTTCATATCCAGGAGGTTGTTTCACATAAACCTCTTCTTTTAAAGATCCATTCAAAAATGCAGACATTACATCCATTTTATGTACATACCATTTATTATGAGCAGCAATAGCTAATAGTAAATAACATCCTTACCGTATCAAGTCTGGCTACAGGTGCAAAAGTCTCATTATAATCAATACAAGGTTCTTGACTAAACCCCTGAGCTACAAGTCTTGCTTTGTATTTTTCAACTTCACCATCAGCATTTAACTTAGTCTTATAAATCCATTTGACACCAATACAATTTTTATTATCAGGCAAATCTACAAGATCCCAAGTATTATTTCTTTCTATGGCATCAATTTATTCATCCATTACTTTTATCGAAACATCATTTTTAATAGCCTCATCAAAATTTACTTGATCACGTGTTATCAATGCAAAAATTGAAACTTGATCTACTTCTTCATTTTGCTCATATAGTTCTATTAAAATTCTAGTCTTCTGACCTCTAACTGTTTCTTAATTAAGCTAATGCAGGATTTGATTCATTACTTACCACTGATTCTGTTCCATGACGTCCACCAATGCTTGATGGTTCACCATGTTCTTGAGTGTTTGGCGTTCTGACAGGTGTTCTTACTGCTAGTGTAGATGTATGTGGAGTTAATTTTCCACCATTTATGTCCTGCTCATCTCCTTCATCTTTTGTGTGAGGTGTAATACCGTCCTCTGCAACCAATTTATCTATGCTACCATCCCATGCTTCTTCTTCCTTAAACACCACATCTCTGCTAATGACATACTTCTTGGTGATGGGATTATAAAGTCTATATTCTTTAGATTCTTCACTATATCCGACAAAATACACTTCTGACTTTTGTCATATAACTTTCTCCTTATCTATTCAAGTACATGTGCATAAGCTACAAACCCAAAAATCCTTAAATGAGATATGTGGCTACTCTTACCACTCCATGCTTGTTGGGGAACTCGATCCTTCACGCTCTTATAAGTTGGGATTATGTTCAAAGTGTACACTGAACAAGTAACAGCATCTCCCCAATATTCATCCGGAAGATGTTTCTCCTTCATCATACTTGGAGCCATGTTCATAATGGTTCGATTCTTCCTTTCTGCCACTCTGTTTTGCTGTGGAGTGTAGCGAGTAGTAAACTGTCTTTTAATTCCATAATATTGAAAAAATTCCACAAAATCATTTAACATATACTCACCTCCTCTATCTTATCTCAAGACTTTAATAAATCTATCACTCTCCTTTTCAACCATAGCTTTAAAACTTTTAAACACATCAAAAGCTTGAGATTTCTGTTTCAGCAAATACACCCAAGTTTTTCGATTGAAATCATCAATGAAAGTCATAAAATAAACATTATCAGTCAAATATGGTGTTTGCATCGGTCCACACAAATCTGTGTGTACTAGCTCCAATGGTGCTTTTCCTCTGTATGAGACTCCAGAGACGAATTTCTCTCTATGATGCTTTCCCAATATGCAGCTCTCACATGAGCTTGTTGGCTACTGAATACTAGGAAACCCTTTTACCATCTGCTTCTTCTGTAGCGAATCTAAGCCACCAAAATGTAAATGGCCATAACTCAAATGTCATAACCATGATTGATCTAAACTCTTAGTTTTATAAGCATTCAAAGAGTTAATCAAATCATTCCTCATAATAAACGGAAACATTCTATTCTTTGTCATCTCTAGTTTGGCTATCAATTGATTACTTGGATATTTGTCATAAATAGTACATACCTTGTTCTTAAAGAACACTTTGTACTTTTTCTCTAACAATTGTCCAACACTTAATAAGTTACACATTAAACCATGAACATAATAAACATAATGAATTGTTCTTCTTTTACCATTCTTGGCAGATACAGCAATCACACCTTTACCATTAACTTTTACCTTACTATCATTACCTAACTTCACTTCAGACTGAATGCTTGTATCTATACTTAAAAATAATTCCTTATTTCCAGTCAAGTGATTGTTGCATGCACTGTCCAAGAATCATATATCATTTGAACTTTCCTGAGTGACATTACAAGTTTAAAACATAGGATTCTCCTAATTTTCAGTCTCCTCTGTAATGTGTGTAGACAACTTACTAGTATGTGCTTGCTTCTTCCAACACTTGTTAGCAAAATGCCCAAATTTCTTGCAATATAAGCATTGAACTTTAGATCTATCATACCTTTGATTTCTTAGCTGCCATGTTCTGCTGCTACTCCCCCTTACGCTAGGAGTATTCTGTTGTAACTTCTCTTCAAATTCTGAATAATTTATGTTGTCATTATGATCATCAATTCGACCTCCTCTTCCTCTGCTACTGGACCTTCCTCTGCCTCTGCCTCTGGTAACATGTAGCTAAGGTTTAAAAGAATTTTCTAATGGAATATCATCATACTTGTTCATTCTTGATTCATGAGCAATCAAAGAACTAGTCAGCTCATCAATGTGCATTTGACTGAGATCTTTAAACTCTTCAATGGGAACAATCACTGCTTCAAACTTCTTTGGCAAACATCTCAGTCTCAATCACACGTTGATCTGAGAGGTCTTCACCATACTATCCAGCTGGTTTACAATGTTCATAACTTGAGTCATAAAATTATTAGCAGTCTCACCGTCTTTCATCTTCAAATTCTCAAAGTCCCTTCTCAAGTTCTGCAACTTAACATTCTTCACCTTGGTCACACCTTGATAACAAGTTTCAAGAGTGTCCCAAGATTTCTTTGAAGACTCGGCACTTGATATCTTTGGAAATATGGATTCACTTAGGCCTTGTTGAATAAGGCCAAGAGATTTGTTGTTCTTCTTCCTATTTTCCTTCAACAGAACACGCTCAACATTTGACAAATCCAATTCAATAGCTTGATCAGTTGGCTTTGGATAGCCAATCATAACAAACTCCCAAATATCCTAAACACGCAGGATAGTTCTCATCTTAATAAACCATGTATAATAATTTCTCTCAGTCAACACAGGAATTTGTGGCTGCACTACACTGTTGTTAGTAGCCATCACTTATTAAATTCCAAACTACTCTAAACAGAAAAATGAGAAAGAAAATTTAACCATGCTCTGATACCATTGTGGGAACACAGGGGAGTGTTGCTTTTACTCACAGCAACACACACAAATCTCTAAGCTCAAAAATTTCCACCTACAAGACGACTTTCAGCAAGATCATAAAGTTATGTAACTGTTTCAGCTAACTGCATTCTACAAGACTGTTTCAGCTATGTTTTGATGACCCCTGCGTTCATAAAACTTGATTAATACTATGTTTCAGCAATCAAACACATTTAACATCTCTTATACTCAAAAATAACTCTGATCCCTTAACTTGCTACAGCAAAAAATAACTTCAAAATGAATAAGAGTTTTCAAACTCAAATAACAGAGTACAGAATAAAAATTCTAAGTTTAACTTCAACTAATAATCACATTCAACTACGTATATCTATCAAAATTACAATGATGGGTATTCGTAGTGCTTTAGGATAATCAGACATTAAATGCTAATTGACCCTTTGCTACAAACTTATCTATGTAGAAATAAATGATCGGTTTCATTGAAATTCTACAGGCTGACAAAAAGAGGACTGCGTTGGCCCTTCAGAAATAGAGTGAATGAATGTGATTGCTGGGAAATGGCAACATCAGCACATACGGGCCAGAAGATAACCCTGAACACTTTCAGCGCCTTGATTGTCACATTAATGAAGCACTAACCATCTCCATGAATTTTGGAAACCGATGGCCACCTCCCTATGATCCATGTGAGTGGAGGGATGAAGAAGTCGATCCATGCGATCCGTGGAGTGGTGCAATGAAGGAGTGGCCAGCTCGAAGATGCAATGAAGGAGTAGCCATCTTGCCAAGTCACCCAAGATAAGGATTAATGGTTAATTAAACACGCTCTTTCAGCCGAAATTGAAATTGAAATGATACATTTAACCCATTGATGCTGTCGCGTGGCAAAGGCTCCGATCAAAGAAAAAACTAACTCCCGCATGGCAAAGGCTCTGATAAGAGTTGGGATTAATGAAAAAACGGTGGTTTAACAAATAACAGTTCAGTATGCTTTTTGCCAAGAGTAAATCTGAGCCATTAGATGTGTGTACTTGACGAATCTTTTTTAGGGTATATGCCAAATCACTACATCCCTGCCATCCATCCCTTATCAGGGATTAAAAGGCTGTGGTAGCCTCCCACTACAATTCTCATTGTAGCACCTATCGGCGAACTAGATAAGGATTAATGGTTAATTAAACAGGCTCTTTCAGCTGAAATTGAAATTGAAACGATTCATTTAACCCATTGAAGCTCCCACGTGGCAAAACCTCCAATCAAAGAAAAAACTGACTCCCGCGTGGCAAAGGCTCTAATAAGAGTTGGGATTAATGAAAAAACGGTGGTTTAACAAATAACGGTTCAGTATGTTGTTTTCCAAGAGTAAATCTGAGTCATTAGATGTGTGTGTTTGAGAAATCGTTTTTAGGGTATATGCCAAACCACTGCATCCATGTGTTAGTTTTTGTACCTAGTGAAGTGTTCCCCAAGTGACTTTTCTCTAAAGTCACTTAGAAGGGGGAAAAAAGTGACCCTCACATTAAATGACTTAGTAAAAGCATCTAATGAGACTTTATAAACTCAAAGTCACATTTTGATAAATTTAAGTGGGTGAGGGAAATTAATTATTTATAAAAGGTAAATGGAGCATTTAATTTCCACCGTTGATCTCATTCAATCTCATCCATTGGATTTAGGGAAACCCTAGGGTTTGATCACAAAGCTTGAGGGAGGCATTTTACTTCACTTTTGCTAATTGAAGTGAGGAGAAGAGAGAAGAGAGAAGAGTTTGGAGAAGGGCACAAATATCGAGGAAGCCTGTTAGGGAAGTTTTCTCTTGGCATGATTTTTGAGGCATCAGCTGGGCATTTAATGCACATTATGGATTCCTAGCAACATTATTCTTCAGTTGGCACAAATCCCGAGGTGTACCATTTAGCAACAGTTGGGCACGAGTTTCTAGATATTTTCTGGGCACAAGTTTTGAAAATCTGCACACATTTCGAGGATATTTTTGGGCACAAATCTCGAGGACAAAGGCACTGTTTTCGAGGAAGTATTTTGGCACAGAAACTGATATTGTGGGCACTGTTTTCGAGACAAGAATAGGATGCACAGAAACCAAGACCGTATAGTATGGCACTGTACCTTTCTGCACATAAATCGAGGTACGGACAGGCACAGATATCGAGGCTAATATTTGGCACAGAAATCGAGATATATTTCTGCACAGAAATCGAGATATAGTACAACACAGAAATCGAGGTAAAGGATAGCACAGAAATAGAGGGTACGGATTTCTGTCCTTTCTCTCAGCACAGATTTTGAGGTTATTAATTGCACAGTTTCGAAGGCAGCTTCAGCACACTTTACGAGGCAGTCTTCAAGTGCATTTATTGGTGGAGATAAGTTAACATTTTCATTGTATTGTTGTCCTATAATTTTTACTGAAGAAATAAAAACTCTCTCTCTCTTACTGGTTTTCCCTGTGGGGGTTTTTCCAGGGCACAATTGCCGAAAATTCTGAGTCTGAAATTTTAATGGGTGCATGTTAAAATTTATTTTCTGTCTCTTATAGTGATTTTACAGCGTGTTGAATTGTTTAAGAAATTTTCATAAGTAGTTTCCAGCTTATGCAAAACTTGCTGAAAATGAAAACCACTGAAATGTGACATAAACCAGCAAGCTGCAAACTCAGAAAAATTTACACCCTGCCATCTATCCCTAATCAGGGATTAAAAGGCTGCGGTAGCCTCCCACTACAATTCTCATTGTAGCGCCTATCAACCAATAATAAAAAATTATATATTTTCATTTCAAATAGAATTTATAATTATATATTTGTCGATGTGGCTGAAGAATTGAAATTTCAAATACAAATCTCCCTTCAAATTCAAGGGTTACACTAACATTTTACTCAATTTTATAATAGGTAGCTTTGATTTCTATCTCTATGAGAGACTCAATACTTCTTTGTTTCGAACATGAAAACATGATAAACCTAGCAGTACGACTCTTCATGAAGAGGACAATGGGATAACCATGTAAAATAACTAGAATGAATGAGACTCATGGAAGGTATGAACTCAGGTTAATGGGACAAGGGTAACGAGCAAATCACCTCGGGCAAATTGCCCATCAAATTTCATCCTTTCTTACAGGTCATCCACAATTAAAACATACACATTGTTGAGCTGGAGGAAACATGAAGTCGAAGTCGGCTTAAATTCATAACGTGTAATTTAATTTTGGAGCTTGATATTTTAAAGGAGTATTAATGTGGATTTAAATTTCAAGTATAAGTATTAATGTGGAAATAAATCTCACGCATACGCATTGTGGTTAATTAGACGACACAGAATCATGCCTCTGTGGTTAGGATAATTGAGGGATGGATTTCTTTCTTTTCTGGTATCATTTGCGAACATTCTGTATTTGAATTCTCTCTTCTGTGTGGTGTTACCTTCACACAATCCCAGAGGGCCTCCAACACTTGAGCTTGTTATTTATTCAACACCAGAGGCTTGTCAACCAAGGACAATTATTTCACTATCTAATGTTGAAATTGAAGAACCCAACTTCAGTTTGCCAGATCCTGTGTTAGTGTTGTTTGACAAGAGCACAAACAATAGATACATGTTTGTTTCTGAATTTGAGTGAGGGAAACAACAATTGCAGAGATTATATGAAGCCTGCAGAGGGATACCTCAGAATAAAGTGACTAATCATCATTTGCAGAACACAAACCAACCTGCCACAGTAACTCTTCTAGAAGATAAAACAGAACTTGCTAAGGCAACTGCTGCTTCAGTGCAATCTGCATCACAAGGAGGAATTCCTCTCCCTCCATCTTACCATCCACTAGAAATTCCCACAAATGATCCCACTCCTGAGCCATCAGTCGCTGCAATTACTGTATCGTTACCTGTTTCTATTGCTTCAATTCTTCGTTTATTAGAAGAGCATGGCCTTAGTTGTGATGATGGTCCAACAGTTTATCCATCCATTAATGATTCGTCTCCCATTGAAGATAATTTGTCAATTACATATCAACATGGTACAGAATTCTCAGCAAGTTCAAGCAAAGCAAAGGACAATACTGAAGGCACATGTGTAATTTGCGGGAAGAGTATGTGTAACTTGTGGTTATCCTGCAGGTTCCCTGGCCTGCCTGACAGCTTTTCAACATATATGTCCCAAGCAAACCGGCTCTGAAATGGCAGCATTCTTGAAATTTAGTCTTCTAAACGAACTTCGATAATTTGTTTTCTCGGGATTTGCAGTCAGAAGCTTAGTGATGGCGGGTTTGAGTAGAAGTGGAGTATAGAATTTTGTTTACCTTCTCGTTTGCCCTATTAATAGATTTGTCAAAGGTGATACAGGTTGGGAAGGAAATTGAAAAACAATTTTTATCTCTTCCGTCCTGTTCGTAAGTGGGCTTTCTCCTTACAGGTTGGGAAGGACATTGAAAAACAATTTGTAAAAAATGTTTAGTTGCAACATCATATAAGGAGCACTGCTGTCATACACAACAAACATTTTCATTTTGAAATTGAAGACTCTATAGGTGGCGAGGGTTCGAATTGCTTGGCCTCCAAGAGGGTTGAGTATCTAGCTTTAGTCTGTACTTCTTCAGAGTGGTCATTCAAGTGTGAGTGGTTTCCCAAAACTGAGAGACAAGCAAGAAAATAAGAAATACCACCTGCCCGGACAGGAAGAAGATAATAACTAGCAAGCAAGATAAGAATAAAGGAACCTAGTACAGTCGACATCGCTCAACCAAATTAAAGGTGATGAATGGACAGTGTGGAAGGAAGCTACTACTACCTCGGGCTGGGTTTTCTCTGTATATAAATTATCTACCCCTCATTTTTTTCCTCCCGATTCTGTCAGTTCTGGATTCTTTGAATTCTCTTGTTAATTGGTGTTTATTTTTTAGTTTCTTTGCACTTTAAAATTCAGATACATCTTTTAGTCTTTATCCATTTTTTCTTTGCATTCATGTTCTCCAGTTGTCATTCACTAAATGTTATGTACATGTAGTTAAAATTTAAGAATTTAAACTTATTTTCCATTTCCTATATTGAAATTTAGTCTTAGAAAAAAAATGAAAATATTTAATGCTACACACAAAAGACAACCAGTTTCGAACTTTGCTTGTAGTGCCTAAATCTATTTCTTGAAATACATTACAAATTATGTACAAATAAGTAAGAAACTCAGAAGTATGTACAGATAAGTATAAAGAAACTCAGAGAGCAGTACAGATGAGTAAGAAACTCAGAGAGAAAAGCTTCTGCTGAAGCAATTAAGCACTACAATTTATTCAAAAATTCAAGCATAGATTTATTTAAATATTCAAAGTCTATACTAACAAAAAAAGATAGTGCAAGAACTAACAGTCTCGTGTACTTGAATCCAAGGATGCACTCCAAGATTGCAACCCAACCTGCAAAAATAGTAGCCACATCTTTATGATCAAAAGATGGAAACAACTAATAATCTTTTATATGCAGGAATTCGAAAATGTACTTACATCTTGCGTGCGCATCACTTGTCAATGCATCTAACAACTCCTCGCTATTTTGTATACTTGCTTCCAAATGCTGGAGCTGTCAAATTGGGAGGGAAAGTGAAAGACTTCGTTTGGAAATCAATATTCCTTGATGAGGGAGCATAATTCAGTACCAAATCCACCATCTGCTTGCAACTTCTCTTGGCTTCCCTATGTAATAAATTACTTTCAAGCAAGCTTTAGGATGACTCCTGAGTTGAAGCTTCCGGCCAGTCATTCATTTCAAAAAATATACCCAAGAGCTTCTTCAGAAGAGCACACATATCCTTTTGAGCGCACATGTCCTTTTCTACAAACTTGAAGCTTGATATGTCGGATCTAGAGGTGAAAGCCAGTTTGATCTATCGGATATAGGTTTTGTGAATTTGAACCCTGTAATAACATATTCTTTATATACAACTATTTATTTATGATTCTGTTTATTATCAATGTGAAAATATGTATTCTTTATATACAACTATTTATCTATGATTCTGTTTATTATCACTGTGAAAATATGTATTCTTTATATACAACTATTTATTTATGATTTTGTTTATTATCAATGTGAAAATATGATGTTATCATATTCTTTATATACAACTATGTATTTATGGTTCTGTTTATTATCAATGTGAAAATCTGTTGTTATCATGAATCAAATAGCTAGACTTAGTGATACTAATAACACTTCGTACAAACAATCACTATCTTTCTTGAGTAACAAATAACATCTTGCTAATAAACTGTTAGAATACTCTACAAATCTGTTCAAAATAAACAGTAATATACTTTTCCCTTTGTTATTCTGTTTTTTCCATGTATAGTTGCCCTAGCATTACCTCAGAAACGCAACCTACTAAACTCTAGCAATAAGTTGAACTTGAACAGCAATACACTTTTAACTTTATTATTTTGCTTTTTTCCTCTCAAGTTGCTCTACTTGCTCTAGCATTGCCTAAACAATGTAACCTACAGATATTTATATACAACACCTGCCACCACAATGTTTTAAGTTACAGATATTTATATACAACACCTGCCACCACAATGTTTTATGTTATGTTTTATGTTTTAGATTGCTTGGAACTTTTGTTTACTTCCCATTTGAAGTATAGTCAGATTTATGAAAACAAAAACCTTAAAACTACCTTAAATTATAATTAATTGTACAATGTTTTATGTTTTAAATTGCTTGGAACTTTTGTTTACTTCCCATGTGAAGTATAATCAGATTTATGAAAACAAAAACCTTAAAACTACCTTAAATTACAATCAATTGTACATAGACATTGCTACTTAGTGATTTTTGTTTATTTTACAAATAATAAACTTAGTAAGTTAGTTAATTGTACATAGACATTGCTATCTAGTAACTCTTGTTTATTTTACAAATAATAAACTTAGTAAGTTAGTTGAATAAGTATTAAAATGGAATAGTTAATATTTTTTTTTTTTTATTGATTTGTAAACATAACATTACTATTTCTTATTTATTTTTATAATTTTTTTAAACCAAGTTTTTTATTGTGATTTTTTTCAAATCCACTTTAAAATTGTTATTATATCAAGGAATGAGTTGTATTGTTAAAAAACATTAAATTATAATAATATCATTTTATATTATTAAGAAATCATTTTATAAACTTTGATATTATGACTTAATTAGTTAGGATGGTATTTATAATTACATGAACAATTTAGATTTTACAAACCAATTTACAAATTTTGTTTGAAATTATTAATCTTTTTAAATCCTTTCTAAAATTGTAATTTATAAAATAATTTTTTTAGAGGGAGAGATTTAAGATGGGTGTTTTTTTCCTAGCCAAGTCTATAATGAGTTAACTATGATAAAAAAAAAAAAACAATGCAAAGGATTAGCCAGCAGTTCCATCTTGCTTGGGCTTGGGAATGGTTCCCACCCATCAAGGGGCTAGGACATGCACATATAGAAGTCAATGAGGCATGTATAGCCACATGAGACACAACACAAGCCCCATTTGTGGGGAGAGAGAGAGGGGGGGAATTTGGTGCATGGTAGAGGTGTGTGGCCTAGATTAGATGGCATAGGGACATGGATTAAGGAGATGATGATTCGGTGCAATTATTCTATGGGTACACAAAGGTGTGCAATAGGGTAGGGATGTAGGATAGCCAAGTCAAAGTGCATCCCATCACACAATAGAATATCATATAGGATACCCTCTTGTCATGCAACATGACATAAGCATTGACCAAGGAGAGGGAGGACATGCCCCAAGGGATGCGCTAATTAAGGAGGGGAAACACTCTAAGTAAAGAAATGATTTTTCACACTTTTATTTGAATCCCTTTTTCATTATGGATTAGTGTGGATAGGTTGACCTATGTATGCAAGTTAGAGATGTTATCATGTAGCGAAGTTCTAGGGTTCTTTGGACCTCGTAGTGATGGACCTAGACAAATTGGATTGGGCTCCACTTAGAGGCGATCCCACCCTTCAAGGAGGACTCACAAATATTCTACTCCATTGGATTGGCCATGAGGACTATATGAATATTAATGAGTAAGAACAATCACCTCTATAGGAGGAACAAGATTCTCGATATGAAGCTATAAATAACAAAAAGTAGATATCATACATAGGCTAGGAAAAAGGAAAGCTGCAATATACATGGACGTGGAGAGAGGTAGACAAAGTAGTATGCATGCATTACTTCAAACTTATTTACTTAAATTGGCCTAGATATAAACAACAATAGTTATCAAGTGAACTATTGAAAGATCAATTGAAAAATACAATTAGATGCACAAATATCTTCTCCATGGTATACATAAAGCCAAGCTAAGAACAATAACTATGTAATGGATTCCTTGAATTAGTTGAATGGTGAGCTCCTTTGAACGACGATTATGGTAGACTACTAGTTGATTATTCAGTCTTCCAAATGCATATGCCATCCCCAAATTTATTCACTTACAATTTTAAAGGTGTGCATACCAATGCTCATTCCTACAAAAATTATTACCCCATAAACTCAACGGTCTATAAGTACTTAACACAATACCATGCATAACCTATTAAAACTCAAGGGTTATCTGATCAAGAATATTGAGTTCTATAAATGATAGTAGGGAAGATATGAAGTAAAATTGGTAAAGCTTCCTAGCTAAGTATATAATGTATAAACAATGCCACATATCCACATGAGGAGATATTGTGCAATTTGTAATATACCCGGATGGAAATTGTGATCTACATGTTTTTCCAAATGTTTTGCAGTGACCCTATTTCTCTTGTTGCATAGGTAGTGGCAAAAAATCTTGTGAAAGTTCTCCTAACTATATTGAACACCTTTTTCACTTGTTCGGAATAAGTTAGGAAGAGAGGGATATATTATTAATATTTGTTTGATAAATTCCTAGTTTCAAGACGAAATTTTTGCTTCACATACTTAGTGTTAAATCATCTATGAATTTATGGACCTACAATGTCTTTTCAAAAAATGAATTTAGCGATGTGTGACAGCCACAATATCACAATGGAAATTGTGATAAGAAAACAATTTGTGAACAAGAACATTCTGCCACTTCATTGAAAATTGACTCAAAGAGGAAACTCGACTAGATTGGGGATCTGCTTTAGATTGAGATTCAAAAATGAACCCAACCTATTGAACAGGGAAAGGACTCTCAATTTTAATGATGTTGGGGTGCTAAAGGAGGTGGCCTAACCATCTTGCAAGGGATACCCATATTGCACCAACAATTCATCACAAAGGCTTATTAAGTCTAGCAAGTCATAAATTTGCCTATGTGAAGCTACTAAACTTATGTGAAGTTGACCCACATCCCAGGTGGATAAAGTTCTCCAATTTGAGGTTGAGATGTGTGCGTATGTTTAAACTATGTATAATCTATGGTATGGTGTCATGAGAGGGTATCTTATGGGGGTATTTGTTAAGACTTGTGAATTCTTGTATTTTCATTCAATTATCTTTGTGTATAGTTGAGATGAGTACTTGTTTCTAGAATAAATGGAGAAGTTGAGGTTACCTCTTGTTTTTGGAGGAAATGGGTATGTTAAATGTAGTTTTGGGTTAAATTGGCTACCTCCATGTCACCATCTCATGGAACCAAATAGAGGGGCTTGGGCATACCTCGAATAAGAGTTAGGGAGGTATGGTGATGGAATTTTGTGACAATGAAGGTCCCCATGAGCCAAATCGAAAGAAAGAGGACTAAGAAGAGAGATCCTTCACTTAAAAGAGGGAAGTGTTGAAATAAACTCCCCAACTGGGTCACAAAATGTAAATTGTATGAGTAGGGATGTGGAACCACCCTACTACAAACACTACCAACTGAGAGAGGTCATCCATATAAATCCAAATGAGGAAACAATTTTGACAGTTAAATTTTTGGACAATCGTTAATAATTTATTGGTCTACATTAATTACATAATATAACCCTGAAGGATTATATGACTAGCATCCCCCCCTTAAGTTGAAGGGGTGTTTGTAATTCCAAGCATCATTTTGAATTTTTTAAAATTTTCTCTTCTAAGCGCTTTGGTGAAGATGTCTACAATTTTCTCACTTGTGGAACAATGTCTCAAATGAATACTCTTGGCCTCTACGTGATGTCGAATCAGATGGTACTTTGTATGTATGTGCTTGGTTCGATCATGGAATCTGGGATTATTTTCCAACGTGATTGTAGAAGCATTGTCAACCAAAAGAAGATTAGAATTAACATGTTTCTCATGCAAATCTACAAGTAATTTCCTAAGCCACGCAATCTTTGTCGTGGAATCTATTGGAACTGATTGTTTGTGTGATCACCATGAGATAGTTATTGATCCAAGATTCATAAGATAGCCTAAACTTGATGCTCCATTTTTTTTATCCCCATCAAAGTCTAAATCAAAATATCCAATAAAGTTAAAGTCACCCACCTTAGAATATTTGAGTCCACAATATTGACTTCCATTCAAGTACTTTAGAATTCTTTTTGCAGTAGACCAATGTACTTCATAAGGATTTTGCATGAAAGTGGAAAGGATCCCAACAACAAAATAAATATTTTTCTAGTGGTGCTAGTGTAGATAAGACTTCCTAGAACTTATATGTATGTGGTTGCATCCTCAAATTCATTTCCTTCTTTCGATGTGAGCTTCAAATTTTGTTCTATTGGAGTAGAGAGAGGGTTACATTCAGCCATGTTTAATTTGTTTAACAATTATTCAATGTACTTATATTGGAAGATGAATATGTAGTTTGGATCATGAGTCACTTCAATGCCCAAGTAGTAGTGAAGATGTCCTAAATCTGTCATGTCAAATCCTTTCTTCAATTCTTTCTTTATGGATGAAATATAGTCTTCATTGTTCACTGTCACGAATGGATCATCTACATACACCACAAGATATGCAATAGTTTTGCTAAATTTATTGACAAAAAGAGTTGCATCATCAAGACTAAAGCACTTAAAATTTAATTTCAGAAGATGTTCAGTTAGCTTTTTCTTCACAAAGAGTTGCATCATCAATATTCAAGTACTTAAAATTTTATTTCAGAAGATGATCAAGTAGCATTTCATACCGGGCTTGTGGTGCTTGTTTCAGGCTATACAAATATTTAATGAGTTTACACACCTTTTATTCTTATCCCTATACAACAAAACCTTCAGGTTGAGACATGAAAACATTCTCTTTCAAGTCTCCATTCAAGAAAGCATTCTTCACATCCATTTGATGAACTATCCATCTGTTTAGTGTTGCCAAGGCCAATAGAATATGAATGGTATTCCATAAAAGTCTCATCATAATCAATGCCTTCTTTTTGCACATAACCTTTTTCCATGGGCCTCGCCTTATGCTTGTCAAGTGAGCCCTATGATTTGTACTTGTTCTTGTAGACCCACTTGCAGCCAAGTGGTTTGGTTCCAAATGGAGGATTCACCAACTTCCATGTCCCATTTTTTATGAGACCATCAAATTCTTTCTACATAGCTTCTTTCCACTTAGCATGAGAAATATCTTCTTCAACGGAAGTTGGTTCATATTTAGTAGATAAATCCAATCCATAATTAACTGAATATTCCATATCATTTGCATCGTTTGTATTTGAATTACCTGCATTACCTCCATCTTCTTGTATTGTTGAGCCCCTAGTTCCTGTCTTTCCAATCTCATTACGATGAACACTTTCAAGGGTCTTCATGGCCCATTTTTTAATCTTATGTGATGATCCAAATTGCTCAATTAGTTGAGATGGTACAGTCTCTCCAAGACTTAGCCGTCCAATCCCTTCAATCACATCATCCAATCGAACTTCCTCTTCTTATGAGGATGGGCATGCAGATGGCATTTCAAAAGAAGATTCCAAAGGTTGATCCAAGATAGGATTCCCCTCTTCAATATTTGGAATCTCATTATCAAATTCATGATATCTCTTTATACGAGTTAATTTTTCAAGATGATCAAGTTGTTGCTCAACGGTCTTGTCATTTTTAGAGAATTCACGAAAAATATCTAGAAAGAATAAACTTTTTATTTACCTCATCATAAATACGGTATTCCTTGGAGGAATTTGAGTACCCCAAGAAGATACACTTTTGAGTTCTCGCATCCAATTTGTTTCATTGTTCTTTCATAATTAAGGCATGACATGTGGAACCAAAAACCATGAGATGTTTTATTGAAGAAATACAGCCATGCCACATTTCATAAGGGGTCTTTTTATCAAGACCATGTGATGGACTTCTCTTTTCAAAATACACTACACAAGCAAATGCATCACCCCAAAACATCAATATCACTTTTTTGAAAACATCATAGAACAAATCATATTTAAGAGTGTCATGCTCATCCTTTTGGCTACACCATTCTATTGAATATTGTATGGAATTTTGGTTTGATGCTTAATTCCATATTGGAGAAGATAATTTTAAAATTCATTAGATGTATATTTGCCTCCATTATTAGTACATAAAGTGATTATATGTGATTGTGCTTCATTTTGAATCCATACATGAAAACTTTTAAATGTTTCAAAAGCTTGTGATTTATCTTTCAACAAGTATACCTAACACATCTAGGTGTAATCATAAATATAATACATGATATATGTATTGCCATTAGCAGATGGAATAGGCATTCGGAATGTATCAACCCAAATTTTCTAGATTCTCTAGAAGTGGAATCATAAAAAGATTGTTTGCTATGTTTTCCAAGGATATATGCATCACATTGCATCAATTGCCTTGGAATGGTAGGGAAAACGGAAACACCCTTCTTTTTCAACAAATGAAGGCTATCGTAGTTAATATTCCGAAATTCAGCATGCCACAAGAAACTAGATGATAATGCACCTCCATTGTTGTGAGATAAGTAGGAAAAATTCTATGCACAAGAAAATGTCCCTTTCAATTTCAACAACCATTCATCTTCAATAATTTTTCATAATACTTTTGTCGTTCGGGCCTTGGACACATGATTGTTGTGGATAAAGTATCTTGATGCATTCGGTGGTAGTATGGATTCATTGTAGCCCTGCACAATGTTAGTATACAAATCACAAAATATATGTTTATATGTGTCATAATAATATTCATATTATACATGGTATCTACAACAACAAGTGTTACGATCAATGCATATACGAACGTACCATGGTTTGCATTTCTCAAAGGACCTTTGGCCCAGGTTCAATTGTGTGTGCTCGTTCCTGAATCTCTCATAGAGTTCATTCTGTGTGGTTTCAAGGAAGTGTTTAACACGGGGTTCACCTTCAGTAGAACCTTTTCTCAGTTTTAGCACGTCTCTTTGGTTTGATGAAGGTCTAGTATGATCATGCCAAAAATTTTGTACTAACTCCTTAACAGCATCAATTAGTTTCCTATCTACATGAGGCAACCTACCAACAAAATCCCAACAATCGTTTCCACCCGGAGTGTCAAGATTTTCTCTTATAACAGAGTAGTTTTTAATAGTTTTTCTATTTAGTTTGAGTATGTGAGAAGTGTATGATAACAGGCAACGTTGCCTTGTGGACTTGCTTACAACTGATTCTGCTAAAACATGACGAGCCACATAAATATCTTTTGTATGAGACGTCTTCCCAATTGCATTAAATGCAGATTGGAGATTTCTAACAATATGACTGTTGGCCTCTGAACTTTTAACCATCTTTATGCCCAAAATTCTCCTAATAACATCTAAAGAATGTGACTTTAACAAACATAGCAATAATGGACATTTACCTGCATCACATTTGGATTCAAAATATTCTTTGACAACTTTATTGCATTGCCATTCGATAGTGCATTTTGGCAACTTGCCTTCAAGCCCCGACATAGCACTCTCATCCACATGAATACGTCTAGGAGTTCTTCTTCTTGCACTGGACAGTCGAGGTAGGGATGGTGGATATGAGACATGAATATTGGAGCTTGTTTGTTGTGGTGCTTCGTTCATAGATTGGGCCATAATGGGAGTGTGGTCGACATGGTTGTGGTCTTCTTGGGGAGATTACAAATTAAGCAAGTCTTATATGTCCATCTCTACACATGCAGCATCTCCCAAAATTCTTGTGTCGTGAGGAACTTCAGCATGACTCGTTGATGGATTGTTGGTTGGAGATTGTGTTGATGTTGGAATTTGAGTTGGGTCCATTGGACGCGACCGCTTTACCCGTGGTTCTGAACAAGAGGTTGTCGTGTCAACAACTGTGTTAAGATCAGTGGAAGGATCCGGGGCAATGATAGGGCCATGTATCAATCTTTCCATTCCCAACCTGACCTTTTCTCTTAAGTCATTGACCTTTTCAATGGGCAGATTCCTTCTATTTTTTTTTTGCGTTTCGTGAGTTTCCCATCTCCAAAAGTCTCTTTAACACAACTATCAGGCCTACCCCTGCAAAAGAAACAACAAATAAGATATTAGTGCCATTATACAATGAACCTGACACATTCCAACATAACTTACCATTTACAAACTAACATATGCAACTACAGACTATGTTGATTTATTTGTGTTCGAATAAACATCATTATCCCTTACAATTCCAATCAATATAGATGATGGTTGGTCAAGCGTAGAGAGGAGAAACTAGTTTCTTGCCTAGCCATGAATTCATAAAAATAATGGTAGTAACACCCTACAATAGAGATGGCTAGCGATGCCTTGGGAATAGTTTGATAGTTTTTCTACATCAAATAAGGTAACCTTAATTAGTTGCATTTTTTGCTTTCTCCCTTAATGTTATCAATTCTAAATTTTCCATCTAGTTTGATTGCTTTGTCTTCATAGTGGAATGGTATATCCTTTCATTTGAGGCAATGTCTTTTACCATCATAAATTACTAGGTTATATAACACCTTAAGGAGTTGAAGAAACAACAACAAACTATTTCCTTATCTATAAACCTTGAGATGATAGAATGTGATTTTGAGTTTAAAATACCCATGGTTGAATTCAACAATGCATCACAATAGAATGAATGTATACCTTGTATTGTGCAAAACTTTAAGGAGGATGCAAAGGTTTCTAACAAGGATCATGGTCTTGGGAAGGATGATTAGGGGGAATATAATTTGACCTTTCAATGTGCAATATCTAGGGTGCGGAGGTGTTCGAGAGTGGGGAACTAGGGACTATACCAACAATGATCATGTTGAATAGAGCATGAAGTGGGAAAGTCTTGTTTTTTGGAAAAAAACTCATTATTAAAGGTGAAGGGATATTGTAAGTATGGTAAATATGGATGAATATTATCATATTTGGATTCATAGAGAAAGGAAAGGTGCATATACTTACAAATATCCTCATTCCATACAATGGTATTGAATAAGAAATGAGAGAGTTGAGGTTTTGTGGATGAGTTGAAGTGATATTTTTAGTCATCTTTAGTGAGTGTGTAGTATTTTTTGCTAGCATAATATGAGGTGAAAAGAACAAAATTAACTTGGGAACTAATTACACAATGAGGAGGTTGCATACTTCATCTTCTCTAGTGTTCATATGAGTTTTTTTAGATGTGAACTTGGGAAATATTCTTGTCAAATTCATTGTTGTCTATGCATGGATATTTTTGTGGGCATATGATAAAAACAAAAAGGCATGGGCTCATCTCAAATCTTGTGAATGAAAAGACTTATTTACAATTCACCATACCTCTATAGAAATGATCTCCCTTGCAATGGAAACTAGTAGCTTGAATGAATCCACTAGATTCCAAGACCATTGAAGATGTTTGTTAGATTCCAAGGGTGATTTTGTGTCCAATAGATCAAAGAGTGTCCAAAATATCAGTGAGTGTGAGCCAATAAGAAACCTATAAGAGCTTAAAACCCGCGGAAGAAATTCAACCCGTCTTTTTGGTAGAATTCCCGGGAAACAAAGAACTATGTTTTTTTAAACTAGTAACAAGGACGTGCACGCATGTTATTCGCGCACACACGCTAAAACACGCACACGCGCCCCTGTATAACATTTACACCATTTATTCCCCAATGTTTACACCATTTAATGCCAAACCTTCCCCCACTTCGAAAATATTTGCATAAATTGGACTCGGTGATGAAGTTTGAAGGGTGGGTCTTAATTTTTATTTGAAGGGATTACTCTTTGCATCTTGACACATTTGATAATTTGTGGTTGTCTATGCGCCTTGACCCAATTGATATTGTAAGGTGAGGATGTGCATGCGTAATAATCCTTATTTATGACTATGCGATGAGGATTTAAATGGAAGAGGATGTAAAGACATTTTATTTTTATACGTATTTTGATGGCGAGTGTCGAAGAGAAACGTGGTGATAAACCACATATGTTTGGAAGGATGGAGGGAGGTTACATGATCATGATCATGCCACCCATCAAATTGAAGACAATTCCTGAGCCAAAAATTGTTTTTTTAAATTTTATTAATAACCATTGTGGTACTTTGGTCCAAATGTTTTTTCTAACTCATTGTTTCTCCATATTGTGTGCCTACTACAACCTCTCTATATTAATGCATAAAATCAACCTCTGCTTGGTTTGTGGTTATAGTTGCATGCCATTCAGTGTTGTTTAGAGTTTTCGTGAGTCTATGACATTCATGCAATAAATGAAGTCTTGTAGAGGAGGACTCATCAAAGAGGAAATTTGAATTTCATTTTGACAAAAAACATATTTTGTAAAGATCAAATGCCATGAATGCATCCTCATCATACCATGCAAGACCGTGGATATGTTGAAAATCATTGAACATCATCGAAGAATGAAAACAGGTTCCTCGAGATCTTATTGAAGCATATTGAGCTCAATTGAATTCCACCCGGGCCTTCATTGAAAATTCTAGACCTCACGCTTCATTAATAACACATAGAATCCATGACACTATCCCTCTACAAGGATCCTCCTCCTCCTCCTCCTCCTCATCATCATCATAATCATCTTCGTCATCGTCAGCAACATCATCATCATCCTCATCATCTTCATCATCCTCGTCATCATCATCATCTCCATCATCATCATCATCGTTATCACCCACTTCCTCATCATCATCCTCATCCTCCTCCTCATCATCATCCTCATCCTCCTCCTGCTCATCATCATCATCTTGGTCATCATCTTCATCATCATCTTCATCATCATCTTCATCATCAACATCATCATCATCGACATCATCATCATCCATCATCTTCATCATCATCTTCATCATCATCATCATCTTCTTCATCTTCATCATTGATAATGATGATGATGACGAAGATGATGATGATGGTGATGGATGATGATGAAGATGATGGATGATGATGAAGATGAGTACGAAGATGAAGATGATGATGTTGATGATGACGAATATGATCATCATCATCCTCCTCCTCCTCCTCCTCATCATCATCTTGGTCATCATCAACATTGTCATCATCGGGGATGATTTTAAGAACCCCCCCCTAAATTTATATGTATAAAAAATGGGTGAATCTTGCCGATATATAGGAAAATTTGAAGGCGATTTTATCAATAATATAATATGTATATATAATTTTTTGGCGAATATTTCATTTTATTATATGATGTTGTAAAATCCTGGCAAATCTTTCACTAAATTATAAGATATTGTAAAATCTTGGCGAATATTTCACTGAATTATAAAATATTGTAAAAACTTGGCGAATATTTTACTGAATTATAAAATTTTGTAAAAAATTTGGTGAATCTTTTGCTGATTTATAAAACACATTGAATGGCACTCTGCTTGTTAATTATGAGTTCAAGGCTTCTTCAAATGTTGAGTTCAATTTCTCTATTTCAAGTTTTGGTCTCAATACCAAATGGTAGTGGCCTTAATGATGCCTTCATATCCAAGCAAAGCGGAGTGGATCTTGTAGACATGTATTCTAAATGTGGGTGTTTGGAGGATGCACGTAAGTGTTTGACCAAGTGCCAGAGCAAAATACGGTCTCATGGAATGCAATGCTTTTAGGATATGCTCAACATGGACATGGTAGGGAGGAACATTATCATAGGGGTTCTTGGGGTGATGACTTCCATTCATAGCTCAGATGACGATAGCAATTGCCTCTTCTTCTTACTTACAGTTTTTTCCTCTACTACTTGAATTTTTATTTGTAGTTTTATCCCTACAATTAGTAGAGTTTTCTTCTTGTTCTTCTTTAGTTATATGTTTACATTCTACGTAGATGATTATTTTAAGTTAGATGTTTACATTCTACTACTGGACATGACTAGATAAGACATGGTTTGTCAAAAAGAAAGTGATAAATTCATAAAAATTAGATATTATAAGATGATTGTTGTGTTGTGCCATATTTACACCATCATCACTCATAAACAATGGAAATATATTAAGTCAATCTCCCATGCAGAGTAGCTGCTGCTTGACTGATTCTTCTGGCGACACTCCAAATTTCATGCTGCAATTCACCATTTCCTTCTCCATTTGTGGAACTCCTTGCATTGATCATGGCATCCACCACCCCAAGAAATGAACAAAAACTGTATTCATTGCTTTCTGAAGGAGCATAAATATACCATCCACAATAATACATACCGGTTAGATGGTGTAGGTAAATAATTCGAAGCCACAAATGTCACAATTTTGGACATATAGCACATGATTGCAGAAGCATCATGATGTGGGATCCTAAGCAAATCAAGGAAGAAAAATTATCGACTAGAAATGAAGAAAATCACTTCAACCCTAACAGGATATTCCATGAGCATATCTTCAGTTATGGATAATTATTACATCAAGCCTCAACAATTTATCGAATCTCAGAAAGTAGTAGAACCTATTAAGCAATGGAAGCCAAAACCAACAAATTAAAATGCGGCACCTAGTCCTAGAATAATTGGCACATTCACTAATTAGCAACAATACATTTGAAGTTAGCAGGGCATCTTCTACAGCTGCAAACTCAACTTCTCCATCTGCAAAATCAACTTCTGAAGACTCATCATTCAAATTGCAGAAAATATGAAAGAGTTGAAAGTTAGGGATGAGCAACATGTAGTCAATTCACTAATTAGAAACAATACATTTGAAGTTAGCAGGGCATCTTCTACAGCTGCAAAATCAACTTCTCCATCTGCAAAATCAACTTCTGAAGACTCATCATTCAAATTGCAGAAAATATGAAAGAGTTGAAAGTTAGGGATGAGCAACATGTAGTCATACCAAATCATTTTCAAGGTTTTGGGGTAGAACATACAGGACTTAGTTATTTTAGGCCTTTGGGATTTGGGTGCCCTCAATTTGCAGGTGATAGTTTTCTGTAAGAGTTATTTGGCCTCTTAGATCCAAGTGACCTTAATGTTTCAGTACTAGCATAGAAAAGAAAAAATTCCTAAGGCGGGAAAAGGCTCTTCAGGTTCACTTCAAAAGAAGGAAGCATTGTCAAATACAACATCAGAGCTAAGGCCTAAAGCTACAGTTCATAAGACCAACAATTCCAGAAGCATTTCTAGTAGGATGAGGGAAAGGAAACCACAGTCACATGTTCAGAAGATTACTTCAATTCTTACAAAAAAAAAGGACAGGTGAAGCATCTGAATTGAGAAATAATTCTGAGCTATAAGACAAACAATATCCAAGCAACAGTTCAAAAATAAATTCCAATTTTGTAGCTAGGAAGCTAGTTAAAAGGACTTTACAGAAGGCATCAATACTAAATTTGATTAAGAATGACACTCAAAAAATAACCAGTAAAAGTTCTGCTTTGAGGTCTTATGCTGCACAGAAATCTGAACGGCCATAACAGAGAAAAAATAGAAGGCCAAAGTGGAAGAGTGATACTAAAAATATGAAAAAGGTGAAAACTATGGGAACAAGTAATATGGATGGCTTGAAGAGGAAGCAACAAAGGAGAAAGAAGAAAAAGAAGGCACAAAATGTTCCACACATTGAAGTATCGCATGCAAAGAGAAGGATCAAATATATTTTGCTCAAAATTAAACTCGAACATAATCTTATTGATGCATATTCAGGGGAGGGATGGAAATGCCAGAGGTTTGTTTATCAGATCCCTGTCCTCCATGGGTTGGGAATATGAGGCAAGTCTTTCAAATGTTTTATCTATTGTTTGCATTATCTCACTAAAATATTTTTTTTTGGATATGGCTGCCTGTAAATGTTTACTTATATTGACATAATTTTAGATGACATCTATGATATACGAAAGTCTGTAAGTAAGTGCTAGTCTCTTATTAGTACACATTTGAAGGTATACCTAATACTAAGCAAAAAAAATTGGATATGTTTTATAAGGATATGATAGGTCTTAGATGCATTTATTTTTTATTCCTTTCAGAAGTTTTAAACATTGATTGGAATTATTTTGTTGTATAATTTTTTTTGAGTCTACAAGTTCATCTTGTTCCACATACCAATTGAAATGGAGTAATGCTCTCTGTCCATGTTTCCAAATTTGGGGTCAATGGACTTCTTATCTAGAAAAATTCACAAGAATATTTACATTATGTTGATTCTGATGGAGGATGGACCTCATTGAATGCCAGTTTTTATCCCTTAAGAAGATCAAAGGCTTGCAGAGAAACCAAGCTTACTCTTGTTCTGAATTCATCTTCTTAAAATGCCATTGCTTGGCAGGTAGAGAACTTAACCTTTTTTTTTTTTTTCCTTCACAATGTTTCAATTGATCCTGAACTTTTCTTAAAACTTAATATATAATGCAGTATTTTATGGGCTGAAGAGATTTATAAAGGTCCACTGAGCCTTATACATATTGTGTTGCATTCTGAAGAAATTCCAATAATGCTCATTCTTTGAGAAGCAAGTGTCAAAAAATTAGATTGCACTTTGGAAAATCCAAAGTTCAAACATCTTTTTTTCTTTTTCTTTTATTGTGTGATTCATCCATCTTAGATTTTGTTGATCACTTGTACCTATAGGCTATAACAGGATGCTTTGTAAAAGCTTTGATAAAAATGGGACATCTTTGTAGTTTGTTCACTTTTCAACTTTTTCCTCATTATATGATTTAAAGCCAAAAAAACATATTAAATATGTATCAAAATGGCCTGAAAAATTATCTACCTTTAGATTTTTACAACTGTTCTCCTTCAGCAGTGGCAAAGAGTGATGGGAAAATCCCTAGTACTCAATGAAGGATGCCAACACCTATTATAAATAATACAAGCAGTCATTGACAAAGAACCTCTAAATTTGTGTCAATTTTGTATCTGAATAGTTATAAGTAGATTTTTTGAGTCTGATTCATCTCACTTTCATTCAAGTAGCAAAGCTTTAACACAATATCTAGAGGCCCTAGACACTTAAATAGTTTTCAAGATCACAAGCATACAAGAAAGTGTAGAGCAGTAGAAAAGACATTGCTTGGAATCTGCAAGTGCAATTTCCCTTTTCCTCATCCATTCTCACAAATCACATACTTGTAACATAGTATCCAATTATTGTTAGATTCAAAGAAATAATCCAATGCTTTCTCCTGTCTTTTATAATTCTAGCCTCTCTTTCCTTGTGGGAAATTTTATTCATTTTGTATAGTCATCTATCATTGCATATTGCTCCTATAGAGCTCAAAGAATTTTGACAGCATTCAAACAAATATTGCAGACATCAAATACAAATATTTGTCACCCTTGGTTCAAGGTGTTTGATGCATGGAAGCCAACCCCACAGAACCATTCATGCACTCTCAACATACCCATTTAGTAAAACTAAAGCTTCTGTGATTGTAGACATCTTCATAAAATATGCTCACTTATTTTATATTGCATATGATCGCATTTGGAAAGACCTTCCTATCCTAAGTAAATTAACGTTGCCACCTTCAAACATACAAACAAAATGAAACAATCCACCATACAAACAAAATGAAACAATCTTTTAAAAGGTGGATGGCAATGCAACAATCCTTTTGCAGACCATTTTGTTTAGAGATGTGTTCATACTCAAAGGAACCTATTTTTCCATGAAATGAGCGTGTTTCTCATACAAGTTTAGTAAAAATTTCACAAATTCCATATGATTCACATTTCTTATGACAAGAATGCTCATTACTAGATATGTTCATCACTTGTCAATTCATGGAAGTGATCTTTGTAACCACAGCTTTTGGGACACCCCTCCATGATGCATTTTTTGGGACAATATCTTTCATGACAAGCATGTTTTTCATGATTCCCAAGCTCAATCTGTATCACACAAGGATTTTTGCAGCTTAGAAGAGAACACTCCATCTTGCAGATGTGTTGTGGTGAATTGCACTTATAAAGACCTTCATATCCAACCTTCATGCAACAAGATTTGTCGCCACTTATTGATCTATCAAAGAAAGAACAGATATCCATACATGTATAATTTTTCCTTTTGTAATCGTGATTCCCATCATGACCTACCAAATTTTGACATTCCTGCACTTCATTTCCTTGATCTAATTCAAGAGAACAATGTGCACTTCTCAACACAAACATGGTTACTCATACAAGAGTGGTCAGAGGAATGGACTTTCTCTGGAATATATCGCCAAAAACATACAAAACACTTACAACCACATACAGATTCCAGAAAGTCCCCGCTTCAATTATACTAGGGCTAAAACTACCTCTAGTTGAAACTTTTGTACATCATTACTACTAGAAATTTCAGTAGTGTTGGTGCAAAGCCACTTTTGAACATGATCATGCCATCTCTCGGTCAATACCTCTAAGAATTATTGAAATTTAGAGTGCCATTTGAATAAGGCTTGTCCTCGTTGAGTGAGTCATTCGCCATGCTGACTATAGAACTCGTTTAAGGCGAAAGGAAGTCGCACATGAGTCATTCGTTGACAGTCTACAAGACATAGGTGACAAAATTGTTAAGTTTGGTCGGGTTAACTTAGTATCTCTTCCTTATTCTTTTTCTGGTTCGATGCTCCCAAAGGGGAAATTCTAAAGCATCTCAAATGTTATCAGTTAATGGTATTTCAGGCATTAATCAATTTCAAGTAGAAGCTAGGGTCTATGACTAAGAGTCTTGAAGGAAAAAATATTAAAGGGAAAACAAAGAAAATGTCATTTGGAATGTACAGATGGATCTTCTATCATAATTGTTTAGCAAATCACAAAAATAAATCCATATTTCAAAAAACAGAGACATGTTTGTGGAACTCTCGCTTCTTAAATTATCTTGAACTAGTCACAAAACCTATAGGTCTGCATTTTATAATTATGACCAGGCCCTATGTTTCCAATACACTTCAACCTTCAAGGTTTATTCTACAGGCCTGAAATTTCTTGTTTTTAATATCCTGCAATCACAATAAATTTATATTGAATCTCATTCAGGAAGGAAATCACACCTATAGGTATAGCATTTGTGAGCATAAGACAAGATTTTGATTCCATTGAAGGAGGAAATACACGGGATTTCTGGTTCAATTCAGATCCAGGAAGGTACGTTTTCCCTCAATAACAGTTTACAGGATCTACACCACAATTCATCAGACACCATCCTGATGTAGGATGACCCTTTTGCTTGAATTCGTTTCTACTAGCACTCCATAGATACATGTTCTAATTGATTAAAGGTTTAACAGTCACACATTGTGAAAGAACAATACCTGGCGTTTGAGGTCAAACAATGCATAATCGCTATAGGGGTGGCCTTCAATTGTTGTATTATGTCAATTGCATTCAACACCGAGAGTCACCAATGATTCAATGCCTAGGAAAAACACCAGCAAACCATTGTACTCTATATTGTTCTTTTATGATGACTTTGCTCTGACAATCCATGCAAATTCAAGCAATTCCAAATGATTTGTTGAGTTTAACAATAATAAAAACAATGTATATTAAATGGAAGAGCCAATGAATATAACACACAAATTCTATATGGAACTCCATTCAATTCCCACTGCAAAAAAAACAAGATAAACATCCAGAATTTCATACACAGGAGCTTCACATAAATCCTTTGTTCTTTGAAAGCCTAAGATGTGCAATCGTAGAGCATTATTGTACTCTGTTTAGAACATTGTGAGAATTCAGTGAATATTGGTCAAGAATGTCAAAATTTATGGGTTCATTTGATGGATTGTACAAATACTGCCAAATTTAAGCATGGTGGTTCTGTCAGATAGAAGTATCAAATGAGGAAACAGAGACCAAAAAACAAAAGGGACAGCTGGAAAATCAAGTGGCAACCCAGGGTTATTGGAGAATTAATGACTAACATATCAAAACTAAATATTTTTAGCTAGGGGACTAGGCTTTAGTATATGATTCGATTTTTCAAGATCGAAAAGGAAAACTTCAAACATGTTAGATAAACCCTGTGAGATCAAAGAAGTTCTTGACAATGGAATACAAACTATTGATGCTAATAAAATTCACTTCTTGTCAATAGTCATCATCTTAAGTTGTATGAGAAACCTAAATCTAAGGATGATTTTGTTACCATTTTCCAGAATCACTAATCTCTTAGAATCATTTATCATCTTAAGTTGTATGAGAAACCTAAATCAAAGGATGATTTTATTAGCATTTTCTAGAATCAATAATCTCTTAGACTCATTAAAGGCTTCCTCCTGCCCTCATTGAGTCACTAGTTGGATGTGTAAAAAAAAGGCTCAAGGTTTCGAAGCATCAATGTTTTAAGGTCTATCCCCTTTCTCTTCAATCACCCAAACTATCCAAGTGGCTACTATATTAAACCATCATTCAAATAATGTACAACCCCATCAAATTTGACTATTTCCTGTTGAATTTGATCTCTTTTCTTTCCATTACTTTTCCTTTCCAGGTATAGCACTAGTTTCAATTGCATTCCCTTTATCTGAATCTTCTCTAATACCATCTTCTCTCTTTCCAAATATAACCTTTTTTCTCTTTCCCTTCCCATTTTGTCATTACATATCACCAACCTTCTTCTCCATAGTGTCATTTTCTAAAAGTCAATCCATCTCCCTGCTTTTGTTAGTTCACCTTTGATAACTCTCTCTAGGTCCAGGTTCTAGTTTTCACTTTAGCATTGGTTTAGATTTAGATTTTTAACATTGATACTATTCCAACTGTGGTTTATGTTCTTCTCCTCGATTCACAATTCCTTACATTCACATTGTTACAATAGTCCTCAACTTCTTCCTTTAATTCGTATAGATACTACATAGTCCCAAAGTGTAAATTGTCCATGAACTTACAATAGCAAGACTAAATAGTTGAGATGGAAAGATGGATTTGTATTGTCATGGTTTCCTTAACCCAATTGTTGTACAAGTGTAATACAAGTGTTGTACAAGTGTAATGGAATCCTTGGCATACATGACCACTATAGAAGGTATCAAAAAAATGCTTGCAAAGATTACCATAAAACTGAACATTCATGTTTATTTAATGTAATTGCAGATGATATTATTTGTTAGATTAGGATGTAATAATTATAGAAAGTCTAAAAACTAGAAACCCTTGTTGATCCATGATTTTAGGCTCTTTTACAAGGGATTATAAGTTGATTGACTGGATTAAGCAATTAAGTGGGAATGAACCTAACACTATAGAAATTGAGAGTGTCCAAAAGGATAAATATTTGGCAAGGTCTCATGATTCCTAGATTCTATTACAGAGTGTAGCTACACCTTTTGCAAAACTGCAAACCTTCAACCCATTTCAAGGTCCATTTCCACCCCGGCCTTTCCTTTCTTTCCCAACATATTTTGTCTTTAGATTGACTCCATTTTCTCCCTCTCCCCATGTATGCAAAAACTGGAGTAAATGTAGCTTTACTGCTAAAAGTATTGTATGTTCACTATCAAAAAGAAAATGGTATATACGTTATGCCATGTGTTGTCTATCTAAATAGAGCAGTTCTATCATAAACCGAATATAAATCATGACTTAGGAATGATATACTAGTTGAACTAGCTCAATAAATTTTAAAAATCAATATCAAGACTAAGGTACAATTAAAAAATAAAAATATTTCTCTAACTTATCCAAAATGTCAGAAATTATCAGCACAAGAAAGTTTAATAGATAAACCTAAAAGGAGAGGCAGCCCATGTTAATCATTTTCTGGTTGTGCATTCTAGTTCTCCAATGTTTTTTCAACAATCCATGTTAAACATTTTTTGGTTTTGCATTATAGTTCTCCAATGTTTTATCAACAATCCATGTTAATCATTTTAATCAACTACCTGTTATGTAGTTGGGTTCTCCAATGTTTCGATCACATTTTTTGGTTGGTTGTCATTTGAAACTAAATTTTACTGAGGTGCAAAGGATGCCCCCAATTTGGAATTGGCTAATTTTCAATTGGTGGGAACCATATCGTATGCACTTGCAGGATTATCCAGTCATATTGCCCCATTTTATATATTCTTGAATACCTATGAAACTGTGAAACCGTGATCCTTGTGTTCAATGCTTTGTAGATCCATCATGGAATTTCCCTTGGTGTTCTTCTGCAAATGTTGATACCCTGGAAATATGGTAATCAAGTGAAGTTGCTATATAAACTCCTTCATAATGCCTAAGACTATCCCTTTAAATGGTTGCAAACCAATCTAAAGAAGAATCGATAAGACAACACCTGCTTTAGTTATCTAAGATCTGAGCTTTGGAATTTCTTAAAATAATTTTTTTGTCATATTCTAGAATTTTTTGTCAGATATGAGCCTTCATTAGAAACCATCCTATAGTAATGTTACTAAGTCATGATGGGTGCATAGAAAACAATTGGGGGTGACTTAAACAAGTATGAACCAACCATGTATGAGGCCATTCTTAGTGATCCTCCATTCAAACATATTTTCCATCAAGTTTATTGGTTGTAGCTCTTTAAGAAAGTTCAATATTATAGTATTATGTGAACAAAGAAGTTGCATAACAATTACAGAATGAAATCACAGTGGTGAATGGGTTGGATTTTTGTGTCATGGAGGAACTAGAAAACATCTCTTGTGCCAAAGGGCTGCCCATAGTAGGAAAGGGATAGTTTAACAAAAGAGGAGATCCAACTAGAGATAAGGGATCCTTTTTAGTAGTTGATGAAGCAGTTAATGATATACAAGTCAAGGGGTGTAGATTCTTTCACTTCCACACCTAGGGAAAGAGGTGGTGCATCATGTTATTTGCTACTTTACATGTGTATCTAATCTATCTGCCTTATAAATACAGAGCAAATGAATGCATACAAATGATTTCTCATGGTAATCCTGAAGCAATTATTGGAACCCATATAGAAAAGACAATTCCTTGATTCATTGCTACTATCAAAATTTATAAATTAAAGATATATTATATTAAAATGTCTGTGATTAATGCACATTAGGTTATTTGATCAAGTATGTGATTCTATTTTATGGGCTTCATTGTAACTTCAATAAGTTGTATGCAATGAGGCTACAGTAAAGGCACTGTGCTCAGTGACGCTCACAAATAACACATATGAATGTAGAATTGAAGAGTGGGTTGGCCAGTAACTGGAACCTCTGGGTAAAGGTGCACATAAGTGAAAATACATTGAGTTTAGTAATCTTGGTTGTGGGCATGGACTCCTGTTCCACATGTAGGAAAGCACTGTATTATGTAATTTTCTATTTGAAATAGCTTTTACTTTCCCTATACTTTGTTATATTACTCAACTAAGTACTTCCTTCTACCATTTCTTTAGAACCGTTAATTATGTTGTGTCATAGTCTCTCTGGTGATTATCAAATGTAAATATGGTAAACCATGAAGCATACCATATCCATGTGTAGATATTGACTAGAGCATTTTAGTACATACTACATAGTAGAACCATGACATTCTTAACATATAAGATCATATTGAAAAGGAAATTCCTAAATTAATACTGACCAAAATTCTTATATTACTGTACAAGACAACCAAAAACACTATCCAAATAGGAATGGAACTTCAAACTCTCGAGGTTAGTTCAAGCTAGATGATATCCACCTTAAAAAAAGGCATAAACATCTATATACAAAAATATCCAAGACAAAGTCAATATTAGTTGTGCAACAAAAGACAATCATGTGGATTAGATGCCTTCATAGGTGTCCAGGAAGAATCGACATGCATTAGATGTATTTTTTGAACAAAAGGCTTCAGAATTTCTGCTTCTTCCACTGGGGAAAAGGCCATACAAATACTAAGCTCTTGGAAAACTTCTCCATAGCATCTATGGGTAAGGCTGCATAAAGCAATATGTAAAAACTAGCAATCCTAACCACCAAGTATTATAAATATTACCCCCATAGTACCAATATATAAAATTAGCTAAACATTCAACATCACAAACCTAACTAATCCTCTAGTAAACTCGATATACATTCAATATCTGGGATAATGAATGGAACATGATAAGGTCTACATTTAATACCAACCAATTGCATGATATCATCATTAGAAAGAAAATCCTCAGCTGTTATAGCATAAAAGCATGCCATGGACTCTTTGCAATGCTCGCAGGATGGTGTGAATGCCTGCCAG